>VZSF01005162.1:377-52916 GCA_013398295.1 Chionis minor | reverse complement strand
GGCTCGGCCCGGCCCGGCCCGGCTTGCTGCTGGGCTGCGGGTGCCTCTCGGCCCCCGGGTTGGGGGTCCCCGCTGCGGGGGGCAGCGCGTGCCCCGGGCTGCCCGTGCGGCTCCCGCGGCCCGGTGCCACCACGGGCGATTTGGCTGCCGTAACCAGCACCGCCGGCGGCGTCGGCAGAGGCGGTTTTAGCGTGGTGGAGTGTGAATTGGCGAAGTCGAATGGCAGGTTTCGCTCTGAGGCTGCGCCGCATCGTCCTTTCAACACTGAGTCAAAACGGCCAAGGCGGAGTCGAAGTTGCCAAGACAAAATGGAAGTTACCAGAAATCAGAGTAACCGTAACGCAGGGTTCTGCGCGGCGCCGGTCGCTTGCCGAAGGCCGGCCGTCGGTGAGAGGTCGATCTGCCCCCAGGAGCAGCCGCCAGCGCGTCCCGGCTCAAGGCGGGATGGTCGCCGTGCCGCCCTGCGGCTGGGCAGGGGGCGCTCAGAGGAGGCACGCTTGGGCTGTCCTATTTGTGGGGTGAAGTGGTGGGCTCATAGCCAAATTCCATGTGAGAGAGAAGCAAGGCACGAGGCTCCTGGTACCTGCAACTTTCTTTGTTCCTTGATAAACGAGTTTTGGAAAAGCCACACACTTTTCACGTGTTAATTGCACGATCAGTGTTCCAGTCCCATAATGCATTGATGCTCACAGTGTCAATCTGCTCCTTTGCGGGTTTTCAGATAACAAATTGGAACCAGGGGAGTTCTTGGCCTGTTTATGGCTCAGGCCGTTACCTTCTCCGGAGCCAGCACCAAACCACCGCCGAGGGCACCCATCACACCCGGACAGGGAAGGATGGCACCAGCAGCCACCGGTTCACCCCTGTTGGTCGAGCTCCGAGGGCTGCTCGGACCTGCTGCTGCGGACACAGCCTCAACTGGGGCATGAGCGGGTGCTGTTTAATATGCTGGCCAGGGAGGAAGCCCCTTGCCCCAAAAAACCCTCGCGGCACGGCTGGGGGAAAGGGTCTGTCCCTCTGCATCCTCCCCTGCCCTCTGCTCCTGCCTGCTGGGCTCGGGGCACCCAGGAGGGTCCATCTTGGGCTCTTCCACCAGCTCAGTTGCTCTCAAAAAATGTTGCCACTGCCCGTCCACTGCCCGTCCCCTGCCGAGATCAGAAAGAGGAGGGGGTTGGCCTCCCCAGTGAGGACCACCAACCAGTCCCCTCCCTCTCCCCACAGCATCTCATTTTCTGGAAGGAGGATGGAGGTGCTGAGTAACAGCCACCTCACAGCTGGCCATGACAAGGACCTGGGGGAGTGGGGGTGGCAGCGGCTGCCGGGGGACAGAGGTAACCCCTGCCTGCAGCCCTGGGGTGGGAGGCACCCATCCCGTGCCCGTCGCCTGAGCTCAACCCGGGGCTGTGGAGCTGGGCTGGCGGGAGCAAAAGGTGGCTTCGAGAGCTCTGCTTGTCCTGGGTGGTTCTCGCTGGGCAGCCCCTGACTCACCTGCACACCATCTGAGCTGCTTCTGTGGTCCCGGAGGCTTTGGGGATGCTCTGACCCGATCACTGTTCCCTTGGGGACTGGGATGGTGGGTGGCACATGTGCCCCCTGTGGTGCAGAGGTCTCTTCCCCTCTCCAGCTCTTGGGAGCTGTCAGCACTGCACCAAGCTTCAGGCTGAAAGAAACGTCGTGTGTGTTCTGCCCCCCCACCAAGTTGAGGTAAGCTCGGCAGAGCTTGGCACTGCAGCAGAGGAGAGATTCCCCCAGCTGGCAGATTCCCAGCAAAACCTTTCAGATTCCTAAATTTAACCCAAGGAAATCCTTTGGGATAATCCCACTCCCACATGCCGCTGCTGCCGGTGGAGCTGATGAACGCATCGCTAGGGAAACATCCCAGTGCCAGCTTCCGAGGGGATGTAAGCCTGCTGCCCAGGGGGCATGCAGGCAGGATCAGTCCCCTCTCCTCGCTCCTCGGGCTGCGTGCAGGCAGCTCTGCCACGTCTCCAGCAGAAAGACCTGGGGCCATTGACGGCCAGGAGCAGCAGAACGACTTTGGGATGCGGCGTGGCCGAAGGGGTGCTTGCAGGGATGGTGGGGGTTTAAACCTGTGTCCCACAGATCCCGGGTATCTTCAGTCCGCAAAACCGGCCAGGGCTGCTGTGGCTCCAGACCATCTTGTCTCCTTCTCGGCCTTTTGTCCTCTCCAGCCCCAGCTCCCCTGTTGTCCCTGGCCTGGAAGCTCCCTGAGGTTTGCTTGCCGCCGGCCTGGGATCCTTGTGGGATGCAGGTGTCTGCCTCTCCTTGTGCATGTTGAGGCAGCACACACTCCAGCCAAAAATTTGAGTTGGATGCATACTCACCAGGCAGAGCTGGGACGCATCCCACTGCCAACAGAAACACGATGCATCGGCCTGTGGGATAAAATCCCCAGCCAAAACCCCCCATCCAACTCTGCCTGCGGCTCTGTGGGGGCTTGGGCGAGCTGCCTGCTTTGGGATGGGTCCACATCTGCCTGTCCTGCCCAGGCTTGGCGGGGGGAGCCGGCTTTTCCAGTCCCCAGGGTGCTACCACGCTGGAGCTCCTTGGGAGGCTTTTGGGAAGCCTGGCCCCTCTTCAGGCACTGTGGCTTGCACCACACAAGCCGAAATCCCACTCAGCTGTCAGGGAATGCTGGGGGAAAGATGGGGGTAGCAAGAAGTGGACCCTGCAAGGTGAACACTATGGGTCTGTGCTGGCTGTCCAAGCATGGAGGCAAGTCAGCGGTCTCGGTCCTGCCCGACATTTAAGGATGCCGGGAGCTGGTTTGAGCTGAGAGCCCCCCAAACTCTCCTCGGGCTCTGCCGTCCCTCAGCAAACCCCCAAATCAGGTGGGACACCAGTCCTTGCCCCCCCTCATTGGAGCAGGAGCGCAAGGCTGCTGCATTGCTGTGGCACTTGGCGGTGCAGCAGGACAGCATCCACCGCCGAGCACAGCATTGCTCTGGCCGCAGAGGGGGGGCCAGTGCCTCCCTGGCCCCCAGCAGAGCACCAGCACCAGCAGCTGGGTTAAGGGACGCATTGGCATCCCCCACATCTTGCTCTTGCTGCACCCAGCGCAGGCACTTCATGTGCGGTGGCGGATGGAAAAATAGATCTTGCTGCCTGCTAGCTCAAGAGCATCAGTGCCTGGAGTGAGAAGAGCTGGGTCACTGCTTCCATCCCCGTCCCTCCACTGCCCTTCCCACAGCACTACAGAGCCCGCACTGCCTTTCGGAGCTGGAGCAGCCCCCAGACCCAGCCTGACGCCCTGGCGCTGTGGGGCTGCCGAGAAGCCCCTCTGCATGGCATCTGGGGACATTCGCTCCAGGATTGCTTTCCAGACAGAGAGCCTCAGGCTCAAGAGAAGGAGCAAGGGCAGGGAAGCGTCATTCATGGGATCCACACAGACTGCTTTTTACCCCCTTTCCCTTCCCCAGGCTAAAACGTTATCCTTTCCCATGCTAAAACAGGCCCAACTTGTTGCTCCCTGTGGCCCAGTGCCAGAAACCCTGGTGGGAGGCAAGGAGCTGATCCGTACAAGGAGGGCTGAGCTTTACTGCTTCCTTTTCCCTCCCTTTCCACTATTAATGGCAGAGGTAAGGGAGGCACAGTTGTGTCTGTGAGTTGTTGCATTTATTTACTGGAAAAAGCCCCAGCAAGTTAACCCTGGGGCTCTCCTGCCAGTGGGGGAAGCACAGAGCCACGCAGGGTGACAGAGCTCCCGAAAGCCTGCGGGGAGGTGAGAGCCAGCACTGTGCCAAGCTGCCGGTGGCCCCAGCCCCATGTTACGGCTCCCCTGGGGAAAGCAGGGCTGCAAGGCACGTGGTGTGGTAGGGCTGTGCTGGGTGATGCTCATGGCACTCTCCCACCTGCATCCTCCCCATATCCTGGCCATTTCTGCGTCTCTGCCACTGGCACGCTGCTGGAGTGCTGGCAGGTGTTTGCAGCAGCACCAGGGGTATAAGCCAGCACCCAAGAAGAAAGAGGAGCAAACAGCCTGGAAAGGCTCCAGGTGGGCTTGGTGTGGCTGAGCAGGGTTAAGTACTAGAGCCAGCCGAGGGGAGCTGAGAATGGGGAGGTTAGCTTGGGGTTAGCGGCGTGTTTGCGGCCAAGGAGCCAGCGGCCCCATGAGCCATCCCGCAGCTCCTCGTCACACCCAGGGACCGCATCTTACCCCCGGGTTAGAAGTTTCCAGGCTGGTGGAGCAGTGGGTCAATGGCCACACCGGGGCTGCTGTGGCCCTGCTGCCACTCGGGATGACCACTCACCCCGAGGAGCCCAAACTTGTGTCTCTCCAATGTCGGATGCCACCCAGCCTCCACCCCCTACTGCTCTCTGTTCATTTTCTTCCAGTTCTTATTTGGTGGCGGATTTGATCTTTTGGATGGCATACGGACTTGACTCCTTGGGCATCCAAATCTCCTCCCCACCGCGGCCCTGGTGCTCCACCGCTCCCTCCAAGGCTGCTGTCAGCTCAGGGCTGAAGATGCTGTCGGTGGCCCGGTAGGTGCGGGTGAGGTGGCGGAAGGAGGAGTCCGAGGAGCTGTCGTCGGGAAGGTCTTCCTCCTGCTCGTCCCGCAGCTTGGTCCTACTCAGCTCCGAGCTGCTCCCCAGCTCCGTGTCTTTGAGAGCCTCCCCCACCTCCTGGAGGAAGGTTGTTTTGGGGCTGATGATGCACAGCAGGAGCATGAGGCCTCCTGAGACCCCACAAAGAAAGTAGAGGCCAACTTTCTCTGGGACACCTGGGGGACAAAGAGCAAAGAGAGACACCGGGGTACAAACCGCCTCCGCAGCCTGCAGGGTACCACTGCCTGGAAAACCCCCTCTGCCAGGCACATGGGAGGAAGAGGAGGGGAGCAGGGATGCCCTGAGCACCCAGGCTGCAGGGGCAGGACAGAACCTGCTCTGGTAATCATGAGAGCATCACCCGGAGCCTGACCAGCACCCACCAGTGTCCCAAAATGCCCCTTTTCCCATAGGAACCCCCTATTGGGGTGCGGGCAAGACAGTGCAGGGGGAGGAATCATCTTGCCAGGGATTTAAATGAGTGATTTCCCCTGGCAAGGGCAATTTTTGCTCACAGAGGGGTGCTCTCCGTCAGTGCCTCTGCAGGCAGGGCAGCAAGGAAGGAGACCCAGCGGGTAGTTCAGCCCGTCGGAGGAGGAACGTCCATGGGCAGGACCGCAGCAGCACTGTGACTGCTAATGCTGTGGGACCTTGGGGCTCATGAAACCTTTGAGCTCCTGCGCTACACGGAGGGCTTGGTGCCCTCCTCCCCCATGTCCCTGCCAACCCTGCCGGAGGGGTCTGGCTGCCTCTGAGCTGAGCCCTGGCCTGAGTGGGGGCCACGATGGGACCTGAGCCACCCTCCCAAGCCCGTCCCACTCCCCCGGCTGCTGTGTGACAGCCGGGGAGGGCACGTACCCCAAAGGTGGGCAAAAGCTGCCAGGGAGCTAGTAAAAATCATCCGGTCTTCCCGGAGCCTGGAGAACCTGGGCCCTTTGTACCAGCCACCTGCAGCGAACAAGGGATGCGGGCTGAGGCACGAGGTGCTCCCCAGTGCCCCGCTGCCCGGCTGCCTGCCCTGCCTGCCTCCTTCCCCACGCCACACTCCTTCCTCCCTGCGCGAGCGCTCCTCTGCCCGCAGGGATGCTGCGCTGTGGGCCCCCCTCTCCCCTGCTCCCAGCAGACCACATTTCTCCAGCCCTGGAGATGTGGGCACTGACCGATGGGCGGCTTCAGCCCTGGGGCAGCGATGCTGGGATGGAG
Organism: Chionis minor; assembly: GCA_013398295.1. NCBI lineage: Eukaryota > Metazoa > Chordata > Aves > Charadriiformes > Chionidae > Chionis > Chionis minor. The sequence continues at coordinate 47,144 of VZSF01005162.1, read as the reverse complement.
CCGCGGGGCTCGTGCCAGCAGTAGGGACCACAGACTCAGACAGGCCATGGAAGGGGCGGTTCACCCGGGCGCAGACATGACGCTGCACTGCTTTTGGCGTAGCCTGCCCCCAACGTTACCGTGCATGTAGTCCGAGAGCAGGAAGGGGTCCGAGGTGTCAGGGCCCACCTCCTCCAGCAGCTGCTTGGGCACTGCAAGGAAAGCACACGCCGAGCATCACCACCCTGCTCGTCCCCAGCAGCCCCCTGCCTCTCCAGGGAGCCCCGCACCCCTGCCTGCGTGGCACGGGGCGGGCACAGCGGGGGCTCAGCCGGTGTCCCCCATGCCCCCGGCCCCGCGGGTGGCTCTCACCGCAGGTGTAGGAGACTCGCAGCTGTTTCTTCATGCCGGGGAGGCACGGGTCCCCAAAGGTGGCCCGGTCAGCAGCCACGGTGCAGTTCCCCTTGCGGTGGCACTTCTTGGAGACCCTCCGCAGGGCGTCTGGAGCCAAGCACTCTGCAAAGACACGGAGCATGGACCTGCAGGCGTACCTGCCTGCCCCTGCCCGCTGGGCACCAGCCTGATAGCATACTTGTGTCATGTTCTCTGCACGGCCCCCAGCCCCATTTCTGGCCCAAACTGTTCCAGTGTACCTATATGGGGTCCCTCAGTGTTCAGTGTGTCGCACTCCGGTTTGCCCCGCAGGAATCGTCCATAATTTGCAGAATAAATGGCCAGGATGGATTTTGGTCGGCACTGCAGCCTCAGCTTGTCGTTCTCACACACGGTCTTGACCCGATGGTTCCCTGGGGAGTGACACCGCAGAGCATCCCAACGCATCCCGAATCACCCGCAGCCCCCTCCTCCCTTAGTCCAGCCAAGGGTCTGTGAGCTGCCAAGGGCAGGGCTGGAGCAGGGCCGGGAGGTACGGGAGCAGCTCGGCTCCCCTCTCTGCCCCTTTCCGAGCCGGGGAAGCATCGCCCAGACCCCGCCGCACCTCACCTGGCCGGCACTTGTAGGAAGCGATGAGGTACTTGTGTGTCCCAGGGCACGGGTCCGGCCCAAAGACTTGGCTGTGCACCGAGAACTGGCACCACTGCTGGTCCTGGCACTCGGCCAGAAGCTTCTGGAGGGCAAAGTGGGACAGAGGAGAAGGTGGGCGAGGGGTCCCGAGGCTGTTCTCACCTCCCTGCCCTCGCCAGGCTCAGGGAAACGGCCTCTCACCCCGCAGAGGTGTCCCGTGGCTGCTCACACCCCTGCCGCAGTCACCCTGCTTCACGCATTGGTTCCTGAGCCAGTTCCTGCCCCGCACCCCCGCCGAGCGGGTGCCAGCACAGCTCTGCCAGCACCTGTGCCGGCACGCACGCCAGCACCGCACCACGCCACGCGTGTGCAACATCTGTGCCAGCATGCACGCTGGCACAACCCTATGCAACAGCCATGTAGGCGTGCACCCTGGCTCGGCTCCGTGCAGCATCCGTGCGGGTGTGCACATTGGCATGGCTGAGTGCAACGCCTGCACAGGCATGTGCACCGACACGGCTCCGTGCTACACCTGTGCACACTGACATGGCTCCGTGCTACACCCGTGCACACTGACATGGCTTTGTGCAACACCCGTGCACACTGACACGGCTCCGCGCTACACCCGCACACACTGACACGGCTCCGCGCTACACCCGTGCATACTGACCTGCTCCATAAAACACCTGCACACACTGACACGCTCTGCCCAACGCCCGCACACACTGACATGGCTCCGTAAAACACCCGCACATACTGACATGCTCCGCACAACTCCCGCACACACTGACACGCTCCGTACAACACCCGCACACACTGACATGCTCCGCACAACTCCCGCACATACTGACCCTGCTCCATACAACATCCGCACACACTGACATGCTCCGCACAACCCCCGCACACACTGACACGCTCCGCACAACACCCACACACACTGACATGGCTCCGTGCTACACCCGCACATACTGACATGCTCCGCACAACCCCTGCACACACTGACCCTGCTCCATNCAGGGGGGGACGAAGGGTCACGCGGGCGCTGCCGCGCTGTCCCCGCCGGGCCGCCCGGGCTCGCCATGGCCGCGGGGCTCCGGCCACCGGCCCAGCGGCCGCAGAGCCCCGGCCTGGGCAGAGGCCGCTGACCCCGACCCTCGCTGCCGCCCCTCTGGGAAGTCGTCCTGCGGTGCGGCCCCGGGTCCCACCAGCTGAGGCGACGGAGCCCCTTTCCATCCTGCCTTCCCCTCCTCTGTCCCCGTCCGTCCGTCCTGTCCCAGCGCAGGGCTGAGCCTCCTCGTGGTCTTCACTGGCTGCTGGAAGTGACATTTAGGAGGAAATGCAATTCATCCCTCTCCCCAGGTTTTGCCTAAACGGAGCTGAGCCCCAGCCGCAGCCTTGCTCTCTGCGCTCCAGATGTCCCTTCTCCTCCCACTGCAGCCTCCGGGCAGCCGGGAGCCCAGCCTGGTGCCATCGCGGTCCCCTGGGTGAGGCGGCTCCATCTCACAAACCTGAGCAACACCAATCCTGCTCGAGACCTGCTGTTCAGTCTCTGAACGTCTGTGCTGGGCCGTGTCCTCCATCCTGCGTGTGACACGCAAGCTCTGGGGACCCTGACCTGTGTCGGCAGGGCGATTTGGGGGCCGGCGTGGTGCCGTGCTAGCACGGCCTGCCTCGGCGCTTGCAGAGCTCCTGAGACATGCAGGATGGTGGGAAGGGATCTGTGGCTGGGGCAGGACTGGGCAGCAACACCTCACGAGCTCCCAGAGCAGGGAACTGGCCTCCTGGCGGCTGTTCCTCTTCTCCGGCTCCATGTTCCCCTTCCCCACAGACAGCTGCACGCAGCTGGGTTTGCTGTGGTTTTGCCCCAGCTCTAGCAAGGGGCTGGAACAGCAATAGAAAATAGCACATGAAACCCTGTCCCCACTGAGGGACCCTCCTGCCGCCCCCCCACGCATCCCGGCTGCCCGGGGTTTGTCAGAGCTCTGTGACCGGGGGGGGAAGCGGGTACGGTTCGGGTGCATTGCCCATCTCACCCACTTTCCTGCAGCCGGTGAGTGCAGCATCTCCCCAGCCATGGTTAGCGCTGAGTAGCTGGACTGGAGACATGCAGCTGGGGCCAAGGAGCGTTGCCTGGCTGAGCAGGGCTCCGGAAAAGGGAGCAACTGGGCTCCTTTGGCTACAAGGCCAGCTCCAGCCCCTGGGAGTTCCAGCTCCAGCATTCAGCCAAGGTTGAAGTTGCTGAGAACCGGAGGAATTTGGCTGGCAAAGGACACACGCTCGAGGCTTTGCAGAATGAGTGTTATTGCTCTCCTTCTCCCTCCCAGGTGACCGCTGTGATGCCTGGACTGGGCTGCTGCCAGCTCCAACAACCGGTCTGGTCCAAGGCATCTCAAGGCCACGGATACTGAGCCCGGCCATGCCAGTGTGGAGAGCCAGCAGCCAGGGTAAAGCTGCAGGATGCCAAGGGACGACATCCCTCCCAGCTCCTCTCTGCCCAATTCCTCAAGCTGCTTACACGTGGGGCTGGTGGAGGGCGGATGTCCTCAGCGGGCACAGGGGTTTCCCCCAAACACAGAGAGGAATTGAGTCCAGCTGCAGCACGGAGCAGGCTGCAGGGCTCTTGGAACAGCGCGGTGAGCGCTTCCTCCAGCCAGGCATCAGCTTTGGAGAGGTCCTCTCCCTTCCACCAGCCCCTGCCTTCCTCCCCTCTCCCTGTGCTGGCTGCTTCAGTCAACAGACCTTTGGGGCTGCTTCATTCATCCGCTTCTTGGGAGCTGCCAGCACAAAGGGGTGCTGCTTCTGGCTGTGCTAATCCCAGGGAATGCACCCGCGGGGCTGAGCACAGCATCCCTCGGGAGCCCCTGCCCCGCTTCCTGAGCCCGGCACCCCGGCTGCTGCACCACCCCTCTGCTGGGACATAGGCCCAGCTGCCAGGGCTTTCTCCGAGCCTGCTGTGTCCTGCGGAATTACTCTGAAAGCCAGCTCAGGATGCAGCAGTACCTCCTGCCAGGCTCCTCTGGCAGTGCTGCCCCACCCCAGGTGGTCTCGTCCACCCTTCTGTCCCAAAAATGCTGCAGGAAAAGGACCCCAAGGGTGAATGCTGACAGGGCACGGGGAAGCTGCGCTCCCTGCACTACCCAGCCCAAGCAGTGACCTGGGGAAGGAGGGTGTGCAGCCTGGTCCCGTGGGACCCCCTGTCCTTACCAGGTGGGCAGTGGTGGACATGCACTCGGTGCTCTCCTGGGAGGCATTGCCAGGGCTGGGGCAGAGGTTGGCACTGGGCACACGACGCCCGTAGAAGGCGCCGAGGATGCTGATGGTTGTCTTGCGAGGGCAGACGATGAGGAGCTGCTCCCCATCGCAGGTGTGGGCGGTGTGGTTCCTCAGCACCTTCCGCAGGTACCCTGGAACAGGGAAGCACGGGAGACATCAGCTGGAGGAGACACTGGGGCCACAGTGGTGGTGGTGCTTGGGGTCCTGACAGCTGGTGGCAGCGAGGACGTCCTGGGTTGGAACATTTATGGGACAAACAGGTCCAGAGTGGGGCTGCGGCAGAGAAGGTGGTCTTGCAGCAAATCTTATATCCAGCATTGCAGCCAGGAGGATGGAAAGCAGCCTGGAGTAGCCGAGCTGGTTGGCAAAGGGAAACGAAAGCGGGGGGCAGGACAACAAGACAAAAAACACGTAGGGAAGAATCCCACGAGGAGCAGTCAAAGGTTTAGAGAAAATCAGGCTTGTTATGGAAGACATGGGGAGGAGAGAGCAAGGATGAGCCAGAGGTGATCACCCAGAGATGATCCCTGGAGCTGAGGAGAGGATGATGATTCCTGTCACACGATACCAAGCCATGAGCTGGAGGAGAGCACGGTCCAGTGGCTGCTCGGAGCTCCTGCAGTTGGCTGGGTCGGTGTGGATGGGTGGGAGCCACCAGGGCATCATCCAAGCGCAGCTGACCCCAGGTCTCTCTCTGCCGGAGAAGCCCAGTGCTTTGGTGCGAGCTATTCCCAGCCCATGGCCTTTCTGACAGGCCCTTCTCCCCCTGAATTCCTGGCACGGGGTATTTCTCTCTTTTAATCCTGCCTAGTTTGTGTCCCAAACCACTTACCCTGTTGTCTTCCCTAGCAGGGACAGCAAGGTGGGGCTGCCGTGCCCAGCCTTTAGGAGGGTTGGGGGCCATCAGCTCTGTCTGGTACCAGCTGTGCTGGGTGAGCGAGGAAGCTGCTTTAATGAAAGCTCTGCGAGCTGCCAGGGATGCTCTGAGCAGGCACCGGTTGCTGAAGGAGGTTGAGGAAGCAAGAAAAGCTCACAAAAAATGATGTGTAGCGCCCTGGACAGAGCAGTTTGCATCAGGGCTTTGAATAAAACAAAAGCAGAGGGCAAGCATCATTTTGAGGCTGGGAGGTGGGGACAGGGCAACCCCACAGCTGCCAGGCAGGACCCTGGGCTGCTGGGGGTGTCACAGACCCCAGTCCCCAGCTGTGGGGTCAATGGAGGGACTCGCATCCCAGCCCAGAGCTGGGGACCAGGGCAGGACCCGCACCCTGTCCCCCAGCCCGCAGTGAGTCAAACTCCCCCAGACCAGTACGAGAAGGCAGGAGTGACGGCTCCCAGCCCCGCGCTTCCCGCTCTGTGCCTCCGCAAACCAGTGCCAGGCTCAGCTGCACAAAGGGCCCCTTTCACCTTCCCTGCTGCCGCCAACCCTTTGGCATCTGCGGCCAGCATCCCTTCCTGGGAGACATCTGCGGACGCAGCTGGGAGCTGCCCCTGCTCCGAGTTCATCTTTCCCTTGGACAGGGGAAAGGGCTGCCGGCATTTCTCGCCTCCTTCCTCCTTGCGAGCACGGGGTGAGGGGGCGGGAGGGCCACAGCCCGCGGGAGCGAGCCCACGCTTGCTCCCCTGCACGCTGCGGGAGAGAGGAAAGGAGGGCCGGAGGAGGGTGGGTGGGAGCAGATGAGCCGTTTTAGCCAGGTCAAAGCTCCAGTGAGATACAAGGATGCTCCCTGGAGGACACGGCGCTGGATCAGCCCCTTGGGGTGCAGTGCCCACAGAGAGGGGGGCGGGACAAGCCCTCTCCTGCCCTTCTCCTCTAGTTGTCCCACAGCACTGGACACTGGGGGCCGTGAGGGGCACAGGACCCTGCCCGAGCTGCTGGCCCCCATCTCCTTCCTCTGCATCCCCGGCAGCAGATCCGTGGCTTGGCTCCGGAGCCGCCCGGCGTTCGACTTCTGCCTCACACAAACTGCAAACCCGCCTGCCCATCCCCAAGATGGCTGGTGGTGTGGCTGGACAAATGCCCGCTGCCGGGACAGCCCTGGGCACAGACGGCTGAGCCAAATCCTGGGGACAGTGGTGGACACAGGGGAGAAACAGAGGGAGAAATGGGTTTTGCCAAACCCAGCCTGCCTCGCAGCAGGCACCCTCTTCTGCTGCCGTGCTGGCTGGCGGCACTGGCAGTTTGTATTTGAAAACCGAGGCTCAAACAGCACGACAGAGACAGAGGTTTCCCCAGCCCACCATCTTGGGGCAGCCAGCACTTGTGAAGATGTGGGTTTTTGGGGCGTGAAGCCATAGCGAGGAGCCTGCCAGGCTGATTTTGCGAGTGATTCCGGTTGCCTGCTGGTGCGGCTGACTCAGTCCCTGACGGTGCGGTCGTGCCGTTAGCTCTGCCCAGATGAAATCACATCCTCTCCACCCAGCCCGCCCTGCCGCGCTTGGCGGCATCGCGCCGGGCTCTCGCACCGCCCAGGCCCGGCAGAGCCGGGTTGAAGGTGTGCGTGGCTGTTTCTAGAAGGTCCCTCAGGGGACCGGCAGCCCCCGGGAGCCCAGCCTGCCTGCACCCCTCCCGACGGTCCCAAGCGCTGGGGCACAAGGGATCCCAAATCCCGGCCTCGGCTACATCTGTAAGGCTCACCAGTGCTGCTCCTGGGGAGAGGATCCGGCCCTTGCTGTGCCTCGTCACGGTGCACCCGCAGACTCAGGGGTGGCTCTGGCTGGGGACTGGGCAGAGCTTCAGCCCATCTCTTCCCTCATCTTCTCAGGGCAGCAGAAGCTCGCCGGAGAGCCCTGGGTGCTCCGGGAACCTTCAGGTCCACGCACTGCCCAGGCACCAAGGGCATGAGTGTCATGGCCAGGAGCTCTCAAGAAAGCTCAGGGACTGTCTTAAAGTTTGGTTTTTGCATTTCTGCCTTGAAACTGTCCAAGGGACCACAGCAGCGGCGGGAGAAGCTGCTCCCTCACTCACACTGGGGCTGTGGGACATGACTGGGGTGTTCTCAGATCCCAGCTCTGCCTTGGGGATAAAAAAAAACGCCATTTCTTTTGGCGAACTGTGTCTGGCCTGCACTGGTTTATGCCTCACTTGTCCCTACCCCACCAAGTCGGCTGTCGCTTCACCCTCCCCTCACACCGGCACGGTCCCCGGCATCCCTTGTCACCCTGCCCACGCCCCGACTCACCGGAGAGCTCTGGGCTGGCCTCCAGCCCCGCAGCCAGGCAGAGGAGGAGCAGGGCTGCTGCTGGCCCCACGAGCCCGGCCATGGCACTGGCGCTGCCGGCTTTGCTGCGTCCCACCGGGTGGCCTCCGCCGGTCTGGTCCTTGGCAGCGGCTGGCAGAGCGGGGACAATGGCTCGCTTCTCTGCCCTGCGAAAGCACCGGGGCGTCTGCGTACCCGCTCTTTGTCTGCTGCCCAGGGCAAGGGGGTGCTCTGGACAGCTGGGACACGCTCAGCACAGGGACACCTCCCACGGGGAGGGAGGGACATGTTTCCAAAGGCGTTCTGTGGTAGTGAGTGGGTGCCATGCCTTGGCATCACCGTTGCTGGCAGAGAAACCGCCAGCCCCTTCCCTCCCGCCTCCGTTACCCCCGAGCAGAGGGATGGGGCTTGGCGAGGTTTCCAGTGTGCACCCTGCTTTCTCACGGACACGGTGAGGCAGAAACCCGGATACACGTGTGCTGTAATCTCCATCTCGGCAAATGTCCGGCCATTCACCGTTTGAGGAGGAAGGGAAGGGCTGCCTGTGCTGCCTCCCAAGGCGGCTGTTCCTGCAGAATAGGCAAACGCCATCACTACATCGAACACCGCAGGCAGGGACGTCTTTATTGCTGCCCTTCTGCCCCCACGGCCCCTGCAGGGCCAGATGTTGGGTGCTCCGATATCTCAAGAGGAGGGCACCATGCCATCCCCGTGCCATCTCCATGCCACCCGCCCTGCAGGAGTTAAACCCCTGCCTGCTGCTTCAGCTGGAGGGGAACGAAAGGGGCAGGAGCTGCTGCTCTTCCCGGGCTGAGGTCAGCAGAGAAGGCAGCAGCCGGCAGTGCCAGGAGCCGGCCGGGCTCAGCATCGCTCCGGGAGCGGCAGCAAAGGCGGGGCCGGGGCAGCATCAGGGACCGGCAGGCGTCACCCAGGGGTCCGCAGCGGGAGCTGGGTGCGGGGAGTGAGGCAGGCGCTGAGCTCGTGCTGGGGGTGCTGCTGCGGCCCCATGTGGCACCTGCAACACCATTAATTCATCCCTCACACTTATGAGAACGTCGGGCAGAGTTTCCTGTCCCACTAGGTGGAGTTTCAAGTTCTCCAAAACTCCATCCAAAAGCTTTGATAGGGCAGAAAGAGAAATGCGCCCCAGCCCCTGCCGTGCAGCTGCAGTGTAAGCACCGCTCTGGGCTGTGCAGCAGTGCCCAGGAGAAACACCTCCCGTGGGGAGACTCCTCCGGGAGCCTGCAGAACCATTTCCCAGCCTAATTGCCTTGGGGTGGATGCTTTCTTATCAGGGTTTGGTTATTTTTAGGGAAGTTGGAGCTTAACTGAGCTGGGGTGGGGCTGAGTCAAGCAATTGGGATCCCCATTTTGGGCAAAGCTTGGTACCAGCTACGGGGTCCCGATGTGGGAGACGGGACTCACCCGAGAGAGGAGTTAAGCCCATGGGTGCTGGGAAGCTGTCTCTGCTGGGACGGCAGCCAGGACGATCTGACGGCGAACATTTCCCTCCCATCCTGGGGAGGAGAGCAAGCTGGTCATCCTTCCTGCGAAACAGCCCAAATTCCAGGAATGGGGCCCTGCCGGGGGTCAGCCCTGGAGACATCCCTTCCCATCACCCTGCCACGTACTGTCCCGGCTGGGCTGCTGCCAGCAGCGCTCTGGGGTTCCCCGCTGCACCCCGACAGGCTCCAGCTGCTTTGCTTTCCCTCCTCGGCTGTTTTGCAACCCTTCCGGCCTGAGGTCCGCGCCCTGGCAGCGCTTGGCCGGCTGCAAAGAGCCGGTGGCAAGGCGGCCAGGCTGCCCTGCTCGGCTTCCCAGGACCCCCACCCCACTCGGCCCCCCACTCTGTGCAGCGGGGAATGCTCAGAGGGGTCCGCCTGGGGGTACCCTGAGGTGGTGGGCAGGGAGAGGAGCTGCATCCACGGTGATGCGGCAGCAGGAGGGGGGAAGGCGCTGGGAAGGTCAGCATGATTCACCCCAAGGAGATAAAGACGCGGCCAGGCTCCGGGGCACTGGTGTCTGGGTGCAGGGGTGGGAGCAAAAGGGCAAGACCAGACTGGAGCAGCACACAAAGGAGCAGCAGGCGAGACGCTTCCTCTGCAAACCCCCCCTGCTTCCAGAAGGGAGGTGATGGCAGCAATTCCGTGGCCGCCTGGGCCACTAGCCCACTGCTCAGAGGCACCGGAGCAGCGCCTGGGCGGGTGCGATAGACTGGAAGGGGACCCGTGAGCACGTCCAGATAGACCAGTGCTGAGTCACAGCTGGGAGGCCCTGCAGCTTCCCCCTCCCTGCCGGCAGGTCTCGGAGCACACCCCATCGCTCCTCCCCGCTTCAAAAGGAAGGAAAGGGCAAGCCCCAGCCCTCCACAGGGCGCGAGCATAGCCGAGGTGCTCGAGCTGCCAGCCCTCCGAAAGCCTCCGCCGTCGGAGCTCTGCAAAGGACGGACCAACTCACCACAGCAGTGCGCAGCCAGCAGTCCCCCGCCACGCTGCCGGGATGGAGAGTCGGCAGCACAACGCCACCAAGGAGCCTGAGATCGAGCTGTTTGTGAAGGTGGGTCTTAGAGGGGGGGATGGTTGCTCACATGCTCATCCTCACCAGGCTCCAGCTGGGCGAAGGTGGTGGAAATTCGTGGGTATCTTCTGATTTTAGGAGGCTGGAGATGGATACTGAGTCTGGGATCACTTGCCATGAGGGCTGGCTAAGCGGGTGCTCAGAGGAGGGGACCAGGCACACGGTGGCGCAGGGGACCAGTAGGGTGTCACGCCCAGCATCCTAGAAGATGCCCCGGTGTCATGGTGCTCACGTACCCCAGAGGAACAGCGCTGCTGGCAGCGGGCGTAGCGAAGCAGCGGGCACACACGCGCCTCTCGAAACCCAGATAAGACAAGCCCCAGCCTGGGAAGAGCAAGCGGGAGGGCTGAGAGCCGCCACTTCAGCCTCTCCTGCGAGCCAAGGTTGCGAAACAGAGCGGGGACGGCCTGGGGAGCTGGTGCGGGTGCCCACATGTGGGCGGGATGGGGAGGCTTCGCAGAGCAGCCCAGAGGGATTATTCGCTGGAAATGGGGTTTTTTTCTTTCCCCTGTTCAGCAATTTTCTGAACACTTACCCTGGAACGTTTGAGCACTCGAGTTGAAAATACCTGCAAAGGACACACAGGGTATGGAAAGAGAGGAGCCGAAGCTGGTGGCTGGTGACTGCGTGTGCCAGCAGCAATGCCAGCGCGGCCCCGAGACACGCTGTCAAGCGACAGTGGCCGCGATGCCTCTCTGTGCCACCACATCGAGGTTTTAAGGGTGGTTTCCCCGCAGCCACTCAGCCCCGCCGGCTTCACTCCTCTCCTCCTAGGGCAGCTCCATGCCCCAAAAGACCACAGTGCCTGGCCAGAGGCACTGGCATCCCTGGTGCAGGCACGTGGCAGTACTGGGCACCGCACGGCACCTTGCTTGGGTTGTAGCTGGAAATATGTGTGGGAAAGGATTATCTGCTGCTTTGTGGGAGGGATCTCCCCCATCCCCTTGCCAAAACTGTGGCCACAGCGGTGTTTGCCAGGCACCGACTCAGCTGAGCCAAAGCCAGAGAGGTGTATTTTCTTGGTGAAAGTAATTCAGGTCTTGAATTCCCTTCTTAGCACCACGTTTTCCCCCAGGATGGCTGGGCAGAAAAGGAAAATGGTACATGAGGTGACTGCAATGGCGGCAGCACGTTCAGGGGGTTTTCAGGAGGAAGGGAAACAGAAAACAAAGCAGCAGCGTTGTCAGGACTTCCCCTATGCCTTAATTTAGCACAAAAAAACCCCTTCTGGCTTGTCTGTTAACAGACAAATTGATGCTGTGCCTCCTTCTCCTACCGTTCAGACCCAGTTTTACCAAAGTCACAGCAGGTCCTGGCTGCAGGTGGACATCCCACCGTGCCATCGGCACCTCGCCCCTCTCCTGGGCTGGGGTCCGCCCCGAGACACGGTGTAACCCATGACAGCCGTAAATCACGGGGCAGCCAGGGTTCCGGCACGCCGCCCCTGCCCAGCTTTCCCTTTGGCGGACGCTGAAGTTAACTTGGCGAGGGCAGGGAGGGTGCGAAGCCGCTCCCGCATGGCCTTTGGGTTGGGGCGGGTGGTCTCCAAAGGGCTGGCGATGTCTCACGGTCCCAGTGAGAGCATCGTCCCACCGTCTGGGGGGCTCTTCCTGCCTGGGAGGGGGCTCTGCCCCTCAGCCCCACGAGGCTGCTTCCCGGCTTTCAGGGTGGCTGTGGGATCTGTGGGCAGGTCCCAGTGGGTGCTGAGCACAGAGCAGCGCCCCAAGCATGCAGAGTGGCTCCCTCCTCCCACCGCGTGTCACGCTGTTTCACTGGGGGGGAAACCACAGCAACTGCTCAGTGACTTCGGGGTGTGAATGCTTCATGCAGCCCTGCGAGGCCTCGGAGAGCTGGGGCCGAAAACCTGCACCTCCCTGGAGACGCTGTGCTAGCCCACGCTGGGTTTACCCATCAAGCGCAGGGAAAAATAGCGAGGAAAGCCTGTCTGGGGGGGCTGCAGGCTCTGCACCCCCTGCCCTGCTGCCCGCTGCCGCCCAGGGAGAGCAGGGGAAGAAGGAAGCGAAGAGCGATGACTTCCCCGCTCGCTGCTTGGCTTCCGCTGGGGAGGGAGGGAGTGTGGCAACGATCTCCCCGAAGCCGTCTGCCCTGCGCTGCCCCAGCTGCCGGAGGGCTCTCCCCATGGACACCCGGCTGCCAGCAGGGCCACGCCAGAGCCCGGTGCCGCCCCCCCACTCCCTGGCACCACCCGACCGCTGGTGGAGCTGCCCTCCGCTTCCTCTAGATAAAGATTTGGCTCTGAGCATCCTAGGATGGGCCTGGCTTTCCCCCCCGCCCCCCCCCTGCAGAGGCCATCCTGATTTTCCTTTCGCTCTGGTCCAAAATTCCCCACCTCTCTGTTTTTAAAAGACAAGGGGGAAACACAGCCTGGGCTGCTCAGAGGCTGGAGCTACCGGACAAGCATGGAGAAGCTTGAAGCAGGCAAGCACAGCCTGAGCCCGGAACAGCCCCTGTGAGGGACATCCCACCCTCCTGGCCGTCCCCTCCAGCTCCACCAGTGCCCCTCGTGTGACTCCACCAGGGCCGCTTGCTGCCTCGGCTCAGCACAACAGCTCCCGTGGGGCCAATGGGACAAACCGCGATAAAGCTCCCTCGCTCCCAGCCTTGTGCTGAGTGAGGGAAGAGGGGAGCGAGCGCGGCCAGGGCCGTCTCAGGAGAGCAGGGAGGAAGGTGTCGGTCCTCGTGACAGGCAGCCTCAAAAGCACCTTCTGAGCTGTTGGTGTTGGAGATGCTCCAAAGGATGGGGTTGGTTTTGGCTTGTGGGTGCCAGTGACAATGGAGAATGGAAGGGGAGCAGAGATGCCCTGACTCCCCTCCAGCTCCCCCACAGAGCATCTGACGCACGGCTTTATCCATTACCAGAGAAGCCGTATTGGTTATAAGCTGTCCTGGGACACTCCTGAGCAGCAGCTACCCAGGAGCATTTATTTTTAACAGCTGGGATAAAACCTCATGTGCCAATTTGGCTTCACTTCTGGGTGTATCCCAGAGGATCAATACATTTCCCAGTTCCCATTTCTTTTCTCAGGATCATTGCTTCGTTACAGCTGAGCATAGGAAATACTGATTAAAAGCAATTTCCACTCCTCTGGAAGGACTGAAGGGTGTTGGCACAGTGGGAAAGCAGACCGTTGCCCCCAGCTGACCACTCGGTGTGCCGGGGTTTTGTTTTTATCAGTTTACCCTCTCCCTTAGGGTGAGTTTGAGGCTGGTGTATCTCTCCTGGAGAAGCTGAGCACTCCAGAGTCCACAGGTTTCTGGGTACCTCTAGATGCAGACAGGTGACTCACAGCACTTACCTCCGGCCCAGGAGAGCCAGGCACAGGGCTCTGCATCTCCTGCTAATGAAGCATCTTCAGCCATCCTGTCCTTGGGGCCTCAGTGAGATGGGAGTTCTAGAGCCACCTCCACCTGCCCTCCCTGGATGTTATTGCTGTTATTTGACGTCTGCATGGCCAGATCCTCCCAAATCTCATTACGCTCCTGCTTAGTCTCTGGAATTCAGCTCGCTCACCGATCCCAAGGCTCAGTGCAGAGCCACAGGGCACAAGCCATTCCACCAGGGCTCTCGTGCCGACACAAGCTGCTCTGTGGAGCAGCATCCGTCCCTGGAGGAGCAGGCGTGAGCAGTGCTGCTCCTCCCTGCAGCAGCAGGGCTGCCATACGCGCCGGAGGACCTTGGTTCACGTGCAGCTGAGGAACCAGTTAACTGTCTTAAAGAAGTGGAGTTTCCTGTAAGCCATCTTACCTCTCATACCACAGCACAACTTCCCTCTCTGAGCAGCATCCGTGCTGGTTTTCATGTGCCGGGGGAACCTGCCCCACTCCTCTTACCACACTCCTCATAAGGAGTTTCAGTTCTTTTTGCAAACTATCTTTTCAGCTGTTACATAGCAAGGAAACTGGCTTCACCCCACCTGCTGCTGCTTTCCCTTGGGATTGCTGAATGGGCATCATCTGGGTGCGACCCTGACGAGAAAGTCCTGGTGGGACTCAGGCAGGTTGTCCAAGCTCCTGGCTTTCCTGTGTCCCCCCTGCTGTTTGACCCCATCCTGGCGACAGAGCAGCCCCCTGAGTGCCGGGATACCATGCCTGTGTCCATGCGGAGGTGTTGAAAGGGACCGTCTGCACATGATGGAAGCTTTAGGAGCTGACATGTGGCCCTGTTCCCCACAGATGCTGGGTAGGATGCCAGCGTGAATCCGCCTCTGCGTAGCGCTGCCACCCCCAGCCCCTTCTCCTCCCTGAGGCTGAGGACCCTGCTTGGGTGGTTCTTTGCCATCGTCAGCCCGGGGAAGTCATGTCTGGGTTTGTTAAATGCACACAAAACCGGAGGCAGACACTAACAGCACAAGAAAACAAACTGCTCTTTTCCTGGCAAACATGACCACATTTCCCTTCTCGCCGCCCTCTCCTGCCTGGTCTCCCAGCCAAGCGGACCCTCCCTTCCTCCCCATGCACCAGCAATTGCCCTCCACCTCCTTCCCCTGCCTCCTTCTCCTCTTCCTTCTGGCTTTATCTCACATTTCTGGGAAGGATCTGACCCCGGGCATCCTGAGGATGCTCGCTGAGACTTTCCAGTGCAGCAGGGCCACAGCTGAGGGAGGGGGACCTGCAGCGGAGCCCCTGGTGCCGGNCGGGGGGGGCCCCCCTGCCACAAGCAATGTCAGGGTGCGGGGCCAAGCCCTCCACGTGCCGTCCTTCTGAGACCGGCTCCGGTGGCTCTTCATCTCCCGGCGTCCCATCTGGGCAGGGTGAGCCCAGCCGATGGGTTAAATCCTTGTTTCTCTGCTTTCCTGGCAGGCTGGTCTGGACGGAGAAAACATCGGAAACTGTCCCTTCTGCCAGCGCCTCTTCATGGTGCTGTGGCTCAAAGGGGTCAAGTTCAATGTCACCACGGTGGACATGACCAGGTGAGACAGCACCACGGCCCAGCCCTGTGCCAGCAGTGGGGTGAGACCTCTGGCTTGGCTCCCCCCATCAGTGCTTTTCTCCCTCCCACCTGCACCACAGCCAGCGTGCCACTGCGAGAGGGACAGGGGTGACAGTCCCTGCCCGCACACTGCCCGTCACACCGTGGGGTGCGGGGGGGGCCATCACGGAGCTCCAGCCATGTGCCCGCATGTGCACGGCACAGGGACCCTCCACCCGGTCGAGTCCGAGGCACCACAGGGCAGACTGAGAGGCTGGGGGGCACGTCTCAGCCCCCCAAACCCAGCAGAGCATGCAAGGGGGGATGCTCCCGGTCCTGCGTCCCCTCCCACACACCACTGAGCCTCGTCCCGTCTCCCCGGGGACACTGGTGGGTGCGGACAGGCTGCAGGCTCTGAGCCCGCTTGTTTTCTCCACTGCAGGAAACCTGAAGAGTTGAAAGATTTAGCGCCGGGCACCAACCCACCCTTCTTGCTGTTCAACAAGGAGCTGAAAACAGACTTCATTAAGATCGAGGAGTTCCTGGAGCAGACCCTGGGCCCACCCACGTAATTGCAATGTCGCTCCTTCCCCCTTTGGGGCCGACGGGCACGCCGCAGCATTGCACATGGCTTGGCAGATTGGGAAACCGAGGCAGGAGGTGCCTGAGAGCAGCTCGGGGAAGGGGCTGGCTGCCCACCCAGCACCCGAGCCGTGCTCTGCGGGGACAGGGGTTGCGATGCCGGGGGGCTGCATCCCCTGGGGAAGGCGGTGGGTTGGGCCGTGAGGAGACGGGGACGGGCTGGGGTGGAAAACAACGGGAGGAAACGCACCGGTCCCTCGGCGCAGGCAGGGCTGGGGCGCAGAGCGTGGGGAGGGCCCTGCAGGCATGGGGACCCCCCGGGAGCGGGTGGTCGTGCAGATGGCTGCAGCAGTTGGTGTCGAGGCAGAGGGAGAACCGAGACCCCCTTTGCCCGCTCCTCTCCGGTGCGCTCGGCTGAGCGATCGCGAACGCCCTTGCTTGAACCAGCAGCGCAGCTGGCCCAGGGGGTGCAGGGGGGACCGGCACCCCCGTGCTCGTGCCCACCCAGCCAGCCC
Organism: Chionis minor; assembly: GCA_013398295.1. Lineage (NCBI taxonomy): Eukaryota > Metazoa > Chordata > Aves > Charadriiformes > Chionidae > Chionis > Chionis minor. The sequence goes on along the minus strand of VZSF01005162.1, from coordinate 31,065 downwards.
CCCCAGGCCCTGTGTGGCCGTGCCTGCAAAAGAGGAAGCTTCAAACACTTTTGTCATCTGCCTCCTCCGACGTGTCTGCCCTTGCAGGGCGCCGGGGATGCATCAGCAAACAGGAGACTGTTCCTGCGGAAGTCATGGGAGCTCCTGGCTTCCCCAGACCCTTCCGGTGCCAATGTGCATCCCCCCTCCACGCGGGGGCTCTGCTGACACCAGTGTCCCCAAACTGTGGAGTTTCTGCCCTGTGATTTTCCCCTAGCAAACGCCCAAGATAATGCAGCTCTCAGGGTGGCTGCTGCAGTAATTTGAAGGGTCACCGTTCTCCCACAACCAGCTGAACATCACCCACATCATCCAGTACCAGCCCTGGGCACCATGGCCCAGGAGACCGCGCAGCTGAGGAATCTCTGCCTCCATCCCCGCCTGCGGTGACATGAGTGTCTCTTTAAAGGTATCCGCACCTGAGCCCCAAGTACAAGGAGTCCTTCGACGTGGGGAGCGACATCTTTGCCAAGTTCTCGGCGTACATCAAGAACCCACGCAAGGAAGCAAATATCAGTAAGAAATGGGGGGACGGGGGGGAGGGGAGCTGCGGGGCTGTGATCTGCCACGCTGGGGCTGGGGGAGAGATGCTTCATTCCACAGGCGAATCCTGCCCCCAGGTGAGGGTGCCTGACGCCTTCCCCACCAAAGCCTCCTTGGCGAGCGGGGCAGCGGCGGGGGGGGCAGAGGCAGTCCTGTGCTCCAGGGGGCTGACGGCCCCGGGTGCGGGTGCCGGGGACAGCGTGTCCTGGAGGGGAGGGTGGGGTGGTGCCGCTGGGATCCCCTGGGAACAGGGACTCTGGCCAGGGTCCAGTGCTGCGCACCGCTGGCGTGGTCCCTGTATGCAAAGCCCGGGAGAGGCTCAGCCACGCCGGCACAGCCCGGGGATGTGCTGGGAGCCCACCGGGCTGACTGCACTGCTTTCCCTGCCCACCCAGATTTTGAGAAGGCCCTGCTGCGGGAGTTTCAGCGGCTGGACGTCTACCTAAACACGCCTCTCCCCGAGGAGATTGACCAGGACAGTGTGGAGGACATCACTGTCTCCAAGAGGAAATTCCTGGACGGAGATCACCTGACGCTGGCTGATTGCAACCTCCTGCCCAAGCTGCATATCATCAAGGTAATGGCACCGGCTCCCAGGGCCAAGGCGGGGGCACCCACTCCAAGGTGGGGGGGTGACAGGCCGGGGGGATGCAAACAGGAGGCTGGGGCTCCTGTACTTGTCCCCACCTCCAAACCAGAGAGCAAATCTTCCCGGGAAGTCTCAGCCTCTTCCTCCTCACCTCTCTAGATCGCAGCCAAAAAGTACCGTGACTTTGAGATCCCAGCGGACATGACGGGCGTCTGGCGCTACCTCAACAACGCCTACGCCTGCGACGAGTTCAGCCACACGTGTCCTGCGGACGAGGAGATAGAGTACACCTACGCCAGCGTTGCCAGGAAGATGACCTAACCCGGCTGCGGGGTGTGCTGGCAGCGCTGCCCCTCGCCGAGCCCCCCACCGCCGCAGCCCTGACACAACTAAACCCCGGCCGAGGGAGGGACTGGAGGGAGTTTATGGCATCGCTACCCCCTGCCTTTCAGAAATAGTGCCTTGCTTCACAGCCTCCCACCGCTCCCTCCTCCTCCTCCGCCGGCTGGCTGCAGCCCCCGGCACCATCAGTGCTGACCGCCTGCACGGACCGCTCCCTGCCTGGCTGCAGTGGCAACTGCATCCTTGCTCCCCAAAAATGGGTCTCATGGCCTGTGACCAAGCGTTGTGGGAAAAGCCAAGTGCTAGCCTTCTGCAGCAGCACTTTGGTGGAAGAGCTGAGACCCCCCAGACAGCCGGCCCAGCCCTGCCTCCCCATCCGCCACCGGAGCCGCTCTGCTCCACCAGCCCCACGCGGTCCCAGCCATCCCGTATGCTCGGGAAGAGGCGTCCCAGGATTCCAGTGCACCACCTGGGATGGAGTTGTTTGAATTGGCCCTTCTGCACAGCATCCCGCAGCCTGCGTTTGGGCAAGCCCTCTCTTCCACCAGCGCATCCAGGCTCCATCTGAAGCCACCAAAAGGCTCTGCCCCGGTAGTTTATTGTAGTGACAAGTTGCTCTTACTGCTGGAGAGCTGTGACGTGTGTCTGACTCCCCGTCAACACATGCGGGGGGACGATGCCTGGTGCAAAAGTGCCAGGACGGGCCATGGGAGGGAAGGAGGGGTGTGGGGACTCGTGAAGGGCTGAGGATGGAGGGCTGAGGGTCAGGGCATCCTTCCCGTGTCTGCCAGCACCCAGGGCCACATGCTGCTCGCTGCAAGGTCCCACCTGGCTCCTGTGAGCTAAGAAACCTCTCCCTGCCTTGCAGGACACTGAGGGAGATGCAGCCGTGTGCAGCTCTAGCTGCGCTCCCTCGTCCCCACCAACACTTCAGGTGCCTGACTGGGAGATGGAGGCATGGGGTAGGGCACGCGTCTGCTTTCCACCCCCCAGCACCAGCCAGCCTAGGAGAGCAGGCAAAAGCTGCTTTGCAAAGTGCTGTGTCTGTAGGAGATACGTGGGCAGGTTTGGTGCTACCTGGCTCAGCCTTGTGGCTTCCTGTCCAGTGTCGCCGATGCAAGAGGAGTCAAAGCCACTCTGCACAGCTGTGACATCCCATAATCCCCCATCCCGTACCTCCAGCTTCCCCAAGGGCTCCTGCCAGCGCCCATGAATTCATCCAGCCCTCCCCCCGCCAGCCTCATGGGTGAAAAAATACTGTACAGTGAGCGCGGTGGGTCCTGCGGGGACACGGCGGTGGCAGACCCCCCTCCAGCCCTCACTGCCACTTCCCTCTTTGCACTAAAAGGTGTGTCCTCGCAAGCCTGCCTCTGATAGCACCGGGTTTGGGGACGGGTTTTGTTATTAATGGATTTTGGTTTGTTTGGGTTTTTAAACTAAGAACATCAATAAACTATATTTTAATACGCCTCGCTTGTGTACTGTCAGCGCACGGGCCAAGGCCACCGGGCATGGAGGGCGCTGCAGGGGGTGGAGGGGGCTTGCCCGCGGTGAAAACCCTTCTGAGACTTAGCAAAAGTGACACTGAAGCCCCCAGTCTCTGCCACCCCGGCTCACTGGGATGCATGTGGCAGCTCCTGCCCTGCATGCAGGAGGGACGTTCCCCCCCCGGGGCACGTTCACTGCCATCTGCCCAGGCCATGCTCGTGGTGGTGGGAGGGTGCAGGACCCTGCACGGTGTGGGGATGCAGTAACCACAGGATGCTGCTCCGGTGTGAGGGGTTTATTCAGCTTCTGGTGGCAGTCAGCGTGTCCCTGCCAGGCCACGGTGGCAGCTCTGCCTTGATGTGGGTCCTGGCGGTCCCCTGGTATGGGAGAAACTCTGTCCTGCATCATGGATCTTCATGGGGCTCTCCCACTACCCACGACAGTCCTCTCTGCTGCAGACCCTCTCCCCTTTTGCCCACAAGGGACCGGAGACCTTTCAGAGCTCTCTGCAAACCAGCCCACGGCCAGGTGTGGGGCCACGTGTGGATGGGCCCGCTGGAAGGCACTGGGACAGTGGTGGCAGGGAGCAGGCTGGCAGGCAGAACTCCTCCTGTACCCCTCATTTGGTGACACAATATTTCCAGAAGCAAGCTGTGAGAAAAAGGAAAAGACACCCAAGTGAGGGGCTGCAGCAGTGCTTAGCTGTAGCTGAGAAGTTTAAAGGAAGGGTGATATCCTTCTCTTCTCCCAGGCTGTCCTTCGGCTTTGAAGTCAGTTCTGGGAGCACAGCCTGGGAACTGAATGCCTTAGTCCAGACCATGGGCACCCTCTACCCCAAACCACGGGCACCCGTCACTCCAAGCGATGAGCTCCCATCACCCCAAGCGATCATAAGCACCCTCTACCCCGAGTCATGAGCACCCTCCACCCCAAGCCCGGCCCCCGCTTGCCATGGCCTCTGCAGGCCAGTGCTGGGTCGGGTCCCAGGACCCGCCGGGAGCTGGGCACTCACCTCTCTTGCTGGGTTGCTGAGGGGCCTGGTCTGTCTGGGTAAATCCCTGGCTCTGCAGCTCACCCACTGCCACCAGCTTCCAGAGGGCTGCATCAAGCTCTTCCACCTGCCATGGCACAGCATCCCCATCATGTGTGTGGTGCCCATCTGGCAAAACCAGCCCTCAAACCCCTTCCCCTCGCTGCCAGATCAAGGATGGAAGCAGTGTTGGGACCCGAGCGAGACTGCCTCAGTCCCCATTTACTGGCCAACAGGGATGGGGTTTGCTGGGACCTTGTGGGAAGCTGGTCCATGGGAGTCTCCTGCCCAGCGGCATCTCCCTGGGCCGTTTTCCCCTGGGCCAGAGAGGCACCCCCACTCACCGAGCGGTCAGGGACATCCTCCCGGAGAGTGCTTTTATTTCCTGGAAAAAAAAAACAAACCCAAAAAAACAACTGCAATGAGGACACGGGGGCTCTGGGTCCAGAGCGGGGGGCAGGAGCCAAGGAAAGATGTGTCAGATGAAGAGGGGACACAACACCATCACCTGCTGCTCTCCATTCTCCCCTGAGGGCACCTAACCTTCGTCCTGCATGCAACCCTTCACCTCTTCAAAAGCATCCTAGTGCCTGCCGCCCTCCACGTGTGCCCCTACACCAGCCCCATCTTTGGTCCAGCTCACCTTGAGCTCTGGGACTCACCCTTGCCACCAGTGGCTTTCTGGCCGTGGCTCACTCCTCCTCCTGGTGCAGCCAGAGCCTGGTTCAAGTTCCTGGATGGCTGGAGTCCTGCTAGAGGGTTGCTGTCAGCCATGAAGCCGACTGCACCCTCAGCCAGGCTAAAATCTGTCAGCATAAAGTCTGGATTGAATGGGGAGACAGCGACAAGGACAAAGCAGCTCATTCAAGGTGCGCTTGTTCCTCAGGTGATGGGACAGAGAGCCTGAGCATGGTCTACAGATCCCGTGAATGACAGGCAGGTGGTTTGAGGGGGGCAAGGATTTGTCTCCTCATCTGGCCATGCATGCCAGCCCAGGCTGGGAGCCAAAATGCTGGCCATGGCGCTGCAGATGTGGCCTCAGTAGCGCTGGGCAGAGGGGAAGGATCCCCTTGTCCTCCTCCTCATGCTGCCCAAGGTGACACTCCTCCTCATGCAGCCCGAGACACTGTTGGCCACCCCTGCCAGGAGGGCATGTTGCTGGCTCGTGGTCAACTTGGTGTTGACCAGGACGGCCCTGGCATGTCCTGGTGCCTGGGGTTGTTACTTCCCAGAAGCAGGACTCGTCACTTCTTGCTGAATTGCACAAGGTCCCTCTCAGACCGTCTCTCCAGCCTGTCCAGGTCCCTCAGGATGGCAGCATGACCCTCTGGCATTATGAGCCACTCCTCCCAGCTTTGCATCAACTGCAAACTTGCTGAAGGTGCACTCTGTCCCATCATCCAGGTCATTAATGAAGATGTTAAACAGAGCCATTGCCAGTACTGACCCGCAGGATGCACCATGAGTGACTGGCCTCCAGCTGGACTTCGTTCCGCAGGTCACAGCCCTCCATTCAGCCAGTTTTCAACCCACCTCACTGTCCACTTATCTAACCCGGATTTGTTGTCTCGTCTATGTGGATGCTATGGGAGACAGTGCAAAATGCCGAGGCAAACAATGTCTGCTGCCTGGCGTTGCCTTCAGCATGGCTGCAACCGCCAGGTGGAGAAGGTCCCCATTAGCCACCGGGGTGCCCCCTGCCACAAAAGACCCTTCTGAGGGCAGGTCTGCAGCTCCCCTTCCTGGCCTCACTTAGCCAGGCTGCAGCACCAGTGGGAGCTGTGAAGGGTTATGTCCAGACCCCCTTTTTCCCGGTGACACCTCAGGTAAGTACAAGCAGAAACCTGGCTGGCATGAGCCCGTCCGTGGCCTGTCTGCCTTGCTCTGAGGAAAGGGGTAGTCTAAGGTCACCACAAAAACAAGCGTTACGTGTATGGCTAAGGGATTAAGGCAACAAGTCCCTTGCTGTCTGATTGTGTTTAACTGGGAAACAACTGGCGTGCCGGGGGCTTTCCAGCATCTCACCCTTCGACCCATCCCTCCTCCAGTGCCTGCCAGTGCACAGCCCGCAGGAAGCTCCCACCAAGCTCCAGGAGCTGAGCAATCCCAAGCACTTGGCCTTGTACTTCCTTTGCCTGGGACATGCAACCAAGTCACTGCAAAAGCTCTGGAAGTCCCCGTGAGTCAGCCAAGTGACAGGAGGAGCCCTCGTGCCTGCTCCTTTCCCAGAAGCACCAGGCAACGTGACGTACCAGGGCCGTTCGCAGGGGCTGCGCAGGCAGATCATGAGGCTGGGGTCATGCTCTCCTTTGGGGTTCAAGCTCTGCCCAAGTGACTTCTCCAGCACCAGGAAGCCCAGAGAGTCTAAACTGGTGTGTACCCTGCTGTTAGTACTTGCAGTTGGCTGGCGTCATGGCACCGGGTCCTGTGGCTGTTGGGGAGGCTCATACCAGCCCTGTGGCCATGAGCAGAACTCACCCCATCCCAGACCATCCCAGGCCACCCGGTGTGCACTGCTCGCTCCTCATGTGAGCTGCAATTCCCTCATCTCCATGTAAGGGTGCCAGAAGAATACTGAGTCTGGAGGGATGCTTTGTTTTTGTCTCCAGGCTGGCTGATCCACAGGGCAACGTTGCCCGTCACCCCGGAGTACCAGGACACATGCCCCAGACTCTGCTGTCTGCAGATCACAACAGCCAAAGCATTCCCTCGGGTACAGGATGGTCTTCTCTTGTCCAACGTGGTCACACTAGGAATAGGTTTAACCCTGCTGGACATACACTACTCCTAACAATCATAGAATCACAGAATGCTTTGGGTTGGGAGGGACCTTAAAGACCATCCATCTAGTTCCAACCCCCTGCCATGGACAGGGACATCTTCAACTACACCAAGGTGCTCCAAGCCCCGTCCAACCTGGCCTTGAACCTCCAGGGACGGGGCAGCCACAGCTGCTCTGGGCAACCCCGGCCAGGGGCTCACCACCCTCACAGCCAGGAATTTCTTCCTGAGATCTATTCGAAATCTCCTCTCTCACAGTCTGAAGCCACTACCCCTCATCCTATCACTACATGCCCTTGTAAAAAGTCCCTCCCCAGCTTTCTTGTAGGCACCTTTTAGAAACTGTAAGGCTGCAGTAAGGTTTCTCCGGAGCCTTCTCCAAGCTGAACAACACCGACTCTCAGCCTGTTTTCATAGGAGAGGTGCTCTAACCCTCTGATCATCTTTGTGGCCTCCTCTGGACCCGGTCCAGCAGGGCCACGTCCTTCTTATACTGGGGAAAACCCTCCCCAGGCCAGAAGGTCTTTCTGCCCCCAGAGAAGCTGGGGTGAGCTGCGCTGCTCTGCATGTCTGCAGCAGCCAAGCCCCCATGGAGCAGCGGGTCCGAGCCACGCGGTTTGAGCCAGTGTTCTGTGCCGGCCGTGACACGGCGCAGGGACAAACCCACCTGGCCGTCAGGCACAAACACCCAGGTCAGTTGTCCTTACCTTGGGCACTGTCGCTTTCAGGGTAGACAGGGTAAGCGCTGATGCAGCAAGCCCCCAGCAGCACTGCCAAGGTGATGACCACCCTCTGGGAAGCCATCTTCTCTCCTTCTCCAAGTCTTGACCAATTTCCTAGGAGCCTGTGAGTGCAGGAGAGTGAGGTGGTTCTCTTTTATGTCCTTCAGCTCTCTGCGATCAATATGTTCTCATCAGGTAGGTTGTCTCTCCTACTGGGTTGGCCATCCGTCCTGGTGACAGGGGACGGCTGGCCCTGCTCTCCCCCTGTTTGATCTCTGTCACTCTCAAATGAGGATGCTTGACAAATGCTTGGCTGGGTTTTCAGAAGCTCTGCTGTTTGCCCTGGCTGTGCTGCGCCGGGGGAGGAAGCGCTATGGAAGGCTGGACAGGTGAACCATGCCTCTGGTGGGGTCTGGAGGAGGGTCAGAAGAGAACTAGGGACAACATTTGGCCAAAACAGGTGTGCCCATGCTTCCTTTTGCATGATCTTCCTCCCCAAGGGTTACCACGTCTTCTGTTCCTTTCACATCTCATGGCAACATGTGGGCAGTGGCAAAGCCTTCGGCCACCCAGGCATCCCAAGCTGATTCTCAGTGGGTGCCCTGGTCCCTGGTGACAGGACTCAGCAGGTGGCAAGGCTCATCTTCTGCAGATGGCAGCGGCTGGAGCTTCCTTACTGGAACAGTATTTGACCTTGCTGGCATTCAGAGGAGCTGCTCTCCTTATCCAGAAGCTGGCAGTGCAATTATCCTTCTAGAGGACGCTCCCGTGAGCTCCAGGTGACCGATGTAGTCCCAGCCCCACTTGGCTGTGGACATCCAGGCCAGTAAGTCACTGCAGACTGAAGTTTCACAGCGACATGAATGCAGTGCAATTCAGAGCCAGAGCTGGAGTCTGGGCAGTTTTTGGCTAAGAGTTAAATACCCATTTTTTTCTCTCTGGAAGAAAAGGTAACCAGTGATGGGGGCCTTGCAGGCAGTGTCCCAAAGTAACGTCCGTGAGACAGGGTCATGAAAAATGGCTTTCCTGAGAATAATAGAGAGGTGGTGCACGCTCTTCTCACAAGCTGTAGGTACGGAGGCAGACCCCAACCGTTCGCTGTGTTAGCAGGAACCTGGCCCAGCTCTCCCGTGCCCAGGTTTCTCCACTTCCCATTTGAGATCCTGTCTTGGTCACAAACTTCGCTTTCAAACCACCATAGTATCAGCCAGCTGGAACTGCTTCTCATTAAATCTCTTTGCCTGGAAGGCTTAATTCAGAGAAATCCAGATGAACCTGGTCCCTTTGGTGACCTAAGCCAGGCCATCTTCGCTGTGACAGCAGCTCGCACCCTAGTTCATGCAGTGCCACGCTTCCCGAGAGCAGCGAGGAAGAGCTTGACACAGATGAGATGATTTGAAGTTCTCAGGAGCTGCAAATTAACCTTGATTGTTATTCATGGGGGAGAGGAGACAGAAAGGTCTGTTTGGTGCCCATTCCTATCCATACCAACGCTGGGGCTCAGACAGGTCGAGCACTACCTGCTTCAAAGGTGCCATGAGGAAATTGCCTTTGAAACCTTGGTGGGAGATCTATGTTTCTCCATCTCTTGTGTCCTCTCCTCTTGTGGGGTGGGCCTTCATGGAGCCTTTCCTGAGGGAGGTTGGACAGGATACTTGGGAGCCCGAGCATCTGTTTTTTAACCAAGAGGCTGACCATGACTCTGCGGACCACAAACCAGGGAGAAAACAGTGTCTGCATGCCCAGGTACAGGCTCTCATTTTTCATAAAGTGGTTGAAGGTGCATTAACAAGAGATCATTACTTCTGCCTCCAAATGCCACTCTGTCAGGCACAGATCAGACTGGGAGACAGATGAGGCGAAAGGTTCATCCATCCCAACTGGACATGCTGCTCAGCTGGGACCTTTCTCCTAATAAAAATCCATATCTAGCCTATTTTCCAGCTGCACCCGCCGCCTGGATGCCAGGTTTCATGGCACATAATGAAAAATCCTGGAGGCAGGCTCATCACTTCTGCTGCCAGGACACGGACAGGAAGCACAGCCTGGAGAGGGAGAAAGCATGGAAACCCGCTTCAAACTCATGTGTGCATCCCATGAGATGATGAACAACCATCCCAGCAGCTCTGCCTGTGCCATCTACCACCGGGAGCACGAGGGGTCTTTGTGGGCAGAGAGCTACGGATCGGAGTGCCTGGAGCAGTACAAAGGAGTGGGAAGGCATCGAGCTGAGCCACCAAGTCCATTCTTTGTGCACAGACCAGAAATCCCCTGATATGTGCATCAGGAGGATGGGGAGCACAAGGACTGGCCGTATCTTACAGACACTGTCTGAGCCTGCTGCTCGGTCAGGGGAGGTTTAGGATGGATATTAGGAAAAATTTCTTCGCCGAAAGGGTTACCAAGCATTGGAACAGGCTGCCCAGGGCAGTGGTGCAATCTCCATCCCTGGAAGTGTTTCCCAGCCGGGCAGATGTGGTGTTGAGGGACATGGGTTAGGGGTGGTTTTGGCAGTGTTGGGCTGATGGTTGGACTCGATCTTAAAGGTCCCTTCCAACCTGGGTGATTCTGTGATTCTGGGAAGAGCAGGAGTGAGCTGTCAGGCTCCTCCATCCAGCATGGGGGAGTTCATCCTGTGGAGCAAGGGGACCTGGTGGCAGAGCTGGGTGACACGTGGCTCTGTCAGCTCCGCTTCAGCAGGGCGCCCACGGCACCTCCTGGATGCAGACACTTGCCACGCATTCCCAGACGAGGGCACTCCCAGACCAGCACACGAAGTGGGAACGTTTCTGCTCTGCAGTCCCGGCCCCAGAGCTGGGCCCTGGGGTGGTCTGGGCATCCCAGTCGCTCGCCTGGGGTCCCAACCCGCTGGGCTTTGGGAAGGCTCCTGCCTGGGGAGAGATCGCACGGGTCTAGACCACCAAGTTCACATCTCTACCAGCCCTGCAGCCTTCTCCATGCGTGTGCCCCAAACACATCCCGTTTAGTCTCCAGCTTTTGGGGCTTCCCAGCCAAGCCAAGAGTGTAAGACCAGCCATCTCCTGATGCGCTGGCCCAGGACTGCAGGAGAGATGCAGCAGGAACCGGTGGCCTGGGCCGTGTTGCGGCGCAGACCTGTCAAACCACGAAGCCTTTTTGGGCTGAAGGATGGGGTCTGGCAGGACAGCTCTGGCACTGCCGCTCCACGCCACTCCCGGGACACACCTGGAGCTACAGAGCCATCGCAAGGACACCTTGCGGGGGGGGCTGGATGACAGGGCTTCGCTCAGCGAGCCGGGGGCCCCACGGTCCCAGGCACACACTGGACAGTGCTCGGGAGGGCTGCAAGGATTTGGGGTGGCTCTGGGCTGTCCCCGAGCACTGGCAGGGTGGCTGTGGTGACAGGCGGGATGGAGAGCGGGCAGAGCAGGGTGGGCACAGGGGCACGGCAGATCCAGGGGGTGAGCTGCAGCCCGAGACGCTGCTCTCTGCATCTCTGCCTCCCGTGGCTTTCAAAGGCAATTAGGGATCTTCCTTTCTTCTGGCAGCCTGCAAAATATTAAAGCTTAGTTTTCCCCCGTCGTTTCAGGAGCTGCCATCTCCCTCGTGTTTGTTAGGCGCTGTGTTTCCTACGTGGCGGCTGCAAAAGTCCCGTTAGCCCCCACATAGCGACTTTCCACTCTCCAGTACTTTTATAGGCTGGCAGCTCGACTCTCTGAGAATTAGTAATAAAAAATACCCTCTTGCATAGTCCTAAACCTGCTGTTTCTAATAAAGAGCTGTTTTCAGCTGCATTCCCCTCATTCCTTTGATCTGGTACGGGCAGAAGCTGAAAACACCGCCAGCAGCGCAGAGAGAGAGCGGCCAGGAACGAGCCTATCGATCACGGTGAGTCAGAGCTTTCACAAACCCCCGCACCCAATACCTCCAGGCACGGTGTTGCGGCCGTGGGCCTGAGCTCGGCATGAGAACCAGTGGTGGAACGCCGGAGCGCTGGGAGCTGTGGGGCCGGGCTGGGCGTCTGAGGACCCATCCCTGGGCTGCGGGGGAGCGTGGGTCGCCCGCCAGCACAGGGCGGGAGGCAGCGGTGCGCAGACGCCCGAGTGCTGCGGCAGTGATGGAGGGACCCGTCCATCCGTCCTGCTGCGAGGGCTTGGCTGGGGACCTGCCCCTGGCCCGGCACAGCCCCATCCTGCTCAGCGCGTAACGCCTGGCCAGGCAGCCCGGCGCAGGGTACGCTCCAGGCACGCTCCACCAGACCCCGAGCTGCGCACGGTGGTGGCAGGTCTCTGCCGGGGCACGCTGGGACCTCACCCCCGCAGTGAGAATCGCACCTTCTCGCTGTGGCTTGGCAGAGCCCCGCGCGCCGCTCGCATCGCTGAGGTGAAGCAAAAAAACCCCCTTCCGCATCCACTCGGAAACTTCAGCTGCTAAAATGCCATCTTGAAATGTCACCAGCCTTTTGCCTTTTTTCCACTCTGCATGAATGTCTCTGTTTCACGCAGAACGGGGCATCTCAGCTGCTTCAACCCCCCCCGGGCCAGGGTGAGTCCCCACTGCCGGTGAGTAACTCGCCTGAATCACCCACGGGGGTCCCAGCATGACCGCCCTGCCATAAACTCCGAAATGAGCTGTTTTCCTGTTGATCTTTAAAAAAGAGCTGGTAGGCTGTTACAAAAGCACAGGCTGTGCCCCAGTGCGAGCCCAGCACCCAGCAATAAGGTGTCTGTGGGAGTCAGTTCAGCCCCCCTGTGCGGGGCCGGTGCCCCCCAGCAAACAGGATGCAGGCTCTTTGCTTGGCCTGGGTGACCTCGGGCTCAGGCTGCGGCTCCTTCCCAGAGCCCAACGGCTCCTTGCAAATGCCCTGCCACCACGCAATGACCTTCAGGAGTGGTGGTGGGGCTGGAGACCCCATCAGCCCTGCCGGGGATGAGGCAGTCAGTCGAACAGGGCTCCACGCCTGTTGGGTTTTGACCATGACCTTGAGACACAGCGGAGACCAGGCGGCGCAAAGGGGATGGCGGCCAGACGGATGGAAGGAGAGCAAGCCCTTGGAACGTCATCTCTGTTCCCTCCTGAGCTACGGCCCCAGCCTCCTTGTCTTGCTGGCCCAACGCTCCCATTGCCGAGGGCCGTCCAGGACTTCTGCGAGATGCTCAGAGTTGCGCAGTCTCCACGATCAGAAGTTTTCAAGGCCAGACTGGAAAGGACCTGATCAACCCGGTCTGGCCTTAGGTCGCTGGCCCGACCCTGAGCAGGCGGAGGTACCGGGTTGCTCCCAAGGCTTCCTCCCCTCTGAACTGTCCCATGACCTGCTGCGCGGGGACAGGACACGGCTCTGACTGTGCTCGCCGCCTGCAGGCAGTGTCCTGGCTGTAAGAGCTTGCCTGCCTTCCTGCACAGCCCCAGCACCGCGCTGCTCCAAGCCTCAGCTTGCAGCACATAAGCCTGCATCTCCTGGACACCAGCCGGAGGAGCCAGCTTGGCATTACCCATCTCCAGGTGAAGGACGCAGAGATGTGTGCTCCCTGGTGCAGATGGGAAGGGGTTTTGAGCCCTGGCTGCAGCTGTGACGGTGCTGAGGCTGGTGGGTGGGCACACGTGTGGCCAAGGGGAACGCAGCGGTCCGGCTCTGGAAGAGCTCAGCGCTCCGAAACAGGGCACAACGAACATCGTTTATGAGACCAGACCAACAGGATCAAGAGGTTAGGCTGGAATAGACACCAAAGGAAGAAGCAGAGAGCTGTGGGGAGAAAGGGAATAAGCTTTTCCCTGAGGAACAGGATGAGAAACCACAACATGGAAAAGTGCGATGCGTCGTTGGGAAAACCGTTAGTGGAGAAAATTGACCTTTTGTGGGGAAAGAGAAGGTCTCCACTCCCAGAGTTCTTGAAACAGAAGCCGGACACACACCTTGGGCACTTGTCAAGGAGATCAATCACCATGAGGTTCCTGTTCAGCTGCCAGAGGGACGGCATGGCCGTGGGGCCTCTGAGGAGGAAAAGCAGACACATGGTTTTGGCTCTGTGAGCTTTGGCAGAACAGTCACAACTACAGATCAAATGCCTCAAAAAGTTTCAAGCTAAAAAAAATAGAATTGGGATGACAGGAAGGAAGGTCAGCATGGAACATTTTGCTCAAGGATTTACAGATGACAGTGTTTCAGCTCCTGTGTTTGCCTCTAAACCTCAACTCCCCTTAAGTCTGCCTGATTTTAGCCCGGGACAATTATTCTGGCTTGGCTTTTGGTTTACTTTCTTAATACTTGAAAATTAAAAAGGCCATTTCACATGACCCAAATCAATGGCAGATACCTGCGCCCCAAATTTTCATCTTATCGAAAAGAGAAAGTGAAACAAATAGAAGAAAATCATGCTCGTGTTTCAGCTGAGCCCAAGGGGAACCTTGTTGGCAGCAAACTGCATGTGGGCTCGTTCCTTCGAGCAGCTCTTGGGACCGTCTCTCTCCTTTTTTTAAAAATTCAGCTCCATCTATTTGATAGACCAGATATGCTCATATCTTCACTCACAAACCTGTCCTGGAGACTCAACCGCAGGGCAGCGCTCCTCAGAAGTAATTTGCCCCCGGGGCTGGCAGAAGGAACAACAAAACTATCCAGCGGTTGCTGAAGAGCCAGCCTTTTCCCACACGACAGCAACACGCAGACCAGCAGTGGGTGTAATTTTCTCCCAGGGAAACCCCAGGTTTTCCTAGTGCCTTTCCCAGATGCTGCTCAGGCAGGGCAGCGCTGGGTCTGTAACACAGAAAGAGTAAGCACAGAAGCCAGTTTTCCGTAATAAATTAGTATTGTATAAAAATCAGCTCCTGTGCACAATCAGTATTTCCAGACAAGTGAAAAAAAAAAAAAAATCTCCTCTTTCACTAAAGAGGTTTTTTTATATATATATATATAAAGATTTATATACATAAATTTGCATTAGTATATATACTGTACACACTCACACACATATATAGGTGGATAAATAGAGGAAAGTTTTGGGGCCTCAACTTTGGTCTGTATTCCCTATGCTTTGGTTCAAGAGCACCGAAGCCGCAGAGGGAAGCTCCGAAGACACTGATGTCACGCACCCATGGCAGCTGTGCCCGGAACGTGCCCGTGCCTGCCCTGGTCCTGTCCCCAGCGAGGCACAGGCAGGTCCCAGCAGGCAGCCGCGGTGGCCGGGGCGGCTCCGGGCAGCCCCTTGAGCTCTGCTGGGTGCCGTGATGCGGGTGTGGGAGCTGCCGGCGTGTCCCCCCGCCTGCTATGGCTCACCGTCAGCCGGGGGACGCAGCTCGTAGCCAGAGATGGCAGCTGCCTGCAGCATGTCAGAGGGCAGCTGGGGCAGCCGGCAGGGGCTGGGGGCTCGTGGTGCTGCCTGCTCCATGCCGCCCTGCTGCACGGTGCAGTCTCCTCCCTGCGGCTCAGTCCCGTGGCCGTGCAGGGGCTGGAGGGCATGGACCAGCTGCCCCCCATCCTCCTCCTCGCCGGCCAGCAGCTTCACGGACGTGAGCGGCACGCGGGGCCCTGCCTTGCTGGGGCTCTCCCGCAGGTCCTCCTGGCCGAAGCTCCTGCCTGACGTGGGCAGAGGAAGGCAGCTGCCTGCTCCCAGGGCTGGGCACTGGCATTTGGAATAAAGCTGGTGGTGCAGGGGGAGCCACGTCTCGGATGTCTGGTAGTCCCTGTCACTTGTGTAGCTCTCTCTGGTCAGTCCCAGTGGCTGCTCCGGCACGTCATCCCCATCACACGCCTCCTCGTCCTCCTCCAGCTGCGATGAGACCCAGGAGCCCAAGGCATGCCCCAGCTGGCCACGGGTGCAGGACAAGTCCCTTCCCTCCTGGCGGCCTGGCCCAAACCCGTTGGCGCAGTAGCCGTTCACATCCTGGGAAAGGCTTTCTCCCAGGAGCAGCTGGACGGTGGGTGCTGCCTGCTCTGCTGCGGGCAGCCCGCGGGAGGGGAGCACGGTCGGCAGGAGCAGGGCGAACGAGTCCTTCTCCAGCTCAAGGGTGGGCACCCTGATGGTCACAGTCAGCCCCCCGTTCAGGACAGCCTGCTGGGAAACAAGCAGCGAAGCAGGTCAGCCTCTGCTTGCCGAAACCTCTGCCAGCCTGGGGGTGATGAACCGTGCACCCCGGGGAAGGCAGCGGTGCCGGGGCAGCCCGTCTGCCGCGCTGACAGCGGGGACAAGCGCAGCCAGGGCTCTGCTCAGTGTGGTGCGGGGGCTCTGGTGACAGGGGACCGTCACAGACGCTGTCATGCTGCTGCTTTTCAGGCTACGCCCCAGCTGCCAGCGGCTGGTGGAGAGCGCTCACCCTCTCAGAGACACAAGCATCCTCCGCAGAAGCCAAGAAGAATTGGGAAGCAGAGGGTGCTGTCGCTGAGCGGGGCCAGGGCAAGCGGAGCAGCCTGCCACCTCCTCTCCACACTGGCCTGGGGGACTTCTTCAGCTCAGCAACTTGGTTTTGTCCCCAGAGTGCTCAAAGGGCTGCTCAGCCCCGGCTGCTGCCGCCCCTAACACTGGGAAACTGGGATGCAGGGGGGAACTGCGATGCAGAGAGAAAGGCTGTTCTGGTGGCTGTTCCCACAGGGCGCAGTCCTGCCCACCCAGGACGGGTTTTGGATGAGCTCAGCAGCCCTGGGAGCCTCTCGGAGCCACGATTATCCCAAGGGCAGAGCAGTCAGGGGCTGTGTCTCACTGGGGCCAGACTGCCCCAGGACCCTGCCCCACGCTTTGCTTCTCCTCCCGGCGTTCTTCCCTCAGGCTGCGGTAGGCGGACACGCAGCCGAGCAAAAGCCAACCGCATAAAGCAGGAGGCTCCTAACGCCGAGGGCCGTGCTGGCAGGATACGTGCTGCCCGAGACACCCTCCTCCAGGGCTACCCATGGCTGACTGATGCATCCCACCAGGATCTTCTCCTGCGCAGCAAGGCCTCGGGGTACAGTGGGTCGGACAGCGGGGGAGGCACCTGGGCACCGAGAGGGGTTTGGTGGCGCAAGAGGCGGAGGGAAGGAGGTGCTGAGCCCCCCGCAAACCCGGGGGATGCTGGCTTGGCCACGGCACGCACGACGCTGGAGGAGGACGGTTCACTCACAAGCGTTTTTGGGAGCTGTGTCTCCGAGGGGCCGGGGAAGATGTGCAGCTGGATGAAGCAGAGCACGGCCACGCTCAGCAGCAGCAGGGAGACGGCACTCAGCACGGCAAGGAGGAGCCAGGGGAAGCCTGCCAGGAAGTCACAACAGGCTGAGGGGTGGAAGGACCCCAGCCAGCACCCCCCAGCGCCGCCCCACGCCAGCCTTCCCCAGAGCCCTCGCGGCAGGCTGGGACGTTCAAGGAGGAGGTGCGGAGGTGGATGGCGAGAGAGAACCTCCCCAGGAAAGGTCTCTGCAGGGTGTTACTGGGCCGCCAACCCTGACCAGAATGGCTGGGGGGGGAATGACCCACACCCTGAGGTGCAACTGCAGCGGCTGAGCTGGCGAGAGAGCTCCCACCTGCGGGGCGCGCCGGTGTCACCAGGCACTGCTTGGCCTCCCGGCTCTGCTCCCTGGCCACGTCCGCAGCCGTCGTCCGGACGCAGTACTGCGTGCTGGGCTTCAGGTACCTGAATGTGCACGGTACATCCTTCCACCTCCGTTTGCAGGGCACCTGGAAGCAGAGGGGACGTGTGGCCAAGGTGGCTGGAGGTGGGGTCTGCGCACTGCTCCGCTCCCCGGCGCAGCCTCCACACCCCGCCTGCCCCACGGCGCGGAGCACAGACCCCCCCTCCCTGCTCCCCAGCACCTCCCGTGCTTGTGTCTTCACCCCAGGAGGCATTTGGGTCCCCGAGCACCTTGTCAAACCCCTGCTGCAGGCTTTCATCGGAACAGAAACCCTTACGGGTTTTGCTTACTCGTGCAGCCTAGAAGAGGAGAGGGGTCTCCTGCCACCCCCAGGTCACGAGCCCCGAAGTGGGAGTGCAAAGCACCTCTCGCCCGCTTGCACCGCCGGGCGCGGGCAGGGCCGGGGCCCCTCTGCGGACACAGGCACTGCCACCGCACCAGCACCACCGGGCACGGGCATCTCTGCTGCACCAGGAAAGCGTCCGCAGCTCCCGCGCGCTCTCAGGCTCGCCCAGCCCGCCGCGTACTTGCTGGATGAGCACGTCCCCTTCGTACAGGCTCAGCCAGTACCACAACTTGCGCAGCACTCCTTCCACGGGCTTGTAAAAGCCGGCTTTGCTTCGGTAGGGAGTGAGTGGTGTGGTGATGTTTATGCTGAGGATGTCACCCTGGAGCAGCCAGGACAACTTGGGGGGGCCCACAATTGCTGTAGGGAACGGGGGAAAAAAACCCAAAACAAAACAGAGGAGAAAAATTAAGCCCTTCAGAACAGAAAGCAGGCATCTTGTTTCTCTAGAAATTATGTTTTTTCTGTTGGACATCCCACTCCCAGCACACAGAAACTTCCTCAGGTCCAGCCTAGTGGCACTTTGTGCTATGAAACCAGCTCTAGAAATGGCAGCCACTGGGTCTTTGTGACAGCCCACACTACTTCTGCCTCCTCTGGTGGCAGCTACAGAGGCCAGGACAGACCTGCGGGCACCTCCGCTCCCTGCTGAGCGCTTCACCTCTGAGCCATCAGACGGTGGCCTGGAGACTCGCTGCAGGGTGCAGCCATTGCTCTTTTAGCTCAGTGCATCTATTTCCACACTAGGTGGATGCAGAGGAAATGAAAAAGGGAACCCAAATGGCCGAGGTACATCCCATTTTAGCCGCTCGCACATTCAGTTCGTCGCGACAGCCCCCTGTGAGATGGGTTACGGGAAGGTCCTGAGGTTATTTCCTTCCTTCGAAAGACAGCTAGGCTTTTTGGGCAGGGCAGCCAGCCTGTGACTGAGAAGAAGGATGTGCCTGCATCTTGCAGACACGGCAGCCAGGGCAAAGGCGGTGCTGGAGGGACCGCGCCTGCCTTCACCAGCCTGGCCAGTGTTACCTTGCTGGAACAAAAATGCCCTCACCCAGCATCTCCCGGACCCATGGCAGGGACGACCAGGGCATGCTTTTAAAAGGCAAGCCTGGAGGGGCATCCTCTTTCTCACCCCATCTCACTGTGTTCTCCAGAGACCCAAGTTCTTACAACGTCTCGGTGGCCTGGGGCCTTCCGTCCGTGGTCCTTGCCTCACCGCGTCCCCTCCTCTGTCCCCTTGCTCTTCACCCAGCCCTTCTCCAGCAGCTCCGCTCCCACCCCCTTTCCTCCAGCTGGGGCTTGTGGCACTTTTCCCGCCAGTGTCTTCATATGATTTTCCATCGTATCCCACAAGACCTCTCCAAGGACCCCGCTCCCCATTGTCCCCCCCGGGGAAAAGCAGGAGCCCGGCTGAAGGAGCTCCCTGGTCCTTACTGTCTCTGTACGGCTGCAGCTCGCTGGAATAAGCCCACTTGGACAGCTCGCCTCCGGCCACCGCTCTCACCCTTGCCCAGTAGATATCGTGGATCTTGTCAAAATACAGCTCACACGCCCAGGAGCCGGTGCTGTTCCTCCAGCAGGCATCTGCCTTGGTCCAGTGGGAGGTTCTGCCCATGGAGAAAATGCAAGGATTTCTCCTTTTTGGCACCTTCCTAGCCAAAAAGGAAGGCTACCTAGCCATTACTGTCCTGTCCAAGTGGAAAGGTTGGGACGGCACAGATATTGGCCAAGAGCATCCCGGGCTGCATGAGGAAGGGCACTGGCAGCAAGTCCCCTCTCATCAGCACTGGTGGGATGGCACCTGGAGCGCTGCACCCTGGTCTGTGCTCTCCGCCACAAGACAGAACATGTCCATGCCAGAGAGAGCCCATTGAAGGGCCAAAGAGGTGACGAAGTGGTTGAGGCATCTGTGGTATGAGGCTGAGCAAACAGGGACGGCTTAGCCTCAGAAGAAGGTACCCCAGGGTGGGGAGTCTTAGCAACGTGACGGAGGAAAGAAGATGGAGCTTTCTTGTCAGTGGTCCCCGATGAAAGGACGAGAGCACAGGTTGAAATACAGGAAATTCCGTTTAAGCAGAAGGGAAAAACCCCCAAAACCCAAACCCAAAAGCAACCCCTTTTGTTTTACGCTGGGGGGTGAGCAGGAAAGGGAACAGGCTGCCCAGGCAGGTCATGGGGGCTCCATCCTTGAGCCTTGGGTCAAAACCCAACGGGACACAGCCCTGAGCTGACCCTGCCTGAGCAGGGGCTGGACAAGCTGGTCTCTGGGGCTCCCAGCTCTGCTATTCTGTCACTCTGTGATATTTACTGACAGATAATAATCCTCTGGCTACCAGGGTCCTCTACAGCCCTCTGCCAGGGTGTGGGGGACACGAGCCACCTCCGCCCCCTCCTTCCCACCACCCCACCTACCGTCTCCTCCACTCCACCTGGTATGTGGCACCGCCAGGCGAGCCAGGGTCCGGCCCCCAGCTCAGGTGGACATGGAAGTTCTGTGCCTCCAGCCTGACGTTCCGCGGAGGAAGCGGCATGCCTGGGGAGGGGGGTGGCAGGGGAGCATCAGGCCCTGCTCCACTCCGCAGGGCCCCGCTCCTTGGCCGGTCACCGCTTGGCCACGCTGCACAGGTCTCTCCACTTGGCGTAGGCATCGTGGGGGCTCTCCTCCACCCTACAACCCCCCGCTTCAGTCCCGCATGGGCAAACCCCGACTCCCTGCCGCGCTCAGGCAAGCGCTGGCTGCCAGTCAGGTGCTCAGCATCCACCTCCCGGGAATCTCTCGCACGCCCTGGGGCATCCCATCTGCCGTCCTGTGAAAGGTACCAACATCCTGGCATGGTTGCTGGTGACCCTGGGGTTTTCTTTACCACCACGCCTTGAAGACCACTCAGTCCCCTCCTCCCTGCAAGTACCTTCTGTGGGTCTGAGAGTGGTCCCCGTGCTTCTCTCCCCACTGCAGCCAGGGCCACCCCAGCCCGCTGCGGCAGCTCCGGAGCCAGACTTACCCCGGAGCAGGGTGCAGCTGGCCAGGGACAGAAGCAGGCTCAGGGCAGGGCTCATCCTGCTGCGCCCTGCCCATCCGCCCCCAGGTCTACGCGGCCACGCTGGGTGCCATGGTGACGGGACGGGCGTGCCGCTGCCGCCCCGCTGCCCTCAAACACGATGGGCAGGTAGAACCTGGGATTAGAGAAAACATTTTTTTTCCTGAAGCTGCCGTCAGTGACACCCGCCGCAGACACGCCTCGCACACGGAGGTTGTGTGCCCAGGTGTGGCACGGAGGTGCCCGCTGCAGAGTGGCAGGGGACCCCCCGCTGCCCCCCGGGATGGGGTGAAGCAGCAGCAGGGCAGTTGCCCTCAGGGCTGTGGTAGCAAGCGGACTCACGGGACCACACTCTGCCACGGCACCGCACGTGTGCCGCAGGGACCTTCTGCTGCACCGGTCTCGGGCTGGTCCCCTGGGGTGTTTGGTCCCTCCCTGCAGGCAGCGTGATGTCGGTCTGGGAAAGTTCCTGGCCTGATGCTCCCAGTGCCCCGGCAGTGACTCAGCCCTGCTCCAGACATGACTCACACTGGCACGACTGGTGATGCCACCGCTGCAACACCCCCGGCCCTCCCGCATCCTCTGTGGGACGGGGAGGGCGCCAGGTGAAATGGGGCACTCCCAGAGGGTGCCGTGCCCCGAGTCGAGACCTCAGTCTGCCTGAGCCACAGCGGAGGTTGGTCCCATGGGGCACCAGCATTGCAGCCCTACACAGCCCTGGGGCTGCACTGTGGAACCTTATGGCCCTGCTTCCTCCTCCCTCTCTCCAAAACCTGGCCTGGAGCTCCTTACCATGGCCTCGTCCCCCTGCTCAGGCACTGGGGAAATTTTTTCCCTGCTCTTGCCGGCTATGAAGGTAACCCAGCTCTCTGGGGAAGAGACGTGCAAGGGCTTTGAGGCCGCCAACGCTGACCTTCTGGTTGTGGGGACATGTCCGCCGGTGAAGGCGGGGAGCCCAGGGCCGCCTCCAGAGGCAGATGGGTGGGAGCATCTCCCTGGCTGGACTGGCCATCCATGGGGCTGGCTTCCTCCCACCCACTGCCTCTTGCCCATTTTATACTGACTCTGCGTTAACGTTACGAGCACGCCCGCCTTGGCAGGTGTGTGTCGAATGCTTGCCCCGTGTTTTTTGTCCCTTGCAAGTAGTCAGGGCTGGAAAGGAGGAGCAGCCAGCTGAAAACTGGGCAAGGGCTTCGAGCCCAGAGGTGAGACCTCCGAAATGCCAGAGTCGAAATGCGGGCAGTGGCATCACGGCTTCCCCCTGCCCTGACGCCGGCACAAACGCTCCCAGCATTGCAGCAGCCCCAGGCGAAGGCGGCAGCTGTTTCTCCCTGGAGGGGCAGGGGAGCCCCAGGAACGCTCTCGGGACTGGCGGAGCTGCGGAGCGGGATACCCTGGGACCCAGCTGCCCGCGCGGGCAGGGGGGGCAGCACCCAGGGGGGCAGAGCTTTCACAGCAGTGAGGGCGGCCGCAGGATGGTCCCTGCCAGCCCCCTGCTGACCCCAGCACGCCCCGTCCCCCTCCGCCTTGCCCAGAGGGGAGAAAACCCAGCACCCCTCCCCATGTTGTGGGTTCTGTAAAAATACAGTTTTGTGGCTACCCTGTCGGCTGAGACTGCAGAGACGAAAGCCCCTCTCCTCCACGCATCCCCTCCTTCGCCCACATCCCCCATCACCACGCCGCTCCGAAGCGCCAGCGTCCCCCCTACCTTGGGCCACACAGCCGCTCATCTGGCCCCGCCGCACCGGGAACCTGCCGGAGCAAACGCGGCGGTGCCGTCGTGCCCACCACGCTCTGCTGGACACAACCGCCCTGGGCTCAGCAATCCCACGTGAGGCTCCGAATGTTCACTGGACGCATCGCCAGGGTCTGCCCAGGACACAGGGTCCCTTCGGCCGGGGGACAGCCATGTCCTCTGTGCTGCCGTGTTGGCAGGCTGCAGGAGACGTCCCACCACACGTGATTTTGGCTTTAGTGGTTCGTGCACTTTTTCCACAGTTGGGGTTGTGTTTTTTTTCTTTCTTCCTTCCTTGTTGGCAGTGTCTCATCTGGCTGCAGGCTCCCCAGGCTGGGAGCCCTCGGCCAGCTCAGCAGTGCCCTCTGCGAGCGAGCGACGAGACGCAGCCTGTGCCCAGCACCCCGGATGACCCAGCCTCAGCACCCTGCGCCCACGTCCCCCTTGCAGGGACCAGCAGGGGCTTGGGGACAGGAGACAGCGGCACAGGCATCGGCCAGGACCAGGGCTGACAGGCAGCAGGTCAGACACACGCCAGGACGCCCCCACAAAGCCCACACCAGGAGGTTTTATCCTTGCCAAATCAGCACCGCAGAGCTGGAACCCGCGTCCTGCTCTGCCCTAGAGACCCCAAAGAACCCGTGTATGGCTCAGCATCGCCCTATGAGCCCCAAGCCTTTGGCAGCTCATCGGGGAGAGAAAGCAGCACGGCTCACGCTATCCGAGAGCCTAATGCTGTGCAACACTGCAAAACAGAGAGAACCAGCAGCTCTGGCGCTGTGGGAGCCCACCAGCACCCTCCAGCTCCGCCAGGAGCCACGCAGACATCGTGAGCCCAGCTACACAGCAAGAGCCTGGCAGTGGCCGCAGGACAGATGCCGGCACCTTCGCTGCTGTCCCTGCACTGCACCCGCCGCATTCGGCAGCCTCGGAGCATTCTGCTGCACCAGCGGAGACAGGGCTGGTGCCCGGGGGGACGGCAGCCCCGCAGCCAGCAGGACAACAGCGGTCAGGAAGGAGGACACAGGGCAGGCAGCAAACTGGACAGTCTTTAATACCACCCTCGCTGCAAACACCTTAGGCTTGTTGCCCGCCGCAGGGGCAGCCAGCTGCCCACGTTTGGTGGGGGCCGAGGGGCCGGGCAGCTCGGGAGGGCGGGAGGCAGGGGCAGGGGATGCTGATCAGGCTGGGTGATCCCCTGGGACAGAAGGGGGAGACGATGCAGGCAGGAGATGCTTTAGCCATCTCAACACACAGAGAGGCTTTCAGTGCTGTCAAAAGCTCCTAAGAACAAAAGCTCCTTCTCCCTTGCCCGCCAGTTATGCACCGGGCACAGCCCAGCACCATCCACCGCACAAAGCACCACTGGTGAGACCAGCGCGTGGCAGCCTCAGCCCCCTCAGCCCCTCTCCCTTTTCGGTTAGAGGGTGGGGGAACCCCTGCGGCAGCTCAGGGCGGCTGCGGGGATGGGCCAGCCTGCGGGGCACCGGGTCCCAGCCCCGCGGGCAGGATAAGGCCAAGGAGGACGGATGCACACAGGAGCGCCGGAGGGTGGTGCTGGGCGGTCGTGCCCAAGCAGTCTGGCAGCGCCTCCTCTCCCCAGCCTTCACTCGGCATCTTCAAAGCAGCAAGCGTTACAGAGACGGCCACCTCCACACCCCCGGGAGAGCGGTGACCGCTGCAGGCAGGGTGCAGGCAGCACAGCACCAGGGGTCCCCGGGGGCCACGGGGAGGGAGGGCAGGTCTCTCCCCTGGCAGAGGGTGCTGCAGGACGGAGACGACTCCGGCAGTAACAGCCCGGCATCCCCAGGGCCGGAGGCACCGCTGGCCGCTCCCAGGAAGGAGCAAGAAGGGGTGGGGGGGGAGCTGGTAGTGCCACGACAGGATCGGCCACCAGCACCCGCCATCACCTGGCTGGGCACCACTGCCTCCGCCCCCGCCTCCCCGCAGGCTAAACCTTGCCCGGTAAGACCCATCCACCGAAGGCCTTCTCCAGATACCGGGCTACGGCCAGCGTCAGGTGGTCGTTGTAGGAGGCTGCCACCAGCTGGATGCCCAGCGGCAGCCCCTCGCTGCTCAGGCCCAGCGGGCACTGTGTCACCGGCAAGCCCAGGACGTTGAAGATCGCTAGAAGGGAGAAGGTTGCATCAGAGCAAGCATGGGCACTGGCATAAACCGCTGCCCGGCTCTCCCACCCCAGGCAGCCGCTGCCACGGACGGTGCCGGGCTCTGGGCAGCTGGTCCTTGCCAGAGCGCTGCAGTGCAGGCAGGCAGCGCAGAGACACGGTGACAAGGGGACATCGCTGGCCAGAGGTTCCCAGCGTCCATGTCACATGTGCAAGTTGCACCCGCGAGTGATGACACAGTTATGCGGCACTTTCTGTGGCATGCCAAGATTTGCTGTGGGACATTCCTGCCCCAGGCACCATCCCTCCATAACTCCAAAGCCAGACAGCATTGCAACACGGGGCTGGCATCAAGGAGCTCACGTTGCAGGAAAGCCACGTAGGGAACCCCAAACTGTAGCCCAGAGACGCAGCAGCTCTCGGGCACCTGCTAAACCACAACACCAGGGGAGCGCATCCCTCTGGGGCAGGGTGGCACCCCGAGATCAAGCCTGCCCCGCTGCGGACAGCAGGTACAAATGCCACACAGTTTTACAGCATGATCATAATCCTTGCCCCATGTTCTGGAAGAGCGAGACACCCCTCACCCAATGTCAGCAACGGAAATACTCTGGGTAAAACCCCCTGGGCTGCCACCCTGCACCGCTGCAGCGGGCGAGGACACGCCAGCGAGCCCTGCCTGCACCCCAGCAGGAGTCGGAGCTGCTCACCTGTGTAGGCGAAGTTGAAGGGCATGCATATGGGGGAGTGGTGCCTGGGAGCGATGGTGGGGTGGGAGGGGTAGAGCAGCACCCCGTCCAGCCCCAGCAGGGCCTCCATCTCCTCCCGCAGGCTCTTCCCCATGCTCACCAGCTTGGCATTCCCACCAGGGTTGAGTTTCATCAGCTTCTCCGTCAGCCCCAGGGCTGCAGGGCGAGGGCACAAACAGAACAGAGCAAGAGGACCGTGGGTTGAGCAGGCTGGAGAGCAGATTGCCTGGCACCACGCAGCATCCCCCAGCTCCTAGTGAGCCCCCTAAGTCCCTCTCCCTGCTGGCACACCAGCTCCCACAGTGGATTGTGCCCTGGATGCAGCACGGCTCTGCCAGGACCATCTCCCTAGCTTTGCCAGCGGAAAAGCTTTCGGCCTGCCCGTCGCTTCAGAGTTTTTCCAGACACTAGAATTGAGCAGAGCTGGTGGAGCAATCTCAGCACTCATTAGACAGCGGCACAACAGCACTAATTAGGGTTCTCTGGTATCTGCTACTAAGACAAGAGATTTGTGCAGACCCCTGACTGGCTCCCTCTGAGCCCCAGCAGCTCTGGCAGGGCTCACAGCAGGAGCAAACCCTGCCTGCAGCTCCGGTGACCTCGCTTCTCTTTCTCCCAGGACATCCAATCCCAGTTACCAAAGACCCAGCAACTCCCCTTTGAGCATGTATTTAACTTGAAGACACTGAGTGTCATTACAAATATCCAGCCTGAGGCTGCTCAGTGCAAGCTCCGGCATCCCTTCGCACCACGCTGGAAGGGCACTATTTTCATTCAACAGCTCTCCCGCCCCACCGCCGCCTCTGCACGCCCCGCGGCTCCTCCCAGCCTTACCGATTGCTGGAAGTGTGTGGGAAGACATCCCCACGAGCCACTTCATCAGCTCCCACAGCGGCCACACCGGCTTCCCGTGATCCCCCAGCAGGTCTGTGAATAGCTGTGCCTCCTGTAACACACACACACGCTCCCTCCATCAGCACCGTCAGCTCACACGCGACGGGGAAGAACAGGCTGACAAATGACAGCGAAATCTCCAGCTGTCCAATTACCCCGACACAAGCTGTTCCCATATTCAGCCAAGAGATGCCCATCAGGAGTGTTACACAGCTCCAGCACTAATCTGGAGCGGCAGCAGGAGCATTTCTCCCTGCCAGAGGCAGCAAGGAGGGATCCCACTCTGTGGAGGGAGCCCCCCAAAGCAGCACCTCTCGGTACCCCTCCTCTGACGCGACGCAAGGGATGATGCTCTGGGTAATGTCTGGAGGCATTTAGTACTGTTATATGGCTGTGGGATCAGGAAGGAGGAGGCAGAGAGGACCAGGCGTGCCCTCCTTAGCAAGGTGGAGATGGTCTATTTTGCACTGCTGCGTGCCAGAATGCAGAGGTATAATACTCCCAAGAGCTTATTTTTGCTACAAAACACTTCCGCACATGCACACAGCATGGCGCAGCAGCTACAATTCAAGGGAAAAACTAGCACATGCAGGCCTGCTGCTGAAAAGCTGCTAATCCACCACATCAGTCCCAGCATCCTAAGGAGCATTAATCCCAACCTACGACATCAGGGGACACGGAGGGAAGAGCGGGGCAGAACGCTCCCTGCTTGGCTGACTGACCAACTTGCACAGAAAAGGACAACACGCTAAAACGTCTCTCCCTCCCTAAAGCACGTTGCTCCTCTGCTGGGAGCCGCATCGTCACCTCATGGGAAAGCAAGGGAGAAGGCCTGTGCAGCTATGGAAAGAGATGAGAGGAGGACTGGGGGGACAAATGGAGCAGAGAAAGCACGGGGCAGGTCTGGGCAGCCTACAGTTCTCCATGGCTGGCCGCGCACAGCTGATTTTTCCCTGCCGCTGCCAAATTTGTGCTTTTGCTAGCTCGGTCTGACACACCTGCCCATCGCTGTCCTTGGATGACATCATGGCTGACCAGATCTGGAAGGAATACTTCATCTTGTGGATTGCCACACGCCGAACTCGGACACCCAGCTCGCTTTCGAGGTGCTCCACCACCTAAGGGGAAGGAAGGGTGGGAAGGGTTTGTTTCCACAAGGATGTGACGCGCTGTGGTCAGTCCATGGACATTAGGGACAGGAGAGAGCCCAGGAGCTGCCACGCAGGGAATCCTGCAGCTCTTGCCTGCTCCCCTCCGCCCTGAGCACCGGGACCTCCTTCATCCGGTAACAACCTCGGAGCTCCCCGAACAGCCCTCCGTGCCACCCCCGGAAGGGCACTAAGAGCAGCACAGAAGATTTCATTGAAAAACAAAGAAGTTCCTTCGCACGACTAAATGCCACGCAGCAACCCTGACTGCACGATGTGCCCCCAGAAGGTCTCTGTAACATGGATGAGAGATGTTGAGAAAGCAAAACACAGGTATCGCAATGGAAATTGGGCCGAAAACTTTGGACACCCCAGTGCACTCCAACACACGGGTGCTGTTGACAAGGGTGTCTGCAGCTGCTCACAAGATTTTCCCCTTGTTCTTTCTTTAACACAGAAGAAGAAAAAGATCTTTCCACTTTTTCTCTGCTGGACACACAGCACTCGAGGCTGCCTCGGCAGCGCTGCAGCTCTCCATCTCACCGGCCCCTGCGGGAGCCACGTGCAGAGCAGCTCACCCCGCCTCCTCGGGCCGGACTCCCCTGGTTTCACCTCCAGGCTCACCCCAGTGAGAGCCAACCTGCGTTCCTTCCTACCTTCTTTTGAGCCTGCAAGATCTCCTTGTCCACAGGTGACACAAAAACGGACCCGCCGTCATGATCCATGCAGTGAAATTTTATTTTCTCCAGCGACACCTTTTCATTCAGCTTCAGCCTGGGAAAAGAATGGCACTTTGCTCCCAAGCCCATCCCTGGCTCCTCCCCAGCTGCCGGAGCTGCTTACGTGCAGTTAACGCGTCCTCAGGACACGGGGTATGTCCTCAGGACACCCTGCTCTGCCCCTCAGGGTGGGAAGGAGAGTCCCTGAAGACACACAGACACCTGCTGCCCACAACCCCCCCAGCTGCTCGCCCGCCCCGTCAGCCCCAGCTGGTTCTGCGTATCTGCTGCTGTTAGGAAAATCCTCATCTCTCAAGATGCACTTTGTAATTACGGTCCCTGGTTGGGATTGCACCACAAAGAGCCACGGAGAAACAAAGGTGGTAACGGAGAGCGCAAACGCCGGCAGGCTGCAGCAAGACGCAGGACCTGCCCACCCCACTCTGCTCCTTGCTGGCACGTGCACACGAAAGGCTGTTTGGTTGCACGGACCTACGAGGAGACCAAATGGGGCCGTGGTGTGGGACGGGAAACTCATTATTCAGCAACAGGAAAAAACACAGGTAAAAGGCAAAAGAAAGGCCAGCCCCAGGAGGGAAGGGCTGCGCTGGCGCAGCAGCTCACAGGCAGAGTCTTCCTGCGAGGAGGACACATCTGACCGTGGCAGCATGCCGGCGGCGGAAGGACAGCCGGGCTGCGAGGGTCCCGCCGAACCGGGGGTGGAGGAGGGAAGCCAGCAACAAGCAGACCTGCCCTGTACACCCAACAGCCCCGACCCGCCGCGTGGGCCAGAAACGAGCCGACACCACTTTGGCAGCTTGAAGCAGCAGAAGGAACCTACTTGTTGACTCCAGGACCAGCCATGACCCTCAGCACAGGCTCCAGGTCCTCTGCGTAGCGGCACATGGGCCCCGTGCACAGGTAGCTGGTCCGCACCCCTTGAGCGTTTGGGAACTGGCCGTCGTTGGGCACCACCCCTGCGAGCAGAGACAGGACAGTGGGTACCACTCACCCCCAGCCGGGCACGCAGTACAGGAGAGCGGCCGCCGGGCACAGGGAGAAGGTGTCGCCCAGGGACGGTGCACGTCAGCAGCGCTTGGAAGCCGACGGCAAGGCGCCTGGGGTGGGGAAAGGAGGGAAAGCACCCAGCCGGGACACCAGCTGCCCGGGGAACATCCCAGCAGCAGATCCTGACCTTGGGAAAACATCCCACGCTGAGGATGCAATACCAGGGGCAAAACACTTCCCACCTCCCACGTGCCTGGCGTTCTGCCACTGATCGGCTTCCCACTGCCAAAGCCAGGCTGTGCTCACGCAGCGGGCCTGTCCCGTGCAAGAATTTGCCTGTCCCCTTGCACCAATCCCACCGGAGACGAGCACAGGACTGTCTCCAACAGGTTCCTCCCACAGCCCACATTCTGCCTCCTGGCATTCCCGCCGGGGAGGAGGGGAGATCCCCACGCCTGCGTTACCTGTGGTGGGTTTATGGCCAAAGACTCCGTTGAAGAAGGCAGGCATCCGGATGCTGCCACCGATGTCAGAGCCCACTCCTATGACGGAGCAGGCAGCTGCCAGGACACCACCCTCCCCGCCTGCATGGGAGGAAAGACAGCAGAACCCCCCGCTCCTGGAGCGGCTCATCCAGCACCTCGGGCTGGCAGCTCCCCCCTGCACACGGACGGGGCGGGAGCCGCCCTGGCTGTAGCGATGCCTGGGGGACAGTGGGGGCTCGGGGACCCCCCTGCCTGAGTGCCACACCAGCACTGCCACCCACACAGGGGGCAGGACAGAGCGAGCTGAGGCGATGCCGGGCGTGACATCCAGGAGGTGCAAAGCAGTCGGACCTCCAAATGGGCTCCTGGGCTGCCCAGGGAAGGGGTCCGTGAGCTGTGCCGCAGCCCAGTGACCAGGTAAAGTGGCGTGCAGAGGACCTGGGAACTCATTCCTCGCTGCCTTTTATCTGGCGGCTGGCGCAGGACGGTGCTGAGGAGCCGGGGCTCACCTGAGCTGCCGCCCACAATGCGCTGCAGGTCGTAGGGGTTGTTGGTCCGTCCGTAGACCCTGTTGCTGGACTCATACCACATGCACAGCTCGCTGCAGTTGGTCACGCCCAGTGGGATGGCGCCGGCCTGCTTCAGCCGGGACACCACCGTGGCGTCCGAGGTGGCGATCACGTTGCGGCGGTTGACCAAGCCAGACGTGTTGGGCATCCCTGTGGGGCGGGTGGAGGGAGGTGTCAGGGCCAGCTCCCCCGAGACCACCCAGGGGGCAGCGGGGACCGTGTCTGTGAGAAGCGGGTCCCCATCAGGGGGCTGCTCGCCGAGGCACCACAACCCCCGCAGCATGTGGGTTCCAAAAGCCAACACAGATGCAGGAGCCCCGGTAGAGGCGGGCACAGCCCGGGGCAAGGGAAGCCGGTGGCCACCAAGCACCCCACCACGGCCACCCACCTCCCTCCAGAGGCAGCAAGCCAGGGGGAGGTGCAGGCAAACCCACCGTGCAGAGAAAAGGCCTCCTTGACGGTGACGGGGACCCCCAGCAAGGGGAACTTCTCCTCCAGGTAGTCATCACCAGGGCCCTCTGACAGCAGCTTATCCACCTGCCGGGCTTCCTGCAGGGCCTCCTCAAACCTGCGAGGGGACACCCGGGGGTGGGGAGGTGCTCTGGGGACACCGGCAGGGGGCAGGGACCTCTGCGGGGGGGCCAGGGCAGCGGAAGACGAGGCTTTCCGGTCTGGGCAGGAGCCACTCACGTCCGCACCCAGCACGGGCGCAGCTGCAGGGACCCACTGTGCCCCCGGTGTGGGGCCACAGCCCAGCCCGGGA
>VZSF01005161.1:0-75955 GCA_013398295.1 Chionis minor | reverse complement strand
CCCCCGCCATGCTGTTGGGTCAGTCCTTCTCCAGCCTTTTCAAAAATCATTCTTTTCTCCTCAGTGGTAAACATTTTAGGAGAGCGTCTATATAATTGGGATTATGAATCCCCATTGCAGTCTTAACAGTATTATGCATTTTCTCTGGGTTATTTTAGTAAGGTCCAACTGCCTGTTTCCAATTCAATAAATCAGAGGTAGTAAAAGGTCTATGCGTGTATACCAACGTCCCTTCAGACCCCACAGCCTGTCTGAGAGGAGCTTGAATTATGGGTCTCTGTCCCATTGTTCTTCCAGCTATGGGACTCATAATTTCATCTTCCTGATCACTTAAGCTGTCAGATTTTGGCTGGCTTGGGGAAGCCACCAATAGCTGTATATCCTCATTAGGTTCTTCTGTTTTACAACTGGTATAACAAACATTTTTCCTTTTTCTCACTTATTTAATGAATATATTCTAATTTGATGCTTAGAATCCACCAGACAACATTTTTTCTGAACATTCCAATAATTTCTTAGTGCAAAGAACATATCCACATAAGGTATTTAATCTCATTTTTCATTTTTCTGACAAAACAACATTAATTGCAATATAGTATTATGTATTAAGGATCCATTTTCAGGCCAATTTTCACTTTCTTCCAATTGACTTTGTGGCCACCATTAATTACAAAACCATATTAGCTTATTTTTAGTCATGGGACCCCCTCCAAATTTATTTCAATTTTTCAGGATTCTTCCTAGAGGAGAGCAAAGGGGTGTGTCTTGGGAAGCAGCAATGCCCATTTCGGTACCGAGAAAGATTTCCTAACACAACATCTCTACACAAACCAAAACAAGGGACATCTTCCAATGTTAACAGATTTAAGCTGCTGGTGCAGGACCCTCCCACCCTATGTTGAGCACTAACCAAATCAAATCAACGTGGACACAAACTGAAACTAAACAAGGGACATCTCCCTTTGTTATTGAAACAACATGTAGAGACAAACTTATGCTAGCCCAAAACAAAACAAAATTTACCAAATGCTACATGCTTCCAAAGAGTTTTCACACCTGCCCCCCTTTCCTCATATTCCTGAGAAAAACACCTCTTTACAGTAGCATTGCACTGCTGTGTCTCTTATCATCCAACTGCAGGAGAGAAACTGCTGGAGTCCCTGATCAAAAGCTTGGTGTGTACTGGAGTCCAGTCAGACCTGCTCCTCAGTCAAGTACGGCAAGATGATCCGGGCAAGGCTCCCAGCCCCTTCTGGGTCGCCAAAAGTGTTGTCCCAAAGTGGGGTGGTTTAACCGGTGTGCAAGACACTGATGTACACACAGAGCACAAGTATTTATTTAAATAATTTCTACGCAGAGATGGGTGCTAGGTGGTAATTCACAAAGCTAGCACACCGGCCTACAAACTCTTTGGAATATTTATGCGGTTCAAAATACAGACATATACACCCTTAATTATAATTATTGGCTAGTACCTTATCTTAACAACTTCTATGGGTTAGTACAGTCTCTTGCTTGTATTTAAAGCTACAATACCCTTCAGTTGATGTGCACATGCTCCAGTACAGTTGTGCATGTGCGGTAGTTCTGTTCAGTCTCTAATTGAGTTGGTGGTCACAGTCTCCCAGTCTCTCCTTTACCTTTTCCCCCAGTCACTGTAGGTCTTTGTTACTTTTAGCAACTAACTGATTCTGGGCCAGTTTTTGGTGCCCTCCTTCGGAGGGATGTTCATTTGCAATCAGCCTTCTATTCCTCTTCAAGGGTATATTCATTAGCAAGGCATGCATTGTTTATACAGTGTCCTGTTTCACAAGGCTTGTAAACTTTTTACAGTTCTTTGCTCCTGCTTAGTGAAAGATTCCAATTCGTAAGGTACATCAATGCCATGCTTTGTTCTCAAAGGTAAAGGAGGATCTGGTGAGCCTCCAAAAATTTATCCCAGTTTAGTATTAGAGCATGTTCAACTACTAGTATCTTCAGCTCCCCCATAGACCTTAGAGATCATCTAGGTCCGATCCCCCCTGCCACAGGCAGGAACATCTTACACTTGACTAGGTTATTCAAAATCACAGAATCACAGAATCACTTAGATTGTAAGGGAACTTTAAGATCATTGAGTCCAACCATAAACTTAACACTGTCAAAACCGCCAATAACCATGTCCCTGAGCACCACATCTAGCCATCTTTTAAATACCTCCAGGGATGGTGATTCCACCACTTCCCTAGGCAGCCTGTTCCAATGCTTGACAACCCTTTCAGTGAAGAAATGTTTCCTAATATTCAGTCTAAACCTTCTGTGGTGTAAATTGAGGCCTTTTCCTCAAAGCCCCATCCAACATGGCTTTGAACACTTCCAGGGATGCAGCATCTACCACCTCTCTGGGAAACATGTTCCAGTGTTTCACCACCCTTAGCATAAAAAATTTCTTCCTTATAGCTAGTCTAAATCTACTCTCTTTCAGTTTAAACTGTTGCCCCTCATCCTATCACAACAGGCCCTGCTAAAAAGTTTGTCCCCATCTTTCCTGCAGGCCCCCTTTAAGTACTGAAAGGCCACAATAAGGTCTCCCTGGAGCCTTCTCTTCTCCAGGCTGAACAACACCAACTCTCGCAGCCTGTCCTCATAGCAGAGGTGCTCCAGCCCCCTGATCATTTCTGTGGCCTTCCTCTGGACCCGCTCCAACAGGTCCATGTTTTTCCTGTGCTGAGGACTCCAGAGCTGGACACAGTACTCCAGGTGGACTCTCACCAGAGCAGAGTAGAGGGGCAGAATCACCTCCCTCGACCTACTGGTCATACTTCTTCTCATGCAGCCCAGGATATGGTTTGCTTTCTGTGAGCTCATGTTGTTGGCTCATGTCCAGCTTTTCATCCACCAGTACCCCAAAGTTCTTTTCAACAGGGCTACTCTCAATCTCTTCATCCCCCAGCCTGTACTGACACTAGGGGTTGCCCCAACCCACGTGCAGGACCTTGCACCTGGCCTTGTTGGACTTCATGAGGTTCTCATGGGCCCTCTTCTCAAGCCCATCCAGGTCCCTCTGGATGGCTTCTCTTCCCTTTAGCGTGTCAATGTCTCCACTCAGGTTGGTGTCATCCGCAAACTTGGTGAGGGTGCGCTCAATCCAACTGTTCATATTGCCCACAAAAATGCTAAACAACATTGGCCGAATACTGACCTCTGAAGGCCACTGCTCACCACTTAGACACTGAGCCGTCAATCACAACCCTTTGAGTGCGGACATCCAGCCAATTCCTTATCCACCGAGTGGTCCATCAGGAAAATCCATGTCTCTTCAATTTAGAGACCAGGATGTCATGCAAGACAGTGTCAAATGCTTTGCACAAGTCCAGGTAGATGAAGTTAGTTGCTCTTCCCTTATCCACCAACACTGTAACCTGTCACCAAATTTGTCAGACACTATTTGCCTGACACTATTTGTCCTTAATAAAGCCATGTTGGCTGTCACTGCTCACCTTCTTATTTTCCATGTGCCTTAGTATAGTTTCCAGGAAGATCTGCTCCATGATCTTGCCAGACACAGAGGTGAGACTGATCAGCCTGTAATTCCCCAAATCTTGCTTTTTTCCCTTTTTAAAAAATGGACATTATCTTTCCCCTTTTCCAGTCCCATGATGTCTCAGATATGATGGCTTAGCAATTTCATCCACCAGTTCCCTTAGGACCCACGGATGCATCCCATCCTGTCCCATGGATTTGTGCACCTTCAGGTTCCTCAGATGGTCACAAAACTGATCTTCTCCTACAGTGGACATTACCTCATTCTCCCTTGCTTTTGCCTTCTGCGACTTGGGCAGTGTCACTAGAGCAGTTGCTAGTGAAGACTGAAGCCAAAAAGTGTTTAAGTACCGCAGCATTCTCCATATCTCAGGTGTGGAATTTGCATAATAAGGTAAAGTCTCTGTGCTCAAAGAACAATTAAGACGGGCCTTGCTATCTCTTGCGCAGCCCAGGAAAGTGAACACTCACCTGGCCAGCACGGAATGCAGATAAGGAGGGGGCCCTGTGCAGGCAGGACAGCCCTGCTTTTCATCAGTGAAGACAAGATAACAGGAATTTGTGTAGCAATTTTTTCTTCAAAGGTTAGTGTGCCCGGTGACTGACCTCTGCCTCATTAACTATGAAATGCATATTAAAGTTGACACCCCTGTATAAGTTAATGAAGATTATAGAGATCATACCAAACGTATATGACTATAGCACTCTTCTCTCCACCCAAATCATACTATACATCACCTAGGGGAGGGAAAGCTCATGATTTTGGGAATGAAAAGATGGAGAAAATGGCCCTTAAATTGGGAGAGAAGAATCTTAATACCTGACTGACCAGTTGACGGGCTGCGATCTCTTCCTCCAGGCAGGGATGACTTCTTAGGTAAGCGCTGCACCTTTCACCCTCTGGTGCATGTTACCCCCAGGCTGTTATATTATTGTTATTTTTGCTAGCAATATTAACCTTAATTATTATCACTATCGTAGTCTGTGAATTTATCAACGACAATCTCGAATCTGTTCTGTCCCTCTCAACAACTAATTTCGATTTTTGTGAATCTGACTCAATGAAAGTCCTTTGCTGGGACTCTAATAGGGAAATCAGTGAAAGTCCTGGGACTCCGACAGACAAATATTGAAACTACATTCCTTTTAACACAACACCAGGTAAGCAGGATATCCATAGAATCATAGAATCATAGAATGTTAGGAGTTGGAAGGGATCTCTGGAGATCATCTGGTCCAACCCCCCGTCTAGAGCAGGGCCATCTACAGCAGGTTGCACAGGATGGTGTCCAGGTGGGTTTTGAATGTCTCCAGAGTCGGAGACTCCACCACCTCTCTGGGCAGCCATGTTACATTCATCAATCATTACAGAGTTTTTGTGAACAGTGATCAGCTGCATTTCCAGATGAAATAAGTAGGGTACAGACATGCTGAATGTTTTGTGCTGATAGTAAGATATAAAAGTCTGGTGATGGTGATTGCCATCTCAGGAAAAATCACCCCTCAGGAGTGTTTGAGATTTCATTTTCCACTCTGCAGAAGCACCATTTTACCATGGCAAAGCATCTGAATGTTCCAGTAAGAAGATTATCCACATTATGTCTTTACTACATGCCTATGCCATTAGCACAATCACCTTGTCATTCATATCCCTGTATTGATCACTTCTGAAACATTTACACCTTGTGTTTGGCTGGCTGGTTGCTGCTTGCTCAGAGGAAAGATTATTTATAGCAGGCACTTAGTAGGAAAGTATGAGAGCTGTTGGTCATTCAGAAGGTGAAGCTGGCAATTATATAGGGAACAGGGGGATTATTATATACCGGGGGCCTGGGTAAAAATGAGTGAGTGCTTTTGAATTAAAATGTTTCTTTGTTTGTTTGTTTGTTTGTTTGTTTGTTTGTTTGTTTGTTTTTAAAGCATTTTAAATCTACATCTTTTTAATGTCAACAGCCTATTCTACACTAGAGCTAGAATATGCTTCTGTAACTTACTGAATTATGAATATATTCCTCTGTTACAATGTTTTCATGTCTTGGTACAGGTTTCTTTCTTATTTTCCACTCTGCTGCTGCGATCTGAATGAGACACAAATCAGGTACTTTACTTTGAATTCTGCCTCTTCCTCTGTTGCCATTGTTACACTGCCTTTAAGGACTTTTCTTCCAACTATGAAAAGACAATGAAGAATGTTAAAAAAAAAGAGTCCTGTTTTGGTCCCTTTCTTGTTTGACTTTTAGAACTCCCCTGAATTGAGCTTTACTTGAAGTTAAAAAACCTAAAGAAACATATAAACAAAAGAATTCATTAAAGCAGTTTAACATTGAATCAGTTCGTTTCAAGTTGCTTCCTGATAGTTGTTGGAGCTTTAATCAGAATTTACCTGCAAACATTAAATGTATGGCCTTATTTTAGATCCTTTTTTTCTGCTATGAATGGTGCTGTTCTGTGATCTCAAGAAACTATCCAAAGAAGACAACAGAAAAACGTTGTAGCTAACAGAAAGGCCCCAAATGTGGCAACTGTTTGTGCTTAATTTAAGGATGTCTGTGAAGTCTAGGATTTAAACTAATCATTATTTTTTATTAATTTAGTCCTTTCAGATCAGTTGCTTATCAAGGGCATCAGAAAGAAATCTAATGTACAGATTATTCTATGTTTGAAAGCTGTGATGCATGGACCAGTAAGACTAAGTGTGCATGTAAGTGCACTGAAACTGGTAGAGGTCTACTAGCTTAACAGAGTGGAGGATTAGCATTTTTTAAACTGGAAGCTGTATAAAGAAAAGGAACTGAAATCCACCCATGGAATAATTTTATAGTGGTGATAAAAATCTCACTTCCTAGAGTACTTACTTTCTGTAGGATTTGTGGGTAGCTTGGATAAAGGATGTTTCTAGAACACACAGGTAATCCTTCTAAACAATGCCAAATAGCAGCAGAGATAAGGTAAGTGTCAATTTTGAACAAATTAATTAATGGAGGGGAAGCCCACACTTCCGTTAGTGCATGCAGAAGTGTACCTTAATTTTGTTATATACAGCATTTCATTTTAAAATCATGGCTGTACCACTTACATACTGGTATGGCTATAGTGGTACTTTGCAGTTGATCTTTGCCTATCAGAGGACCTTCACTGGGCCATCAGGTTGATTATTCAAGATTAAAAAATTCCAAAAGCACTACTGAATGGTTTTTGGAATCTTCTGATTATAAAAGAAATCAACCCGTCCACTAAATATTTCTTTCTTTTGCTGTATTTCTCATCATTTTCTCCAAATACTGATCTCTTGGAGGTGCAATACAGGCAGTACTTGGTCTTGCCACTTCAAGTATCATGAAAGTATAATTTAGTGCTTTTGCTGTCTAGAAAAACCCTCTTTGTGTATCCTGTTTTCTTGAGAAGCAGACAGTACTTTGTAATCTTTATTGAACACTAATACTGTGACATACTACTTCTGTCTGGAAGTTCTGTCATAGAAAATATTTTAGAATTTGGTGAAATATTATTTCTTTTAGCAGTATAGGTTTTATTCTCTTCATTAGTTATGCATATGGGCTCAAGGTTCTCAGCTATCTGCTTAATAAAGACAAAGGTACGAAAACAGTTTTGGCTGTGCTTCACCTTCTTCTACTGAACCTTTCTGAGACGTGTTTGTGCAGGGGACAGTACACAGTCTTTTGTCACTGCCTTGGTTTGTTTTAGGTCATTAGTGAAGGGTTTTGCTTCCACACAATGTGTTTATTCAAAACCCCACAAGAAGAATTCTGTTCACGTCACCATCATGTATTGTTCTTGTCTTCTGATCCAATTACTTCTAGTAACTACAAAGCAGCTCTCTGAAGCTAATTATTATTCCCTACTTAAGCATGGGAATTCCCTGCAATATTTTGGGTAGCAAAACCATTTTATTTCTTACTTGCAGGCTGTCTACTTATGCCAAATTCTAGCCACCTCTTGGGAGATTCTTTCAGCTTTCAGCTCGTGCCTTGTATCACTAAGCTTCAAAAACTGCTTAAAGCTTCACATGGAATTGGCTCAGAAACTGGTGAGGACTAGAGCTGTTGTGTTGGAGGAATGGAACATGGGGGAAGCCTGTTTGCTTTATGAATTTGCAGCTCCACAGTGAATTGAATGCTGTTCTACAAGGCAGATTTTTATCTAGATGTAAGATAAGTTGTAGTTTTATAAGACAGAGATTGGCTTTTCCACTCTTCTTTAAAGTAAAAAGATAAAAATCTGGACTATTATTTTAGACTATCATCTGGACTGGTTTTTTTTCTTTTATACTTTAGTATAAGCTTGAATGTGTCAATTAAGACAATGTGTTACTCAAATAATCATGGAAAACAGAGGTTTAATGTTGAAATTATAGGAGCTAGTTTTTTGTATATTGGTGAGAATTTCTATCCAGGTGACTATCCCAGTGACTGCATCTTTTTACAGGCAGCTAGTCATGTGATTTTTTCCACCCATAATTTGACTCTGAATCTAGAAACTGTGTAACCTACTTTCAGAAAAGGTATTTGACCAGTTTACTAGGTGGAACACAGTGCTTGTACTAACTGTCTTCATGGCTTCTAACTGGAATTAGCAAGTCTTTGGCCAGCTTAAAGTTCAGTAAGAAAAAGTTAGCATTCGGCTACAAAGTGCTGTGTAGACACACACAGCACTTGCCAAAGTCATATACAGAACAGTTGACTGGTATTTTCTAAAAAAAAAAAAAATCCTCAGGAATTAAAATATTTAGTCAAAAGTATTACTCTGATGAATACTCCATTAGTGATAATTCTCTCCTTGATTCTTGACTCTTAGGTAGGATTTCGGGTTGCAGTTCACCAAGGGGAGCAACTCCAGAGCTTGCCTAACCTGAAGCAAAGTAGCAGAGCTCCACACACAGGAGTTTTTCCTGAAGCAGGGAAACTCTGGGGCAGTGGAGAACCCAGCCAGGAGTGAGAGGCTCTTGTGGGAGATGCTGACGAGGCCAGAGAATTACCAGAGCAACAATGACCAGCCCCTGCCTATAAAAAGCAGCACGGGAGCGTGAGCGACAAGGACCCCTGTAACAGAGTGGGCAAACAGGGAGTGGGGAATCGGCCCAGTTAAGGGGGGCCTATGATGAAGCCTTGTTATTCCTGCTACAGAAGGCATTGCGCTTGCAGGCTCTTTTTCTTCTGGGGAACTTCAACCAGCCCGACATCTGCTGCAAAAGTAGCACAATGAGCTGTAGGCAACCCAGGAGACTCCTGGAGTGCATTGAGGATAAGTTCGTAACCAGGTAATAGCCTGACCAGAGGACATGCAATACCGGACCTCATGGTCACCAATGGAAGTGAGCTAACTGGTGACATCAAGATTGGAGGCAGCCTGGGCCATAGTGGTCAAAATTCCAGCTCTTCCAGCAGTTAGTCAATAGAATCCTCTGGGAAACTGCCCTCAGGGACAAGGGAGCAAAACAGAGCTGGCAGATCTTTAAGCACACCTTCCTTAGAGCGCAAGAGCCCTTGATCTCCAGTTGTGAGAAATCAGGAAAGGAGGGCAAGAGACTGGCATGGCTGAGTTGAGACCTGCTGGTCAAACTAAAGGGCAAGAAAGAGATGCCCAGGGAGTGGAAGCAGGGACAGGTATCCTGGAAAGAGTGTAAGAATGCTGCCTGGTTTTGTAGGGATGGGGTGAGGAAGACCACAGAGCAGCTTGAGCTGAACTAGGTGAGGGACACAAAGAATAAGAAACGCCCTGCTACAGGTATGTCAAGTAGAAAACAAAGGTCAAGGAAAGCGTACTCCCCCACTAAGCAGTATTGGAGAATGGGTAACAATGGATGAGGAGAAAGCTGAGGTAGTCAACAACATGTGGTTGATATGCCTGAGGGATGGAATGCCATCCAGAGGGACCTGGACTGGCTTGAGAAGAGGGCCCGTGAGAACCTCATGAAGTTCAACAATGCTGCAACAATGCTTTTATACTGAGCATGAGGCAGATGGGATGGAATACCCTGTTGGTCAGTTTTGGGTCTGCTCCTCACCACAGGCGTGACCCCTTTACACATTTCCACTTCTGACCCTCCAATGGGGCCTCCAATTGGCTGGCCTTGGTTGTTATAGCAATAAGTATTAAGCAATAAGCAAGAGACTCTCTGCATATTATTCCTTGACATCAAAAATATTTCTTACTCCAAACAGACCTGTAACCTAGGTCAGCCACAGAGCCCAAGGAGGCAAGTTTTTGCAATGAATGCTACAGAACATAGCCAATGTTATGAAAGGATGTCACAAGGCAGTCAAAATCTTTGTGTTTGTCACTCCTTGCATTTAACAGAATTCCTTGGCTTGCAATGCCAATAAGGACTTACAAATTGTCAAGTTAACACTCCAAACTCTAAATAAAGCTTTTATTTCCTTTGGTGTGTTTGGACTGGGTTTGGGATTCAGACATCCAGTCTGGGACTACTGATGTAATTAAGAAAGCATGTTCTTAACAACTCCACTGTCCTACCACTTGGAAATTGCAGGTGAGAGAACTAAAAACCTGGTTAGATGTCCAGTACAGTTAGCATGCATCAGTTGTCTTTATAACCATATATTTCTATGCTCTTCTGAGGATTCAGCAACCTCCTTAAATGTTATGCAATGGTGATTCTCACCATTTTGGAGGCATTAAGGAAGTTTAACTGTGCAGTGTCTTGAGTCAGCTGCTTTGGATTTCACTCCAGCTGAAGCTGAAACCTCTATTCCTCATGAGATTGAAGGATGAATCTGAGATGAGGTGTTCTCTTTTTGATATTCATGCTAGTTTGTGAGAGACGAATTTCTGAAAGTCTGGTTGTTTTGTTCAAATCTTCAAGCTCTGCTGTCTTGCACTTCAGCTATTCTGTGTCCTCTCACACTTGCTATTTACAGACTGTTGCAGGTGGTGAGAGGGCTGCAGTCTCTTTGTGCCAGAGCCCTGGGTGGGTTGCTGTGGAGAGAGAAGGTCAGTGTAGTGTGAGGCTGTGCGCAGGACCTTGCCTGTTTTGGTAAGCAGCTGTTGTCTCTCCTGTCCCTGATTCTGAAGAGGAACACATCTGGCCTGGCAAAACTCATTTCTGTCTGCATTGCAGAGAATGTAGTTTATTTCTGTACAAAGAAAATTATCCCTGGCAATTCAAGAGACTTGTGAAATCCCCTTTGTTTCACAAACCAGTATTTGCTTATACCCAGAGGTAAAGCAAAGAGGTCCACCTCTTTGCACTTCTTCTGTAGAAGGAATAAATCTTTGAAATAAAGTGTTCTTGTCTCCTCCTTCACAACCCTGTCATCTTCAGCAACATATTCTTGGCTCTGTCTTACCAGGACCCTGGGGATTTGCTTGGATGTTCAAAACAAGAGTAACAGATCCTTTTGTAGTATTTGGGTGTCTCACAGATTATGGTTAGGATACAGATTCCATAGTAATATTATGCTGAAAGATTTACTGGGGCCAAACCAAAGACTTGTGCTCCCTTTTCAAATCCATATCCACAATTTTTTCCTCAGGAACAGTTGTTCCACACAGTGAAGGCAGCAGATAAATATACAAAGTATATTTTGGAAAAGCTGAAAGGCCTGTGAATCTGTGAACACTTTCCCTCTCTCAGCCCTAGAGGAACAGATGGACTGGAGGATACAAGGTTCAGTAATTTATGAATGGCTGGGACAGTGCTCCACTTACATAAAACAACACACGACATGAAAAAGATGGTTTGAGCCTTGTTCCCAGGCCTCCATTACTTCCATACAGTGTATAAAGGAGTCATTTCTGAGTCTCTGTTTCTAGACTGTGATATGTTTAAATAATTATGTGTCATTGCTATGAATAGACAGTGGATAGGGCTAAAGAAGTTAATTTCCTACTTGTGATCTCCAAACTAATTTCAGTATGTTGGAAGAGTTTATCATGTAGTACTTTTTAAATGCTGTAGCTTAGTAATTTCATGGAATTGTTTGGATTTTTATGGCTAACTTTGAACAAAGTTAGTTTGGGATATGGTCTTCTGATTGTTTTCATCTGGATACAGCAAAATACATACTTTTATGCTTTATTCAGACATTTCAGTATCTAATTTGTTGCAATATGTCCACTTAAGTGCTGGAATTGAATAGATACATAGTTTCTTGGCCTGAAATTTCCAGCACTGCTATTATCTTGTTTCACATTCTTACTCTGCTTAGTATTTAATTAAAAATAATCGTGTTGTGTAAAATTGAAATTGAAGCTAAGGAATAATTTTGTGGTTTGTGGGATTTGCACTTAATTACTTTGAGAAAGATTGTATTCTGACTTTCTAGATTTTTCTTCTGAACTATTTTTTCCTCTATGCAGCTTGCTCAAGAGTGTCATTGACATATCAATACACAAGTAACAAATTTTCAGAGCCAATTGTTGAAACTTTGTTGATAGACTGAAGGAGCGGAAGTAAGGCAGACGGGGTAAACTTATGTTCTAATGATTGCCACTGAACTGCATTGCATCTTTGGGAAGGTCACTTAGTGATTTAAGTAGTATTGTCTCACTGGCGGCTAGTGCTCCAAAGCTAGCTCTTGTCTAGCTTGTGTGTTACTTTTCCTGGGAACAATTCTTCCAGAAACAGTACAGAAGTGTCAAACATCACTGACATGCAATGTGCTAGCTGGGGACTGGTGCTAAATAGGGTAGGAGTGGAGTGCAGGTTTGACACCTGGAATGAGAAAGCATCTGGCTCCTGCAAGGCTCTCTGGAAAGCTTTGCTGTTGTTGGCTGTGGGCACAGGATAAGGTATATATCCCTCTGCAATGTCTTTTGCAGTAATTGCTGCATTTCAGCTGGACCTTTAGCTTTTCAGATGCATGTCAGTTGCTGCTGCTTTGAAACTTTTGTTGTCAGTGTGATTTGTGGTCTCACTGGTGCTGGCTGTATCATTGTTCTGCTTAGTCTTCTGCTGCAGTTTATTGCATGTTATTCTGGTACTAGTTGCTTACTCTGACTGTGTATACTAGCAAGTGGAATATTTTAACAAATATTGAGTCCACATTTCCTTAGATCCATGTGAAATTAAATGCTAGAAACCATTCATTGTTTCATTTCTGTTTCCCAACAGAATTAGGAATTTTTTTCTAATAAGCAATATAAAATTATATTATAAAATAAATAATTAATCACTTAATTATTTACAGTTGCTGAAGGGACAATGGTTATAGTTGTACAATGCTTAAAGAAGTGAGCAACATTTTACTAAGACCTGTTTATCATGCTGTTACTGCATGGAGCCAGTCACACTCTGGATCACTACTGGGCAAAATGCACCTTTGAGATATGCAGAATGAAGCTCTCCTACACATTATTTACCCATGTATGTTTAAAAAAAACCTTCAAAGCTCAGTGATACAGAAAGGACGTTATACAAAAAGCTGAGGCTGCAGTTCCATGTTCGCCTTAATCTACAGAAGTACAAGCTCTTACTGAACGAGATGGTCCCTCACTG
Organism: Chionis minor; assembly: GCA_013398295.1. Classification (NCBI taxonomy): domain Eukaryota; kingdom Metazoa; phylum Chordata; class Aves; order Charadriiformes; family Chionidae; genus Chionis; species Chionis minor. The sequence continues at coordinate 62,955 of VZSF01005161.1, read as the reverse complement.
ACTGGCCTCTTATTTCCTCTCTTACCTCCCTTATCAGGTTTGTGCATCTCTGTAGTGGCCTCAGGGACAGATCTGATTGTAAACTCGTTTCTCAGAGTTTATGTTTTGGACAAATTAATGCAAATATGAATTAAGTCAGAAAGAAGACCTGGGCAGTCCTTTCTAATAGCAGCCTACTCTTTACTCAGGGGTACATGGCTGTAGAACTTTCTTCAGTCACTGACACCCATACTATATTTGAAAAATTAAATTATTGTTGAATGACTGTTGTTTTTAGGAGCTTCTGGTTTTAGCTATTCAGTTGCGAAAGCCCAAAAAAATTTACATGGAACTTTAATTTTATTATAATTTTTTAAATTTTGGATAGTCTTTTTTTCACCTAGTTCCCTCCTGTTGAAGTTGTCTTCAGCAATATGTGCTTCCAAAAATTATACTCTCCAGAGAATGTGGCCTTGAATTTAGAGACAAATATAATAAAGAAAGTGGCAGATGGGTGATCTTCAGGTGGAGTTGAGAGTTGGGATGATAAAGAGGTAAAAAATATATTAACAGAAAAGATTGTCTTTTTTCTTTTCCATGAGTGAGAAGCTTCTATAAACTGTTCTTTTTGTTAAAGTTTTGTTAAAGTATTGTTTGGGACATTACAATGGATATGTCCACTGCCACAGTTTATTTTTGTTACTTCATGACTACCTATTCTTTTGGAAAGCATGAAATTATCTTGATTCCTGGAGTTTGTGAACAAACAAAGAAGCCAGCTCAAGGGTGGATTTCCTTTGTTCTCTGCAAAAGCACATACTAGCATGAAAATTTTATGCAGTTGCATGATTTTTTCTGCATAAGATTAATATTCTGGGAGACTATGAGCTACATAAAACATTACAGCCATCGCACTCACTATGTAATTTTTTGCATGCAAGGTCTGCTCCTCTTATCACTGTTATCAGTCGTTATTTGGGTAGGGTTGACTTTTGCTGCTTTTTAACCAAATCCAGACTGAGCCCCACAAGGCAGAGGCCTAATCAATACCATGCTAACTGCTCCATTAATCCTCTTTTGCTGCTATTTCTCATCTGTCCAGGAGGTTGTTGTTACCTCAGATCAGATAATTGATTTTTCTAGGTAATAAATGCAGCAGCTTATCAGTGATATTTCACACATACTCTTGTACTGCAGGTCCCTATCAGGGTCTGACAGATCAGAGCTGCTTTCTATTCCAAAGCAGTGACTGCATGTTCAGCCTAATGCAAAAAGCCATAGCTGATGTAACTGTCAAATAAGCCTGACTGGCTTATACTTAGGTCTTTCCACCTCAGATACTGTAGTAAGACAAGCAAATTTGCATGTTCCCACCTGGCAAGGAATTTTGCACAGATCAGCACACATATAAAGGACCTAATAAAAAAGGAAAGATTAGATAAAGAAATTTGGAGCTGGAAGAGTTCTTGGACTTAAAGTTTTTAATTCAGGATCGCATTCTATTCATTTGGATTTGTAAACTTAGATGACAAGAAGTGCAAAGCTTCACCAGTGTTCCATTCACCATGCTTGACTATTGAAGGGGAGTGCAGGAATGTGTAAAATGCTGTTTCCTCACAGGAAGTAAAACCACCTGCACATTAGAAATGCTGATGACAATCAAGAGTCATCATGCTTCCTTTCACCTACCAGTTTGGAAATCAGTACAGTTTTGTCCTTAAACCAGTGCCCATCCCAGAAGTTTCCTAAGGGCCATGATGGACTTTAGACTGGGTTCAGCATTGTAGCAGGAACCTGGGGTGGGCAAGGAGATGAGATGCCTGAAAAAGTAAAAGTTGTGTGATGTTTCTTATGCAGGCAGTGGAATGCATGCAATTCCTTCGTTAGTGTATGTTGTTTGTCCTCCTTGCGCCTGTTGCCCTAAGAATGTGACAGTTCTGTTACAGATCTTTGGTGGACTGGCTCTTCGGTTCCGGGCTTGTGTGGTCATGCAATCCCACCATCACCACCACCCCCTTAGGCCTCTTGGTACTCGGCACAATTTCCTCCTCACATAGTAATACAATGACCAAAACAATACATAACAGTCTAACATGAAAGAAAGAAAGGGTGGAGAGCAATGGACTAGAACACTACAGCAACCCCTCAGGGTATCTTGTTCCGCTGACTCCTACCATTTGAAGGTGTGGAGTAACGGACCAGAACACTATGGCAACCCCCTACTGTAGCTGATTCCCATGGCTCCTACCATTTGAAGATAATAATTATGACTGATCATTCCTGACAACGTATGGATCAAGGCAGAGAGAGGGGGGACCAGGATGACAATTCCTATCAAGTCCTGTGCTTATATAACCAATGGAAAGAACCAGAATATTTCATTGTCTGAGCTGGGCTGGAGTGGAAAAGTACCTGACTGTCTTGGATCCTGTGAGTAGTGACTCTAGTAAAGAGCCTTTGAGCTCTTCTGGATCACAGCAGGCTGTGGCCAGTGCCTCCCCTGAGTTGGGATGCTGCTCAGGCAAACATCTCGAGGACTAGATGGCCAGGGGGAGACAATCCCTGTCGAGCCTCTATTATTGCCTGTTGAGGAATGCCAATGTATTGTGAGCATTTAACTCGAGAAAAAAGGAAATTTTAACTATATGCTAGCCTCTCTTTCATCCACCTCTCCACTTACGTCTTTATGATAAATGTACATTAGCTTTATGAATGTGGATATTCTTCTATTTTTCCATGCACACATAGGAGTTAGAAGGGGTACCCACCATCTCGTTAGAGTCGTGCAATGTTAAGAGATTTTTTTTATCTCAGCGGTTATAAACTGGGGGGGGCAGGGAATTGTGTGTGTGTGTGTACACACGTGGTCTTATTTGCTTTGATTATATGTGTATGCATTAATTTAATCAAGTTGTTGTTCAGTTATTTAGTTAAATCACTTTGTAAAACTTTAGATCAGTTAATGATTAAGTGCTGCTAAAATTCAACTTCATAATCTACCTTAAATCACTAAGAAATTTTGAATCACTGCAAAATGATAACTGTGTCAAATACTTCCACCCACGATAGCTTGGAGTCTTGGAGATCTCTGTTTGCCCAGCTAGGGTTTGCCAGGGTGGTAGACAGCCCATAAAATTCATAGCTGCTGAATCCAAACAGTTTGATGTGTACGGAGCATGGATTTCTATGTGAAATGAAGTAGCTTGGCATCTTTCAGAAATGCCTGTGATGAAGGAAGAAGCCCGTCATCTCCAGGGATGTTGCAGGCCCGCAGAACAAGAAAAACAATACAGTCAGCATTGAGAATAATTGTAATTAACTTTTAAATTGTCAAGTCAGATCCTGAATATAAGGTGAAACTACAACTGCAGAAGAGCACTATTTGGGTGAAATGTTTGTCATGGACTTTTACACGAGATCTTAATACAGTACTGTATTTATTGCATGTGGTATTGTAACATTACGAAATATTGAACAAAAGAGATTGCTAGATATGTTTTCACATGATGTGATACTGTTTGAATAGTTTTCTTTAATTTCATTTGTCCAGATACCAGATTCTGCTTCTGTGTAAAGTTCCTATGAATTATTTTCTTGTCACTGAGCCTCAGTAGATTTATTTTACATCTGTACTGATGTACTTGGGGGAGAAAAATCATACGCATTTTCTGCAGCGGCAACATGTGCAAGAAATGGAACAAAAGGGGGGAGGGTGAAGTTGTTGTTGCTTCTTAGCTCTACAGATGAACAATTAATTTCCAGGTGCACCACGACCTGGACCTTTTTGAGCAGAAGAAATCAGTCTCTGTTGAACTGCTGTTTTCATCACTAAATTGTCTGAAAAGTTGTTTGAATTTTAAAGTGTTTCTTGAGCATATAATGTTAATCTGTAGCTACCATTTCCCAGTGCCTGGCCCAGCAACTGTTAATGCCATTATGGAGCCCATGGTCTTAAACAAATAAAGCTTTTTATTTGGTTGGTTGGTTGGGGCTTTTTTGTTAGGTTGCATTGCATATTGATCCCCTTTATTGCACTAGAGAAGTGATACAGTAACTGGTAAGAAAAAAAGATACCCAACTCATTGTGCATGCTCCATTAAGTTTATTATAATACTAAATTAAGGTTTGTCTTGATGCAGTATGTAAACATGTGGTAAAGGATAAGTAATGCCTACTCTTTTGTCATCAGAAGTCCAAGTGAAATACACTGAGGGAAGAAAAATGGAGGGTAGGTTGGTTGGTTCTTTGGATTTTTTAAATTATTTTGGCCATCAGATTCTCTTCCAGGAAAGGTAACCTTCACTTGATTTGTTATGTCACTCACGTAGTCCTTATCTATTGGCAAAAGAAAAAACATCAGTCATGCAGGTACTCAGGGCAAGAATTTTATAAATGCAAGGCTGAAACAACATTGCTTTTTTTCTACCTGGAAGTGGCAGAAACATTGGCAGATTCTCCAGGTCTGCATATGCTATAAAGAAGACTATCTGTGTTTTGTGAGGGATTCTATAGTCAACATGAAGGTTGCTCAAAATCTTGTTTTGTTGCTTTCCCATTTGAAAAGAGAATATGATGGTACGAAAGATGCGACAAAATGCAGTTTTCCCATTTCTTGCTTTTATTGAGATTTGATTGTATATTATGCAATGGAAATCCAGCTTGTCTTTATGAAAATGAGGTGTTTCTGTGGGTGTTGTGCAGATGTAATAGTCAGAGTACTTCCCTGTCAAATGTGAAGCTGTGAAGCAGAAAGAAATCACCGTGGAAAGCAGCTGAAGGAGAGGCATACAGATAGAGCACCAGCCTCCTGCACATGTACCAACTGGGTGCCAGTTTCCCAAGTTGATATTTGGTGAGTTGAATAAGCCAGACTGAGCTTCTGTTTTCCACTCAGAAATCATGAATCTTCCCATCCCTGCAGTTCTGGTGAGAAGAGAAATGTGTGAGAGATGAGAGCTGCTCAGGTCCTCTTGTGACAAAGGCCAGAGATGTCAAATGATTTCAGATAGGGGATGAGAAATGGAGCTTTCTACAGGAACTGCAAATCCACCTCAGGAGAGCCAGGACGCCTATGTCAAAGTCATCCTGGGGTTAAGGACACTGTTCCACCTTCCTTCCTCAGTCTGCATAAAAGAGACGCGGTTGTCAGTTTTGTATGTGTATATGAATGCATAACAATAAGTTTATTAAACATAAAAATCACAGGAATACAGAGGCTTAGGATGTGTTATGACTGTACAGCCTCACTTGCCTCCTTGTCATGTATGTATTATGAAATGCTATAATCTGAAACTTAAAGGAAGGGCATATATATATTTTTTTTTCCTACGGGCCTCTGACCCATCCATTGCACAGGTACACTTGATTGAGGGAGCTTGAGCATAGCTGGTTGGTTGCTTCAGAAGACTTGGCCAGACTTTTTTTGTTATTGAGCAAGTAACTTAAATCTTTCATGAACAGGAACCATGAGTTCTTCATGTTTTCATGTTTCCAGCTTGAAAGCATGAGGTCTGTTTTGCAGAGATCGTGAATAGTTACCACTGCTAATAATCTGCTTTGTGTGTGTGAAAAGAGGTATAATGCTAAACATCATGAATTATCAGGCAGTAATTTAGGAATCTGCTAATTTTAGATACTTTTGACTTTAAGTGTCTTTGCCTTGTGTCTTGGTAAGATAGCAAAACCCACTTGCAAACTTCGTAGAAGTTTGATGAAGCAAAAAGTAGTTAATATTTACAAAACTGTCAGATGTTACATAGATTACAGCAAAGAAGAAGCCTAGAGGACATTCAGAGCAGGGTTTAATCAGTACTCCGTAAATAAATGTTAGCCTTCTCACTGAATAGTTTAGAGGAGGCAGGCACTCCTTCATTAAGGAGTGTCCCAAGGAACATAGATTTCTTCTTAAAATATGGGTGAAGCTTTGAAGACTCCCCTGAGGTACATCTCCATGCATTGAAAACTGTATCCACACAGTTAAAATGAACAATTAAAGTGCAGGTACCAGGCAACTTTATTTGCAGGTAGTGTTACCTCTGTCTTCCCCAAATAAGAGCAAGAGAAAGAATAAATGAGTGCAGAATAAAGGATTCCTATTATCATCTCTTTCTTTTTGCAGCCTAATTTGTACATGCAGCTTTCCAGATTTTTCTCTCGGAATAGACAATAATTACTATAATATAATAGTTACAAAGAAAATACACATAGCTGTTTCCATTACGAAGTATCTAGGCTCCTTGTATGCATGACATTGTATAATACAGCTGTTTCTGCTTTTGAAATCCATCTGTCTGGAAGGAGAAGAGATACTGGGGGGAGGGGTGGGCAACATGATGCTGGAAAGGGACTGAAAAGTAACAAGTCAAATGTGTTTGAGATAATTTCTGTATGTACAGTTGCAAAGATACAACAGTTCCTTTGCTATAATATCAGAGTAACGAATTTTGCTTCCATTCCTACCCAATGCCACTATCAAATAATAATTAATATAATATTACAGGAAACATCGCTCCAGCCTGATATGTGGTACTGATTGGTCCTGTTTTCCTTCTGAAATATTTATCTATGGGAAACTGTTGAGATTGTTTTAACTTGAGTTTTTATAACATGCCATGTTCCAACACTATGACTTCTATACTTTGTCTACTCTTTTCTAGAAAGTTTTAACTCCATGTTCCAGATGTCTGTCCATTATCATCTTCCTCCTAAAATGCTCTTAAACTCTTCATCCAATTTCAGTCAAATTTGTCTGAAATATTGCTGATTTACAAGTTTTGTGAAAAGTGGCAAGTAGGTGCCAAATGTCTTCCCTGTGGGAACAGCAAGGAGAATTTGACTCTTACCACTTCTGCTGGAACCATTTGTATAGCCAGTCAGTGTAACTGGAGAGGAAGTTGCAGAGAATATGGGATAGAGCTTAAGCTCTGTGCATGTGTGTCTGTTTAGGCAGGGGACAACTGGACATTTTCAGACAAAGGAATAAAATAACAGAATCACGGAATGGTTTGGGTTGGAAGGGACCTTCAAAGATCATCTAGTTTCAACAATCCTGCCAAGGGCAGGGATATTTTTCACTAGATCAGGTTGTTCAAATCCCTGTCCAGCCTGACCTTGAAGACTTGCAACGATGGGGCATCCACAAGTTCTCTGGGCAATATGTTACACTGTTTCACCACCCCCATCCTAAAAATGTCTTCCTTATATCCAATCGAAATCTACAGTCTTTCAGTTTATAACTATTACCCCTTGTCCTGTAACTACACGCCCTGATAAAACTCTCCCCATCTTTCTGCAGTAAGGTCTCCTTAGAGCTTTTTCTTCTCCAGGCTGAACAACTCCAGCTCTCTCAGCCTTTCTCCACAGCAGAGGTGTTCCAGCCCTCTGACCATTTTTGTGGCCCACAGCTGGACCCGCTGTAACAGATCCATATCTTTCTTGCACTGTGGACCCCAGAGCTGGATGCAGTACTCCAGGTGGGACCTCATAAGGCTAGAGCAGAGGGGGAGAGAGACATGGGGAGGTCCTGGGAAGATGTGTGACTGTCTGACCTGAAAGGAAAGGATAGCCCTTGAACAGCTACAAAGTCTGAGCAGAAAAATTCACAGCACTTTCTGTCCTCAAAAAGGAGACCGTAGTCCTAAAAGAATAATGCTACACTAAGCAGACCCTCTGATATGGAAGGCATTAACAGTCAGTGCTGATTACTGTTAGCAATAGTGTTGATTTGTGTCCATTTTGAACCACATTTGAGCTTTTTCTAAAATTTTACTGCTTTAGTCTAAGAGGCTCCCCTTTGATTTTAAAAAAACTCATTTTCCCGCCATTTCCTGTAATTCTTAGATATTTTCACTGTGGATGGCAACATTGGCAGAAGTAACAGGATCTTTCTATTGCCGATTTTTTACACCCTTGCAAACTGGGGAATAATTTAGATTATATTTATTTATATGTTTAGTATTTTTCTTCAAAGGACTTGAGGATGTTATTGGCCATCAATGTTAGGATCAGAAAGCATTTGCTAGGTTTGTGCTTAGTGTGAACAATTATTCTGTAAAATTTGGAGAGGCTAAAATTGCCAGTTTCAATCATACGTAAGATCCAAGATGCAGCAATGAGTGCCATTCCTCAGGGGTCACTACTGGGATCGGTACTACTTAACATCTTTGTTGGTGACATGGATGTTGGGACTGAGTGCACCTTCAGCAAGTTTGCCGATATCACCAAGCTTTGTGGAGCAGTTGACATGCTGGAAAGAAGGGATGCCATCCAGAGCGACCTGGACAGGCTTGAGAGGTGGGCCCATGACAACCTCATGAAGTTCAATAAGGAGAATGGATCAAGAGTGGCCCTGAGGAGAGGGATTTGGGGGTGTTGATGGATAAGAAGCACAACATGAGCAGGCAATGTGCCCTTGCTGCCCAGAAGGCCAACCATATCCTGGGCTGCCTCAAAAGAAGTGTGGCCAGCAGGTTGAGGGAGGTGATTCTGCCCCTCTATTCTGCTCTTCTGAGACCCTACCTGGAAGACTGTGTCCAGGTCTGGAGCCCCTAACAGAAGAAGGACAATGGATCTCCTGGACGGAGGGACATGAAGATGATCAGAGCGTTAGGGTACCTCTGCTGTCAGGACAGGCTGAGAGAGTTGGTGTTGTTCAGCCTGGAGAAGAGAAGGCTCTGTGGAAAACTTATAGCAGCCTTCCAGTACCCGAAAGGGGCCTACAAAAAAGCTGGAGAGGGACTTATTACAAGGGCATGTAGAGATAGGATGAAGGGTAATGGCTTCAACTGGAAAATAGTAGATTTAGGATAGATATTAGGAAGAAATTTTTCATTCTGAGGATGGTGAGGCACTGGAAAATGTTGTCCAGGGAAGTTGTGGAGGAGTTGTGTTGCAGGGAGTTTCACCCCTGGAACTGTTCCAGGCCCGGCTGGATGAGGCTTTGAGCAACCTGGTCTAGTGGGAGGTGTCCTTGCCCATGTCAGGGGTGTTGGAACTAGATGATCTTTAAGGTCCCTTCCAAACTAAACTATTCTATGATATGATTCTACAATCCACCTTTTTTATTGTCTTCTGCCTGTCAGTGACATATGCCTCAGTGAATGGTAAAGCCCCAGAGAGAGGGCCATGCTGGGGCTCTACTCTTTGCTTTTCCTATAGTAGGACTCACCTGTCTCTAGTCAATAGGGTTGCCACCTTCAGGTTGCTGAGGTGCTATAGCCTTCCTAAATATTGTAACTGTAATAGTAAATCTGGACATTTTTGCTATCCATAGAAACACCCTGCTCTGCTAAGTTCTTAGCTTCATAGATATCCTATGGCAAAATTTCATATTCTACTGACATGCTCTAAGAAAAGATTTCTACATTGTTGTCTGTATTTGTCAGACTTGATTTTCATTGCAAGTTTTTTTGGTCTTTTTTGAGATGTTCAGATGTGCTGCCTTTTGAGTATCTGTGTTTTTAATTATATTTGTGATGTTCATTCTTACTCATCTTTATTTTAAAGGCAAAATATCCCAGTTTTCTCTGCCTGTCTCTTCTACCCTACTTTGGGGCAGTTTCCTGACATGACATGACATTATTTGGACAGTCTTCAGGCATATTTCCACCAAAGCCTGAATCGTCTCATCACTGATGAATTATCTTTTTCAGGCATTGGCTCTAGGGTAAGTTAAACTTAGGATGTTGTTTCTGTACAAGTACCTGAAACGGTACTTCACTGGGTAATGTGAAAAGCAGTTAAGTGCTTTTTAAATGACAGCTGTTTTTACTGTGGGGTTGAATCAGATGTGAGGTCAAAGATGAAAAGATTGAGTCTACAACCTGGAAGCATCCTCTCCCTCCTAAGCTAGGCAGTGTGGTTTTCATGGCTTGAGCTGCCTTTTGCTTTTATTAACAAGGACAATGTAGCTATGTCAAGGACAACCCAAACCACGAATAGATATGATGCTGCAATTCATCTTAAGGACTCTTATTAGACCACTGCAAGTAGGGCCCTTTGATGTAGTTGGGTGCATTATTGACTTTAAAACAAAGCTGTGGCCAAAGGGAAGTATAAAATTCTGACCCAATATAGCCAAAATAATCAAAGGCACCTGAAAACAACAAAGAAGACATTTACGGTCACCGAAAATATTCCCACACTGCCCGTTGGAGATTGCAATCTCTGTAAAGTAATGCAATCTTTGAGAACATGACTATTCTAAATCCAAATAATCTCTTTAAAGTAATTCTTCTTTTAGCATCCTCCTTGAATTAAAACAATACAAAAAAAAAAAAAAAAAAAAAAAAAAAAAAAAAGTAGTGAATTAATTAATAAAACAAAGCACTGGGCACTGGATCAAAAGACAAAGTTATGCCAATATTTATGCTTTGGGACAGTATCACTAAGCCACAGTTCTGCACAACAGCCTAAATAAATAAATATATAAACAAATGAGACTAAACTTCAGGTCAAGTGCTAATCTGAGATCGGTGCTATGGACCCAATGGAGGGGTTTGGCTGAAGATCTGCTTTGGTTACATTTGTCTTTTCAAATACACAGCGTTCATACTGGTTTTGAGATTTCCAGATTCATGTCCCAGGACTGTGTGATAAACCTTTTTTAATAAAAAATATGACAAGAATGTAATGAGTCAGAACAGCTTCAGTCAGACTATTCTGAGTGAAATGATACAACAAAATGAGAAAATATTAAAAGCTTGAACAAATAAAACTTCTAGCTTTGATCAGCACATTTTAACAAAAGGAGAGGGCCAAATATTTGAACAGCCTGTGCTCAGGATTCATTTAAAAAAAAACCCAACCAACTAAAAATAAACAAGAAAACCCCAAACCCACAAAAAAATTGTAGAAAATCTCTTTTGTGATATTTTAAATTTGGAGTAAGCAAGCACACATAAACCATTGGGACTAGAAGGAGTTTACATTAGTTTCACTTTTGGGAACTGAAACTAGTCCTTTTTTAATGGTGTGTGAAGAAGTATTCTTCTGTTTTATCTGGCAAATGATTGGCTTTACATTCACTAAAGAACATCCATCTAGAAGAGCCTGAAAATACCTCAGACTGATCAGTGTTGTTTTCACCAGGAAGGTGATGATATTGAGGTCTTGTCCTGAAAGCTTAATGCTTAGGGCATGCCAAGGCACATAAGCAGTTACCTAGAAATTGTCATCTTCTGTGCATCTAAACAGATTAATTTCTGGGAAAATCCATGTCTGTGTCTTGTTCTGACTTTTGCCTCCAAATGGAGAAATCCTTCTAGTCACAGCTGCTATTCAGGCTTGCAGGCAGCCTAGGTCCTCTGTATATACAGGCATGTTTCTGTCTCTCAAAAGTAATCATAAGGGATTATACTAGACTCAAAATTGGCTGGTGAACTGCCCCAACAGCTAACATGGTTGTCCTGTCCCTTTTTCTCAATTGAGGTGACACAGATGCTCTTAGGCATTTCCTAAAGCTGTCATTTTTTAATTTGTAAACTGATTGATCTTCTAATGGTCCTCAAGCCTCAGCAGTTCAAAGTCAGACCTATGCTTTTTGCAATGGCGGCTTAGCCTGTGCTCTGGGATGGCCTTCACTATGTTGCTTTGCGTCTACACACCCTGTCTTTGAAGTGAAGCTGATTACACCACGCTCATTTTTAAAAAGAGTAATAAGGAGGACCTTGGAACTACTGACCAGTCAGCCTCCCCTCCATGCCCAGTAAAATCATGGAACAGATCCTCCAGGAATTTATGTTGAAGCATATGGAAATCAGGGAGGTGATTAGATACAGCCAATATGGCCTCACCAAGGGAAAATCATGCCTGACTAGTCTGTTGGCCTTCTATGATGGAGTGACTGCATCAGCTGACAAGGGAAACTGGACTTCTGTAAAGTCTTTGATACAGTCCGCCAAAGCATTCTTACTTATAAATTGAAGACATATGGTTTCAATGGTTAAGAAATTGGCAGGATAGCCATATCCAAAAAGTTAGAGTCAATGGCTCAATGTCCAGTAACAAGTGGTGTCCCCCAAGGGTCTGCACTAGGTCTGATACCGTTGAGTATCTCTATCAATAACATAGATGAAGTGCACCCGCAGTAAATTTGTAGATGACAAGCAGAGTCGCACAGTTGATGTGCTTGAGGGGAGGGATAAATTTGCTTTCTGGGCTGCAACCTTATGTCTGATTTTTCATCCACCACTAATGATAATCTAAAGCTAGGTAATAACACTGAAAAATGCTGCAGTTGTCTAGAATGTTTCTGTTTTAACAAAACAGTTCTGAATATCCTTACATGCTATTGATCTTTTAAAACTTAAGTACATGATAACATGATTTAATACAGAGTGTCTAAATTAATGAGTAAAGCCTGGAAAAATTTCACCGGTACAGGTTACCTGTCCACAGGCTGTGACACCTTCCATTTGCCTGTAACACCTTCCATTTGCCTGTAGCACCTTCCATTTGCCTGTAACAAAGGGAACCTCAGGGCTTTTGAAGAAAGATCTTTTTCTGTACTTTTAACATAAAGGACAAAATGATGGAAACCACGGCAGAACTGAGAGGAGGACACTGGAAAAAAAAAAAAAAACAGCAAAAAGAGAGAGAGAGAAATATCAGAAGATTTAAAAAAAACCCAGCAGAACAAGAACAGAAAGTAGCAAATAGAGAAAGATAAGCAAGAGACAAAAGATAAATAAAAATACAGTGTGAAAAGTAGAGACAATCAATTTCACAATGTGTTGTAGTCAATCAGACCTAAGGTGATGCAGGAAAAAAATAGTCAGAGTACATAAATACACCCTCTTTATGTCTCTAAATTCATTCATAAATCAAACCTGATATGATCTGATCCAAATTCACCAATCAAAGATATCAAAATAGTGGAGAATGAAGTCATGCTAATCTGCCACAACCTGATTTAAGAGTTGCAGTTTTACAATATAAACAAATTCCTCAGATAAAAATCAAGTCTATTGCTCTTGGGAAAGCATGCATTACAGTGTTTTGACTAAGCATGCAATACAGTAGTTCACTTTCTTCATTAGTGATTTAAGTGCAGAAATAGTTTTTAGGGGTTTAAAGAAATGTAACCCGAGTTCTTCTCAGAAGGATATGCTATCATCTTGGTGCGTGTAATATTCCGGTTGAACACACTCACAATCCCTTGCATAAACCAATATTATTTTTTTATTATTATTGTATGAGAAAATTATCTACATTGGGAGGAGAATAAACAAGGCGAAGTAATTTTTTATTTCCCTTAGGTCCAAAGAGAGCTTAATTCACTAGCGCAAATGGGGTGGGTCTACAATACATGTGAATGAAGGTAGGCAAGTTGAGTTCAATCCTTTGTCACACTGTGTTCTACTGTATTATTGATGTCTTATTAAATATGTATTTTGGTGGAAAAAATGCTACAAAAACAACAGGATATAAATATGAATGAAGTAGCATCTTTGTCCATTGTATCTGTAAACATCGGATAATTCTTTCAAAAAAATTTTGCCCTTAAATCTTGTTAAGAGCTATGTGAAAAATCATTGGAAAGTGTTTGTATTTTTCAGTACATATTTAGGAGGAAAAGAAAAGGTTAAAAATCATTGTAAGCATTTGCAATATGACTTCTAACTTCTAGAGTGCATTTTTGTTACACTTTAGAAAAATTCTGCTGACTTGGGGACAGAAACTTGCTTTTTAGTGATGGATGTTAGGTTGTCAGTGTAATCAATTACCATGAGGAAATTAAGCTATAAATAAAAGACCAAATATCATGAGATTCATAATAAAAAGGGTGATAATTGACCAGTGTGGATTCTTGAGGGTACTGTCTGGTGCCTAAAAATCCTGAATCAACTCTTGCTGTTTTTTCAGAGAAGCCTGATATACCATGTTCAGAAGACAGAAAAAAGGGGTAAATATGCACAATGATTAATACAAGCCTTTGACATGTGCTGTTTCTGTTCAGTTATTGTTTATGTTATACATTTCTCCCGAGCAAATAACATGAATTGCCAAAATGTCTGTAACTATTTTTGCTTAAAATAGATGAACAGAAAGCCTTTTGCTTTGAAGGGTGATCCTGATAGAATAGATCCTTACTATAATGACTCACTAAAATCCAAACATCATACAGGCAACTTCATGCTTCTCTCCATGGCTGGGCAGCATTTTTGTGTTCATAGAGGGGTTCTGGGAGATTTGCAGATTTCAAGAGAAGTGTGCATGGGGCAGTGCTCTGAATAATTCAACACAGATAATGTTAATTGCTTTCTTCTTTTTCCATGAGGATCATAATACCACTGAAGTGATACCACCACTCCCAGGAAAGCGATGGAATCGCTGTCCCTGGAGGTACTTAAAAGATGGGTAGACATGGTGTTTAAGGACATAGTTTAGTGGTGGTTTTGGCAGTGTTAGGTTGATGGCCGGACTCAATGATCTTAGAGGTCCCTTCCAACCTAAATGATTCTGTGATTCTATGTAATGAAAATATCATTTAGTACCTTAAAAAAAAAAAAAGGCAGGTAATTTTACTTGCATTTTATACATATGATATTGCCAAACTATTCAAAATGGTGTAGGCACTTTTTCTCACGTAGAATAAGGCGTAGTACTTGCTACAAACACTGTTTAGTCTGAGGCAGTACTTTCAAAATCAGTATTAAAAGCTCTTGTGTAGAGGAAGCAACAGGTTTTGACCCTGTCCAGATTTCAATATCCTGAAAAGTCTCATGGTGCCACAGAAAAAAGAAAACTTCAGTAATTTGTGTAGGCAAGGATTTTTCTTCTGAACTGGTTATAGACTGTCAAGCCTGCAATTTGTTACTTTCTGTATTATTGCATACTTTGTTCTCCAAAATGAAATGGAAATTGGATGATGGAAGGATTTGATATACACATTTGTCTGACCCAACTGGCAGATTAGTTTTTAATTTGACAGGTAGATTACAATTTTTTATAACTTTATATTAAAAATAGGAAAAAATAGGTCTTTTATTAACTATTAAAATCAGTGGGGTTTTGATCAACACTGCAAACACTGTTTGATCTGCATAGCCATCAACTGATGCTGTGTGGAACGGACATTCCAGAAGACCACAGCGTCAACATACTCTTCTTGATGCTGACTTTTTAAAAGTGTCTAACTTTGGCAAAGGTAGTTGGTTACAAAATATTCAGCCAAAAGAAAGGTACATATCACGTTTTTACTGTCAGTTTTTGTGTTTGTTCTGCTACCTTTTCCTCAGTACTGGAGCATCTTCCATGGTCTAGTCAATGGCAATAATGAGGTTTGTTTGTAGGAAACAGGTCTTGTCAGATGGTCCTCAGAATAATAATTACCTTCGCTTTAAACCTCACCAAGTATAGCAAGCATTTTGACACAGAGCCTTCTCAGATGTCCTGTGCCCTTAGAAATTATCATCAAGAGAGCGGACAAGAAGAAAGTTCAAGTTTTCCTTCTGTCAATTTTTATACTTACTGGAGTAGATGGAAGTAAGTACATATGGTGCAAGGAAATGTTAAATTCAGAACACTTCATCTTTAACTGAGAAGAGAAAACTGAAGATAGAAACAATACAGAGATAGTAAATTACTCTGAAAGAACTCTAAAAGCACAAGCACAGCAAGTTATGTGATAGGAAATAATTCTTCATGTTTTGGATTAGTCTGGATGATGTAATGTGACAGTCAGTCACAGCACTATGCAATTATAAATGAAAAGAAACACATATAAACCAGTTTTACTCCTAATCCTACACACTGCAGTGCAGTAAGCAGCACATTGTTAAGTCAATTTGTTGCTAATTCATTACTTGATGAGGTATTGGATGCTTTCTGCTCTCCAAGAAGTTTCTAATGTGCAGGGTTGCCATCAGAAAAGTGAAATGGATCAGTAAATGATATTCATTATATCTACAGTACTGGATCAGAAATGCCCTCACAACTGCTTTCTTCTAACATGAAGACCTGGTTTGTGTTCTACTTTGACATACTGCTTTGAACCAACTTGGTCATTTTTCGTAGCGTGCCCAGCTACCCCATCCCCAAGAAGACACTGTTCTTTGGAGGCCTTCCAGTGCCAGAGTGAATGAAAACCACTCAATAGGGTAGACTAATTGTGCACAGTTTTCTGAAACAATCTGTCTGCTTGATAGCTGCAAGGCTGAGTCATACCTTTTGTACACCTCTTTGTGAATGGTGATGTTGTTGCTGTTTACAGTGTGAACAAGAGGCAACATTGAGGTCCATTTCATTGCAGGTGCCATTGTAAATAATTTATACTTCTCTATTAATCTATATAACAGAACATACACAGTGTTCCTTCAATAAACATGTTAGTCAGCAAATTCTTCAGTCAATTGTCAAATTATTCAATGGATTTTTCTTGTATATTCAGCTTTAACAATAATTAAACCACAAAAAGTATTAATTTAAAAGGCACTGCATGCAGAGTTCTGTCAGTGCACTAGCAGAAGTAATAATCAATGCATTGGCATTGAAATATTATTTTTAAATATATTATTTCTTTTTAGTTATTTAGAAAATAAAAATGCATTTAGTGGAAATATTGAAAAATTCCCTCTTGATCCCAAATTGAAACATGGAAAAACCTACATATTTTAAAGCGTAACATTTATATCTTGGAAGTGGGAGATTTCTGCAGTTCATCAACCCTCAAGAATGAGGGATTTTAAAATATGTTATAAGATAAAGGGGTTCTTTCTTATATCTTTATATAATATATATATTTTTTCTTCTCTCATATCTTTAAAGTATGTTATTTCGCTAAGATAAAGTTTTTTTATTTTGATAAAAGTTTTCATTTCATAAGAAATTTTTCCATTTAGGATTGATATTTAACATTACCATTAAAAACACAGAAGTTTCACTTTAAAATTTTAGTTCTCCATAAGTCTTCTGTTTAATTCTCTCATAATAAAACTTTGCTTCAGGATATGGCGTAGAAATAGGACAAAAAACTCATTTTTGCGCTCTTTTAGAAAGTTTGAAGTATCATGACCTTCCTTTAAAATACGTGAGCTAAGATATTCTACCCCAAGGCAACTTGCATTAAAGAATCCTGTTAGATTCTACCCACTCATTTTTAAATAGTGCTTTGGACAAATATTTAAAATATTTATTTTCTGAGGAGACCTGAAGTTGTCAGCCCAGTGTCTGTTGGCTGCAGTTTTCTACATCAGGGGACCTCATAGACAGAGTCAATTATGTATTGCTGAGGGCTTTAACTCTCTTCCCCACTTGAAAATCTTTGCATGAGATGCCTAAACTAAAATTTCATCAGTAAGCCCTTCAGCTAACTTCTTTGGAAGAGGTTTACCGTGAGTAAATTGTTAATGGATGTGATCTCCCCAATTAAAATGAATTGGAATTAAAATAAATTGGAAATCCTGGTTACACCTTTGTCATGTTGCTGTAGAAAAGATTTGGAAAGCCAGCTCAACATGATGGTGTAATAGGAGACGATAATCATCAGTTGTTTCTTTTGCTTTTGCTTTAGAGCATGCAATGTAATACTATTCTCAAACCATTCCAGTAGCTCCATGCCTAACCTGTAATTACAGGCCTGTTCCGATTGTACTTTAGTGAACTGACTGCCTCTCATAACAACAGAATTAGGATAAATAAGGATTAAAATACACTTTGTATTGCCCCCCCCCAAAAAAATTAAAAGCTTTATAAAATTAGTGAGGTTCTTAGAGGGGTTTTACTAAAACTACAGTGGACATCTAAGTCCAAGCTGTTCTGCCAGCTTCATCATTGGGAGCTGCCAAAGGTAAGCAGTTTGGATTGCAGTTCATGATTACACACTCTGCATTGATATTAGTGAGCTAGCAAAGAGTTTGATCAGTGATAATCAATGATTCTTTGGCAGCTACCTGAGTTCCTGAGCCAAATGAGACTTCATACTGTCATTTATTTACTGTTTGCTGAAGGGAATATTTTGATGAATGACCTCATTGGATTTTTGATATTTCATTGGCCCACAACAGTTGTTCTACTGTTTCCTGGATTTAAAATTCTTTAATCACTGTACAAATTAAATTAATTAATAAGATTTGAGTAATTTATGATATTTCATACTTATGAAAGTATGAAAATGAGGTCGACAAATGAAGATCTGAATTTCAGCTCTAGATCTTCAACACAAAAATACATTTGAGTCAAGATTCAAGTTTGGTTAAATGCAAAGAAAGAGGCAATTCTGGAGACCACAAGCAGAGCTGGGACAGTTTGATACAACTAAGTGACCTCTGGAAAGAGAAAGAGTAGAAAATCTTACCGAAACTTACAATTCAGGTCAGCTTCAGAGAATTAATCTCCCTGCTCCAAGTCCAATGTTTTATGAAGACATGCATCCTCTTGTTGCTACTCCAGACCTTTGAGCTTTGAGTGTAAGTGAAGCCCAAAGCAAAGAGCTGTCTGGTAAAGACAATTTGTCCGTATCTCTAGAAATGGCTCATCTGACAGAGTCAACTGCATCATCAAGAAGCAGTGGTAATTAATAGCGTGCTTCTAGATGAGAAGCCTCCTTTCTGTTTTGTGATATTCTCTGATGTTATAGTTTAACAGAATAAATCCTTAATTTATGTCTCCTTAGCAGCTTTGCCTTTTAAATTAATTGCCCTGTGGAATTCTTTACATATTAATATTGAGTAAAGCTTCTCATCTTATAAAATACCAGAGTACTGAGCTGAAGAAAATTAATGATATGAAGCATGAAACAGCACTTAACAAATTGTCTTTATCACACCTTGAAATCTTGCTCTGTGTGTTTCATTTCAATCTGTGCATTGGTTTGGAATCTTTCGTCCTCACTGGGAGAAGGATATGTAACCTTCCTGAGCTGTTTATTTTGCATTTGGAACTCCAGTTTTGCTGAAAGGTGTGTAAAATCCTTTTGATTTCCTGGTGAACACACAGCTGATAATACTGAAAAGCTGAAGCTATTAAAGTAACTGTTGGCATTTATTTATGTTTGCAGCTTTCCCTCTGGCTGCAGCTCTTTGTGCTGTTGTCGTGGTTTGGGCCGGATTGGCCCAAGCAGGCTGAGCAAGAGATGTTCCAGAGACAGAGAATAAGAGAGACTAGTTTAGTAAGAACTAAACTACTGTAATGAAATATAAAGAATAAAATAGTAACAAGAAAATAATGAAATATATATACAAAACTGTATCAAGCTCCCAGGATGACAATCACATCACCAGCAGGCACTGGGGAAGTCCCAGACTGGACTCAGCAATGGATGGGAACTGGATTCCAGGTCTGGATTCAGGAACACACAGATCCTGATCAAAAGCAGACGAACAGATGGAGTCCTTCTCAGATGCCAGCCATTGAAGAAAGAGAGCTGACTCTTTGATCCCTCACCTTTTATACTGAGCATGAGGCAGATGGGATGGAATATCCTGTTTGGTCAGTTTTGGGTCACCTGTCCTATCCACTCTTCCCCACAGGTGTGACCCCTCTACGGTTTTCCATTTCTGACCCTCCAACAGGGCAAATAGCAAATCTGGCTGACCTTGGTTATGATAGCAATAAGTATAAGCAAGAGCCTCTCTGCATACTGTGCCTTGGCATAAACTATTATTGCTCTGAAAAAGGGCAGTTCTCTGTACAATATGTTTCCAATTTCAGCAGTTAGAAGAGGCCTAGTTAGAAAGCAGAGTTACTGAACAAAATTGGTCCTGTTTTACCTCAAACCAGGACAGATGTGGTAATACATTTTAGGTTTGTGCTCACAGAGATTTCTTTTTTTTTTTTTTTTGCTTATCTTGAAATCATACCTTCTACATAAAGGGGATTTTTCAAGTAGCTACAATGGAAGAAGAAAACCAAAAGGTTCTTGGGTAGAGGCACCTTTATTACCAAATTATATAATTCAGGGCAGTAATTAATTATAAGACCTGACTTTTATTCTGAATAAGTTTAAAACAAAGAAAATACTTCTTTCTTTTCCTTCTTTTACATTCCTCTTATCTTGGATATGTCTGGGTGAAAGTTTTCCAGTGGTAGATTGCCTGACATTAACCAATGGCACCAGGAATTTTTAGCTGTTAACTCATGTCCTTTCCTCTCTGCTTCCATACCTTACCACCCTTTTCCAAAGCAGGAATACTTCAATTTTGTACTACCTATTTCCTGAATCTCCTCTAGCACCCCCTACAAATGCCCAAACCAGGAACAAAAATGTTGACCTATTGAGGATCAAATGCATCTTGGGACCATCTGATTTAGTTTGAAGTCTTTTTTGATATCTTTAGAAAGGCCTGTTCTAAAAATATCCACAGTCAAAATTATATTTATAAGCAATAAAAGCCATGAAGCACAATTGCTGGGGTCACTTGGAGAAAAATGTGTAGTATGTTTTAGCAGAGTATTAGGTTCCAGACTGAATAAAAGTATGCCCAGTTTGGAACACAGACCATTTGCTCTACCAACCTCACTTATTCTTCCAGGATTACAATACCTGACTCTGTTGCTGGTTTAGTCCCTTTTTCCTGATACTTTGGCTGCATCTTGAAAATTAATGAGACAAAATTTAAATAATAAGAGAACATCATTTCAGAATAACTGTAATCAGACCATGATTTGAAACTTGGGAACTGTTTTCAGATTTTCAAGGAAAAAAAAATCAACAAATCACCACCATGAATCAATTCAAAACATGAATGGAAGGAAACTAAGGGACAGAAGAATATAGTTTTCATATGACATAGACTTTAATTATACATATTTCTCTGAAAGGAAGGAAATGTGCAATACCTTTCCTTCAGTATGAATGGAAATAAGGACTGCTATCTATTGCAGTTCTCTTCAGAGAACTTCAAAGTTTGGAGAGCTTTATGAGCAGTACATGTGTTATGTATGTATGTTAGTTGGTGCTTTACCTAAACCTATGCTTGAGGATTTGAGCAGTTTTATGTCTGTGGTTCGTATGTTTTTGTTGTGCTTCACTATCTGTGGTGAAAGAGGGCGTCACACATACTCGAGAGAAAACAGCTTGTTGTGCTCGGTTAGACCATGCTTAGTAAGAAAAGCTGTTTTTCTCAGTCTTTTCCTTCCTGACAGATTGCAGAACAGATTTACTCTTGCTACATAAGAAAAGTTTTCCATTAGGTCTACTTAAAGAAGCTTAACTTTTTGTATCATTTGTGAAAATTTCGTCATATTGAGTCATTTCGTTTGACATACGTAAACCCCTCCATTATATTGTCCATTGTACATTGTGTAAAGAGATTTCCTTGTAGAGAGAATGGAAACCACCCTGTTTATCTTCCTCTTCCTTATGGAATCATATTGTATTTTAAAGCACCCAAAACGTCCATGATACTTGCGTGAAGATGCACAATACGTGGTTGATTCTATGTCTGTAGTAAGTTGCAGAAGGTTATTTACATGCTGTGGTGCACTCACCGCACTGTCTCTTTTTGTGGTCCAGGGATCAAATGGATCTGATTTCATGCATGGAGTTACTTAAGCACTACCATGGGACTGTAGCAGTAACTGCTGAGTGGTATTTTAAAGTGTGAATATGTTTTGGACCCTTCCACTACAGTTTATTCTTTGATTTATAAAGGTCAAATACTGACTGCATAGATCAAAATTGGACATGTTTTCCATAAGGATTTATCTTAGTCAATCAATAGGCTACCACATTTTAGACTGCAGCCCCAAGAGCCCTTGAAAAAGCTTTCTTCCATTGCCATCTCACATCCCTAGTTGAGAACATACCATAGTTCTTTGTCTGTAACAAAATAAGCATTTAGAAATACCTTTATTCTGAAACATGAGATAGGTTAGATCAAATCTCCAAATGTGAATGCCGTTTGTATTAAATGGCTTTGTTAGTGTTATCTAGAGCATCCTACGACTTAATGTATGACATAATACTTGCTGAAGTACAAGCTGTGGTCATAAACCACTCACTGAATATTTCTCTCCTTTCAAATCTTCTAAGCATTTTTTCCTGCTTGGTAGACTCAAAGTGCTCTTGTCCTCTGTACCGGGCTTGACAACTGAACTAATTAATCACCTGTTCATACACTGTCAGTTTTCTTTTATGTAGTTGGAACAAAGCTATACGGTTTTAGAAAATTAATAATTTACAAGATATTAAAACAATTTTTATGAAATTTCTATAAATGGGTAAAGGTTGATTCCTCTGAAGTAAACCAAGTTAAAAGTTCAGGGTAGGAAACTATAGATAATATTTTCTTCTCTTTAGTCACTCAGTTATTCTGCTTTTTCTGCAATGACCAATGCAGAGGAGAGTGTAATGTGAATTCATTTCTATGTATTTTTAGACCATTAACACATTCACCCAACCTAATGTCCTTATTTTTTCTTTACCTATATAATAGATCTTACTGTATAATTTCCTGACTTTGATCAAAATCTGTATTAAATCCGGAAAATAGTACTTCATTGTTAGGAAGACAGCATAAGAAATCCCAGCCAAGGTAATGCTCTTATTGTGTTTGGTGTGACATAAATAACTAATAGACACAACCCCCCTATATGTTCATTTTTTGTAAGCCAAGAAATTTGCTTTTTAAGAACAAGTTCTAACAGTGGACTTGGAAAAGCTTTCATCTACTTACCTGAGTGTCACTGTTTCCAGCTCCAGCACTTCAGGGATGATGATCTTCAAAGCACTAGTCTATGAACTAGTTATGGAAGAGGAGCCAGAAGCCTGCTTCCTGAAAAATGCATCTGTCCTTCTCATGTGTGGAAAGTTCAGCATGGCTTCTGTCTTCAAGAGTTTTCCCTGATATTCAGTGCCAGTGAAAACTTGCACTGTCTTGCTTGCAGTTAACTTGCAAGTTAAAACTTGCTGTCTTGAACTTGTTAAGCCAACTGGGGTTTTACATTCTGAGTTTTGAAGTATTCTTTGAAGTACCTGCTCAACTAGCAGCTAAACATAGAGGTACCTGAAGTCTTATTTTTGGGGCAGGATTTCCTTTAGATATTGAAATACATGCTTTAGCACATCAGCAGATGCATCTTGTTTGTTGGAGGGGTTGAGTAGGTTATCAGCTGTCTCTTGAGATGTGCTGTTGAGATTCAGAAACTATTCTGTTTTGTCTGAGGGACTTGATCATGTAATCTTTTCTAATGCACAATCTACTGGTTTGGGCTCTGTAAGAAGTGGTTGCTCTAGGTATTTTTCTTCAAATTGCACAGGACTCATATCACAGGACAACGGAAGGTCACAGTGCCTCTTTTTCTACATGGGAGGCTGAGAATGTCACACAGGATCTTAGTAGGTACTGGGCAGCTCTCTGTGGAGCTGTGACACAAAAGTCCTGGCACATGGAAGTAACTACACCACATGCAGTGTGTCATGTAGATCCACCAGTTCACTTGGGATTGGTTTCTAAGTCTCTGAACTGTAGAAGTCCATGTAGATTTACTATTCTTGCATCAGGCTTCCAGCATCAATAGAGGATTACAGAGTTTGGATACTGCTCAGGGTAGACATTTTCATCCTCAGTTTTGATTTTGTGGAAATGCTACCAAACCACGGCCATAGATGTAAGAAAAGACAACAAAGAAAAGCAAAGAAGGAAAAAAAGAATCATTGCTTCTGACACTTACTGTTAAATTCAATGGACTGAGATGCACTGCGCAAAGAGTGAGGTATTTTGTGAGGGAACTGAGACCTTCAGAGTGATTTTACCTTGTATTTTTGTTGGATAGTTTTTGGAAGTTCAAAGTCTGGGCTGCAGTTTACAAGTGGTAAAATTAAGTCCTTTAAATCTCAGAGGTCCTCTTTGAAAATGTAATTTTTAACCTAGGAGGCTCTAGCCCTTCAAATCTGTTGTTTTATAGAGAACTGGTCGTGAGGGGGATATTTTAACAAATGCTGCTCAGCAGAGAGGTACAGAATGCTGATCTGATAGGGATGGTGCTGAGGAAACGCAAGGACTCATGGTGTGGGAATGCCTGGTGCTAGGTGGGAAAATAGGAGACCTGACATTGTTTCTGTTTCTCTTGCTTTTTTCCTAAGAAATCCCTGACAGATCATGATTTCCTGTAGTTCCACTTCCATCTGAAATGTTCAGTCTATTAGCTGATTTTGTATTGGCATACCTTCAATAATTAGCTATTTGAATATTAGCTGCCAAGTAGCCTATGTAATACAGATGGGAGAGAATTAATTTCTGATTACTGCTTTAGAAGCAGTACATTTATGTACATAATATGCTGTGGAAAGCAGTGAGATTTTTTAAAGTGAATAAGATTAGTATTAATGGATACAGTGTCCAACTCGACATTTTATATGTGTCTGTTTCTTTTTTTAAAGAATCCCATTTCAATCAGTTACTTAAAAGGTCATGTTTAATATCACATAGAAACTCTTCCAAAGAGATTTATTTTTGTTCTGGTGCTGGTAATGTTAAGCAAATATCCAGGGTTCTGGTCACTGTCTTCACTTCATTCTCTGTTTAAACATCACATTCAGACTTATATTTCAGTCTTGTTTGACAGATTTATCTTTTAAAGGACCACCCCGGTTCTCTTATCACTCAAAAAGCACCATAATGACATGAAGAGGCTTCAGTCATATGTGTGAAGTGTGCATAGTTTAGTAGTAGTGCAGTACTGATCACAAAGACTGGGGACAGATGGCAAGATTTCCACAGAGGCACTTATAAATCCATCATTCAGTTATTTCTAAATTTCAGTGAGAATTAATAATTAGACCTTTGAGATCTCTCTCAAAATCCTAAGCGTGAGTGACTTTGCCTATCTATTTCCCCCCTAGAAACTAGAGCTAACTTTGCTTTCAAATCAAGTGGCTTTGGCTTCTTCCTGTAAGTAACACTCCTGCTTTTTTGATTATTCCATTAATTTTAAAGACTAATGAAAAGCAGTAATTGATATGTTGAAATCTCTAACCATTGAAATAATGAAGAATAATATTTATTCTTATTCTGGAAGCACGTAGGAAGGCTTGTGTAAGTGAATAACCACAGGAAATGAAAGCACAGAACAAAAAGCAACGTATTGTAGCACTGCTCTCCTAATCATAGAAATTGGACTAACAAAGGGAGCTTTTAAACCCAGAAAAAGTAGATAAAAGAAAACTAGGGCAAAGAAGATGCAGATAAGACAGCTTATGCTCTGAAAAGATCATGAAGTTTGTCAAGTTAAATGCAAGCAGGTCCTAGCAGGTAGCATAAAATAGCTTGGGAAGTAGCTTGTGAAATACATTAAAATTTTAGGAAATTTTTTTTTGCAAGACGTTCATCCCAGGAAACATATTGGTACTCTGTAGATTAGATACATGACTGATGAACAATGGGAGGACTAAAAAATTATAAAGCCAGATTAAAGCAGAAATTATTTTTGTCAGCCTTTTTATAATGGCCTGAGACATTGCCTTAAGAGAGGCTTGAGTCAGAAACGTTAGCTCAAATTGAAGTGTCAATGTAAGAGGCATTAGAAAAAATTGCTAAAATAGTTAGTAACCAATTGCCAGGTTCAGGTGGTATTTACTGAAAACTGGAAAGAGAATTTGTCACAGTGTTAATGGTGATATAAACCCTATTGTTCTAATTGGTTTAGGTCCAGGAAAATAGAAAGCAGTTTTCAAGAAGGGATCCAAAGAGATTTAGAGCACTATGGACCAAGTCACACCTCCATCACTCATGGCAGGTATGATGAAACAATGACAAGGGAGAGAATAGAAAATCGATTCAATATATTTAGCAGTTGAAGAATCAGTGTGGCCTTTTCAGAGGGAATGATGCCTCTCGATGCTTCTCAATGTTGCCTCTTGAAAAAAAATCAGTAAACACTGGGACGGTGGGCCATTGTTGTTATGTGCTTAGGTTTCCAAGCATCTGAAATTAATGTCCCTCACTAAATATTTAAAGATTAATTATTCTTAGAGAATAGATGGCATCTTCTGGATAAACAGTTATGAAAAAGATATTAAATAAAGGGTTGATTCTACATCAGATAGATCACAGAATCATAGAGTTGCTCTAGCTTGGAAAGATCCTTAAAATCATCTAGTTCCAACAGGCAAATAGGCAGCTACATCCTGTAGAGATTTTGCTGTTCATTATATTCATAAGTGATCTGCAAAGAAAGGTAAGTAGTGTGATGACAAAGTTAATTCATAATTATCAAACTTAAACTTAGTGTGAAGATTAGCGTGGTGTTTAATGGCAGATGAATTTCATCACTGACAAATGGAAAGTGATGTATACAAAAAACAGTTTCAGGTGTACATGTGCACAGTAGGGTGCTCTAATTGAGCTGCTCAGAAAAGAGATCACAGAGTTTCTTACCCAGGATATTTTAAAACCTCATCTCTCTTTTTATCACTGTTCAGAAAGGCAAATAGAACATTAGAGGTTTGGGGGGAAAATTAAGGGAAAAATAGAAAACATCATTGTGTCACTTTAACAGCATGATATTTCTTTGTCTTATCTAAGAAAGGATTTTGTAGAGATATTTTGTACAAGGAAGAACAAGGGTGGTCAAAGATACGGAGCAGACTTTGTATGAGAACTGATTATATAGACTCGTTATCATCCACTTAGAAAAATGAAAGCTGAAGAAGGGTATTACAAGTTGCATATAAAAACATTCAGTGTTTGAAAGACAAATAGGGGTCTTTGCTTGCACGTCTCACATAAAAGGCAGCAAATTTCCAGTACATACAGTGAATCCCTTTCTTATACAATGCAAAACTAAACCATGGATTTTTTTTATCCAATTTATCCCAAATGTAACAAAAATGTGATTTTATGTAATAGTGGGAAAAATAATAATGAATGGCATTAAAAATTAATTTAAAACCACTTAAGATACAGCCTCTGGAAATGTATAGCATGTGGAGCATCATAGTATACTTCCGTGTTGCTTATATGCTGCCCCTAGCAATGTGGTGTCTCGTGACAGTGACAGCTCTGCTCTGTCCCAGCCCAGTCTTCCTTTTGCTATAAAAGTTTAATTAAACTATTAGTAATTATAAAAAAATTGTGCTTTGATTCTTATGTTACTGTTGCTGGAAGAGTGTAGATTTTACAACTGGCTATGTTCTGAAAGTAAAAGCAGTTCTGTACCATGCTGCTTTGTCTCAGGACTGCCATGCCTATCTCTTAATATAATTGAAAAACCTCCATTCCTGGGCAGATTCAAATGTCCTGGCATGCCTTTTTATTTCATGGGATTTATTTACAGCATACAAGAAGAGTTGCAATGAGGATGTTAGTAAACGTCTGGACAAAATATATTTGGGGTTTCAAAAAGCCTTTGACAAGTTTCCATGCCAGAGCTCATTAAAGGAACAGCATTGCCATGGGACTGGAGGAAATGTTCATGTATAGATTGAAAGACGGTTAAAGGATAGGAAGAAAAGTTCATTGATGACATGGTGGTTTTAGGGTCATTGGCTGTTGTGATTTTTGAAAATAATTTTGAGAGATTGCTTGTCCTGGATTCAGATCAGTACTATTACTTCTAATCTCTCTGGGCTCTATAGGGAAGATGACAACAGAAATATTCAGCTAGGTATCAGTTCAAACTTCAGTTTGTTTGCTAATTTGTTTGGAAATACATATAAAGTGTTAGAAAGCTTCTTGTTAGAGACATTACCTACAGCTTTGTCCTTTGCTAAATTGCCTGATATTTTTTATCTTGAAACCCATCTTTTACTCACTTGAACGTGGAAAATTTTCAACTCTGTGGTCTGAAATTTCGCTTACTTGGTATCTGCCTGACGCTTGGATGTTTTGGTTACTAGGAATACGGTTGAGGCAAAATTCATTGTATTGCTTGTATTAAAAAGCATGCAAGCAAGTTTTCAGGCTTGTCACTGTGAATATGTAATTTAGGAAAAACAGTTTCAATGTTTTCATGGAATTATCCCCATGATGTTTTTTCATGTAGTTATCAAGGTATAAAAGAACACACACTAGAATTCATGTAATTAGAGATACATAAGAGACCTGAAGCAAAATTGCCTGGACTACTTTACTTCGTCATTTTCCAGCTGTGAAGTTACTTGACCATGGTAACTAAAAAAAATTTATGACTTTCAAAAAGCCATTCCTGTGCAAAGGTGAAAAAAGCAGTCTGTCCTGGGTTTTTGGTTCAAAATACAGAGTAGAAAGCCTGCAAGTGAAATAATAAGACTCTATAGACAGCTAAATTGCTGTGAGCAGACCCCAGAGTCATCACATCATTAAGCTCAATTAAATTTTCATCTTCTAAAATTGTTCTTGCCTTTGGTGTAAAGTCAATGTGAAAGGACTGGATCATAAAGTAGCAGCTGTCTTTTTTATTTTGTTTGGGTTTGGGTTTTTCTGTTTTTTGCTAGAGGAACTGCAAATTTAGGACTAGGTTGTGCTGTTTTCATGCAACATAGCATGTTTTCATAGTTTAAGAATCAGAGCATAGGTGTGTTGACCCAGAGAAGCATCAAGACCAAGAATAAATCAGATCCCCAAATAAGATGTATTTAGTAAATCAGTCTCATGAAGTACACCCTCATCGATGCCACCATCAACATGTTAGAATATATTTTTTTTCAGTCATGGTAGTAAAGAATTGCAGTCTAGGCCAACACTTTTTATATTGGAAGGTAGTAAATGTTTGTGATTGTCTGCATGGCAAGTTTTCTGAGGGCAAAATACCAGGCTTATTCTAACACCAAGTTGATACTATCCCAAGAAAATTAGATATTTCAGGAAGGTTACTTAGTTTGTGCCAAACAGACTTCCTTAATCCTAAATGTCCGTGCCTTTTGTCATGCTCAACAAAAGCACCATTCAGCTGCATCTTGCCTGACTGTTAAGATAAATACAATACCCTTTTTGTTTAAATGAATGACAGTAACCTTTATTCTGAAAAAATAGCTAGTCCATCAGGGAAAATGCAGCATTGTCTCTGCAGTTCCTCTGTGTTAACTCCCCATTGGTTATGGATGAGCAACAACCTCCTCTCCATCTTGCCAACTCCAGTTCTAGCCTCTGTAAGTGATCACTGTATGGTTCATTAAGTTTTTGTACATATAAACTGATATTTTGAGAGTTGTTATTAAGCTACAAGTCATGGGATCTGGCCAAATTTCTTGTACTGCTTTGCTCAGAGTATTTTTCCCCATGATAGCACTGTGTGAAATGACACTATGTTGGATGACAATTCCACATTTAGAAAGCAAACTTTTTCCTGAATTCCCAAAATTATGCTGAATTGTTGCAGAAAACATTTAAAATTGTGAAAGACAGAATTTTCCAGGGAATGTGATGTTGATTTACCTCCGCCACCCCCAAAGTGCATGAGTTTTGTTATATGTATACCATAACATATAGAAATGGTTTTGTTTTTTCTGCACATTTTATTGTTTTCAGTTGAACTATAGTTAAAATTAAGGCAACTTTATAGGCAGAAATATAGTGTGATAGGGAATATGTAATTTGGTAACCTAGGAGTCATAACAAATATGCACCTTTGAACATTTCCACTATATGCTTATGTTGAAACATACAAATGGACTGTCTCGATGGGTCAACCTCTGAGTAAATATTTATACGATAAAACCATGAGCCTACTTTGTTGAAAAACTTTATTTTACACCGGTAAAGACCACCAGCGCAAGAAAGTAGGGCAGAGGAAGGGTTTATTTCTGCATCTGTCAGAAATGCTCACCAGCCCAGCTGGTGGAGTGCTTGAGCTGTCACCCCTTCTTCAGCTTTTCACCTGTGTGTTTGGCCAGGTGTTGGTAGTTCCTTTCTAGGGTATATACATACTAGAGCCATAAGTTCCACCTGATCAAATTTGCCCTATTATTTCTATATATACCCAGCATGGCAGTGTGTGGATATTACTGAGCAAGCCTCTGAGGTGGCTTCCACATCTTAACAGTGACTCACTGTGCTTTGTCAGCATGTTCTGTGTCTTGCAGCATGGTGCTGCAGCCAAAGGAGCTACAATTTTAGGACTAAAAAGGCCATTAAAGATAAGACCACTTTTTTTACAAGCAGGAAGCAGACTCTTCTAAAAGGACTATCATTTTGGTTATTGAAAGCCTATATCATTTCAGAGAAAAAAAAAAGATTTAAACTAATACATATATGGTACTAATATGTATGTGTATATATATAATACATATCTGATACATTTGAAATTTGTACTTGGTCTGATAAAAACTTTAATTGATGGTAGTCAGAACCCTGCCTGCATGTGTTCAGTTAATATATTAACTAATACTTTTCTTGCCTTTTTAACTTATTATGTATGAAATATTGTTTCTGACATGCATTACTATTTCAGGGGGTTGTGCTACAAAAGATGCATGATTCAAATAGTTATTTATAGCCTATTGTTCAGAGTACTAGAAATGCACAGAGACAGCTTAATTATGTTTAATTTTGCTCTAAACTTGGTTAACATGCAAGTACTCAAAGCATGGCTGTTATAACTGGATCATGATGACAAGCGAGGGCTGCTGAAGTGACAAAAAAAAAAAAAAAAAAGAGGTTAATGTTGCGCAGAACCCTGTGCTTGAAGTCCTAATTTCTGGTAATGTGTTTTCCTTAGTATATTTGGTTACTTCTGGAAGCAGGAAGTCTTTTTGAGTCTGTAGCCATCTAAGAGAGCTCTAATAATACACGTAAGATATGTCATATTATTCATCCTGCTTCAGTAAAAAGCTTTTCATGAGATGTCTTGTGCTTATGTTAGTACACATAAATTTTCAATTTTCACTTGTGTTAAAGTCTCCCATATCTGAATCACGATACTGATCTGTTTCTGAGATTCCTGACTAGTGCTCTCTGGAGAGTAAGACAGCTTGTACAGCTACCTTTGTCCAAAAAATTTGCAACACAATGCAAACTGACAGCCGTAAACATAGAAAAACACACTACCTAGCCTAATTCCAGTCTTAGATAACTGTTCCCAGACTGCAGATTCTTCTGATGAAGAAGAAAGGACTTCTATGAATGTGAGTTCTCTGGTACCTTCTTGTACTGCTCTGTCCTGGTAAGTTCCCTTAATTCTTCTCTTCACTTACTCTCCTGAAGGGATTCAAGCTCAATAATTTAACATCTTTCTCCCATTCTTCGCCCCTGGAGGGCTTGGTATACATAGGTAGAGGAAGGACCACCTTCTCAGCAGTGCAGCTTTTTTGGATGTAGCTTAATAAGCTGAGACAATGTGTTCCAGCACAAACTGAATCCGGTTTTGTGGTGGCAGACGGAAAAAGACTAGTAACCAGCAGCAAGTTTGACGTGTAGCAGGGGATGCAGAGGCTTGGAGTTACAGCACCAGAGTTGCCACTGCATTTGCCTATCTGTTGTGCTTCCTGTGTAGCTGATGCTGTATCTGTAAGGAAGCACCTATTGCTGTGTCAAAGGACCTGCAGTCAGGTATTATATATGACGGTAAGGCCTATAGGGATTTTGGCAAATCCCTATAGGGATTAGAGCAACCTCATGGCTGTGACACTTTCTCCCGCAGAAGCATGGAAGCATGTGCAACACCCTCTGCCAAAGAGTGTCCTAGGCTCTGGGGAAGGGTGTCTCTGGACATTTTGAGCAACCAGGATGGTATCTGGCATACAGTTTGGATTCTGAGACCTATTTCGTATCGGAAATTTCAGCATGGAAAACTTGTTAATTCTGCACCTCCTTTAAACCACAAAACCCTTGCACAGCAAAGCACAGGCCAAATGGGAAGCAATGCTTACCTGATTTTGTGGATTAAGGGTCAAATTAATTATCTGGTTATGCTGTCCTTTCTTCATCACATTCAGTGAGGTAGTCTTTTTTTAAAAAAGAATTGAAATCTTTTGCCATCTTTTACCCTCCCTTTCCTTTGTCCCTTTTATTTGTATTACTCCAAAAGTTGAATAAACAAGGTGTCTTCAGCCAAAGATGTGGAAGGAGGCAGTTGTCTTCAAAGGTAGATGCCGAAAGTTAGACATTTGAGTTTTCAAGTCTAAGGAATAGCCTGCCTTCCTAATCAATCGTTTCATTTTTGCATGTCTCAACAACATTGTAAATATAGAGCACTTCTTTGCAACTTAACCTGCCATCTGGGACTGAATTCTAGTAAAAACCCACCATAAGGCGTAAGTAATGAATAATTGCAAGTCAGCTCTGTTGTTAAGAAATACATCTTTGCAAGCTCCTGCTGTAAATTTTACAGATTTTTTCCTGTCTTCTGAATTAGAGATCTGCCAAATTATCATGAAACAATTTGGATAGTCTACACACTGAGCTGTATTCTGGATAACATAGTGAAATTTCTAATAATTGAGAGCCCTTCTGTCTATATAAACTTTTGCTTGTTTTTATTTTAATAACATGGGAGGCAGGAGATAGAAGCATAAGCTGTCATTCGACCTCTGCAGATACCAAAATGGCCTCTAGCTATATGAAGGCCAGCATACAAAAATACTTCCATAATGATCACAAGAAAAATATGTTGCTCTTACCAAGACACTTCTCAACTGCAAAATATTTTATGAGAGCTAACCACTTGGCTGTGTTTCCAAATCAGCTGTCACTGTCTGAGAAGCCATCTCAGCTACATGCACAGGTGAAAGCTGGATTTAATTGTGTAAGTCATTAAGCTGCCACATCGCAATTTACCTGCCACATCGCAATTTTTAAAAAAAATGTCTCTCAAATCAGTATATCCTAAACTACTGGAGGTTTTGCTGAGAATTTGTCTGTGATACAAATGGCTAGATAGAGCTGTGGATGAGGAAGGGAAAAGGGAACTAGCAGCTGCGGAGACTCGTAGTGTGAGTGGGAGAACATGCTGCAACAGATTGTATCAAGGGGTGCTGAAACCCTTGAGCCTTCTTCCTAAACTTGCTCTCACTTATGGCATTGAGACACATTATCTATGCTTGTCTTCTGGTAGGTGAAATGGAATTTTGCAAGTTTTGTAAACACTGTCCAGAATGTGAGAGGAAGCTTGTGACTTGTATAATGCAGTGCCTCCCACATTTCCATAGATATGTTGCATATTTGGCAAAATCTCAGGATGTTACATGCAACCAGGAGAGAAGGCAGCAAGAGGAAAGCATCCATTTATATGAAGCAGTGCACCAGTGCAAATTCAAAGTGCAGAGCTCAAGAACTGACACAGCACAAGAAGGAACAGTGCTGGCACTATGCCGGTGACGAAGTACTCAACAACCAATTTACAAATACCACCCTTGGACTGTGCTTCTTTTCACTTCCTGTTCAGAAAGAATTGACACTGTTGCCAGTTGGTATTATTTATGCTAGTTTACTCATACTAGTCATTTCTTTATAGGAAGTAAAACCAAGGCTACCCCCACTATTTCATAAAGGCCGTGCAACATCCATCAACAGAAAGAGTTTTCTTTGTTACCAGGCGTGACTTAATTCAAACTGTGATCTAAGATGTATGGCCTTTCATTTAATTTCCAACCCTAGCCTCAAAACAGATCTGTTTGCCCAAATAAAAAATTTAGGTAACCTTTTACAGGTATATCAGCACAATATTGTCATCTGCGTATCTTCGAGAAGATGTTTTCTTAAAATAATATTCATGACTTGCCATAGTGCTTGCATTTTCTAAGCATTAACTTCCTTGATAACATTTTTTTTGGATCTCATCCTACAGAGACTGAGATGATCCAAAACTGCTGTGTTTATTTTCTCTATTTTTTTTCCCTTTGGAAAGATAAACCATGCTATCTAATACATGTGATCCCATGGAAAACATGACACTCTTGTGCACCACTTGTTCAGAAATGGATATTTATAAATGTGTGACTTTCTTAATCCGCTTTTCAGTTTTCTGGTGAAGTCTACAAACTAGCCATAGAGATAACTTTTTTCCCATCTTGGGAACTTTGCCCAGAGACCAAGCTAAAGCTGTGACCACTTTTGTTTGATAGACCACTATATTTCTGTAAGTATGTCTTTACTTTCATATATATATTTCTAATGCATAACTATGAGCTTACATAAATAATATATATAAGAAATAATCTAATTATAAAAATACCTGAGGCCTACACACATGTTTTTGCAGAAAACCCTCTTTAAAGTGCTGAGATGTAATGTATGTGTTAATTCTGTGTGAACCTTAACCATCTCTTTGTTTCTTAATACAAAAATGTTGTCATGTTAATTCATCCTCATTTTTTGACTCTGTGAAAGTCCAGGTGTTGATTACAATGAAAGAGGAGAAAAAGAAATTTAGACAACTGTCTAAATATGAAGCAATAAGAGACAACTGTTTTTAACTCACTTTATGGTAATATGTAGAGATGGCCTGAGCTTTGTCGTAGAAATTTCTTACTGAAATGGCTTATCTGTTAGTCGGTCATGTCGAAATTGCACTATCAGTAGCTCCAATGGACCACAAGCATGGTGTTACTGCCAATAACGAAATATATAAAACATGGCCAAGGTAAAGAAGCATGAATACATCAGTCAGTCATCAGTTGTCTGTGTGTATCAAGAATATATACCCTGAAGTGCAAAGCATCTGGACAGTGATAAAAAAGGAAAAAAGAAAAGGGTTTTGTGAAGGTAGGAGTTTACTTCTGGCCATTCAGGTTGGAAGATCTGGGGAATGAGGTTATTTTCTTCAGTAAGTAGAATATTATTTAAAGTGTGAGACTAGCTGGATATGGAGTTTATCTGGATCTGCTGGGAAGGCAACTAAGCAGCAGAGACTATATAGCAGGTTCCTGCAGCTTATTCAGAGCCGTTTTTAATGAGGAAATCAGAGAGAGGGCAACTACAAAGGTAACAGTGAAGGTAGGAGGCAATTTGGGGAAGTGTGAAAATAAAAAGTACTTCTCAGCCCTCTCAGAAAAGACAAGGAGGAGACATCAACATAAAAATGGTGGCTGCCTTCTAGTATTAATTCGAGTTGCAGTGTTTCTTGAGGCTCCATCTCCATCTGCTTGGTCTGTGCTCTTTTCCAGAAGGTTTTCCAGAAGCTGTCCTGTTAAACTGCTCTCACAGAAAATGATTCCTACTCCTTCCTTACATCCAGAATATTTAACACTGATGCAGAATGCAGCAGTGAAGACAAGGAACAATGCAGCTTCTTCTCTAATAGTAACCCTACCTCTCTAGCAAAGCATACAGCATATAACATGTATATTACTTTTCTGCAAACAAAGTCAGCTGTTCTTTCTAGAGAACCATCAGTGAAATTTGAAGCCAGTAAGCCATGGAGAAGTCTGTGACAGGACAGTACTCACTATGCACTACCATAAATCTATAGAAGCCTTACTGATTTTTCCACCCGATTCCAGTGACTGTTTAAGGCGTTCCACAGTTCTACTGCTGCTTTTCTGGTTTTCATCTAAATGCAGAGGGAAGATGAACAGGATGGGGGAGACGATGTGTGTATTCTGTGTCTTCTAGTAGTATGGGCATTTGGGTTGAGAAGATGGAGCAAAGGACTGTTAGTCATTAGTAGGAAACAAAATGATCAGTTATTTATGTGTATAGGTTTTACTTCACTGTAACATGACCTGAGGTATACTAGAGCGTTCTTAGAAGTATGGTTAATATATTGAAAGATAAAGAACAACATGATTTTTTTTTTTTTTTTGTCCTTCTGGTCCATGTTTTAGTTTAAAAATTGGTTGTCCTCCATCGTAAAGTGACTGCTAATCTGAAGACACCTATAGTGGAGGGGAAGGGAGCAAAATATTGAGGAAACAGTTTAGGAAATGATAATGGGGGTTGACAGCAGGGGAGAAAGACATCTTTCAGTGGAATGCAGCCAAATAAAGGATGGATAAATTTTCCCAGTAGGAGGAGTGAAAATGGATAATTTGTGGGATGAACATGTTCCCAGTGATACCCTGGAGAAACAGGAGAGAAAATGAGTGGCCGCATGGCAAAATATATATGTACCTTCCCCTGCACACGTGGAAAGGATTGGCAGGTCTCTGGCAGCAGAAAGGTAGAAACATTAATGTATGCAGAAATAACATGGATTACAAGTGCCTTGACTGTCTCCAGCTGTGTGGTATTTCTTGGCTGGTGTGCTGTGTTCCTCAGAAGGGTCAAAGACAGCAAACAGGAGAAGGTAGAGTGGAGATCTAAACATTTAATTATAATCTAGAGCAAAAGTATCAAACTGTTAAAACAACTTTGAAATAGGCAAAAATGGGGAAAGGAGAGAAAGATGACATTATTTAGTAGTTGTGAAGGAGCTCTGTACAAGTGGCACAGTGGATGTGGCTTTGAAGCAGAAGTCAAAGTGCCATCTGTGATCAGTCTGGATGTCTCAGCAAGGGTGCAACAGAAACCCTTGCTGAACACGGGGAGGAACAAGAGTCAAGCGCAACCGCAACAAACAGCTTCTTCCACTTCAACGTGTGTGCACAGTCATATGCGACTGTGGTGGTTATAAGTTGAAGAAAAAAATTTCCCCTAAGTCACGCAGGCATCCCTGGATAATCTTACTGCTAGGAAATTAAGCTTAGTCTCTTATTTCAGGGCTATTTCTCCTTGATTCACATGCTTGTTACTCTAGTAGAGAGGAAGCTTGGCAGTCGTGTGTTCACAGCAATGAAAAAGCAGAGAATATTTTCTTACTTTTCATGTTCCCAGCTGGTTTAACCCCAGCTGCCAACTAGAACCACACAGCCGCTCGCTTACACCCCCCTACTCCTTTCTCCCCCTGAGAAGGATGGGGAGAAGAGAGGGGTAAAAAGGAAAGGCAAGGGAGAAAAAAACAACTCATGGGGTGGAGATAAAGACAATTTATTGTAAACAATAACAGAAAAGGAAAAATATAATAAAAAAACCAACAACAGTAATAATAATGACATGGGTCATTCTCACTGCCTGGTGAATTGGCACTGCTGTCCTGACCAGTGATTGTGGATTGCCACCCCGCTGGCTACCCCTATCTATGTACTGGTATGGAATGTTTCATTGGCCATTCTGTCGTTTTGTCTATGCTTCTATGGGAAGCTGAAAAAAGTCCTGATGATACCATAAACATCAGCTTATAAGGAAAATCCTCTTTTTGTAGCTTTAGAGGGCAGGCATTCCTTATTGCAGCACTGGACACTCAGGGGATCACCTAACATGCATGCCCAAAGTTTGGTTGCTTCAGTTTATATACATTCAAAAGGTACATATTCATATATTTCCAGGAATTCTCTTACATAGTCATGACTTTTCGGAGAACTGATTAACATATGCAAAAGTCTTTTACTTATATCGATTGGTGGTGTCAGTGGTCTTTCTCACCGTACTTGTTAGTTGAATTCAGTATAGGTACATGTTCTGTCTCTTTCCTGCCTGGATTCACAACTTCCTTATCTATTTTAATCAAGGATACAATGTCTCCAGACCTCCTTTTGTTCTAATCAAGTGCAGCAAATGTTTGACTTAATTCGCTCTAGACTTCCTTTTGTCTTTTAAGTACAGTAGATGTTTGACTTGACTGCTGGAGTGCATTTTATCTTGATTATGTTACTTCATTCTGGAGGGAGCCATATGTTGCCCTTTTTGAACTTGGTATCACTAGAATGGTGTAAACATCACTTAGCAACAACTAAAACCAATAGGTATTATTGACATTCCTTTCACAACAATCATTGGAAAGAAAATAACTCTTTCCCAGCTGAAACCAGGACAACAGTACAGTAAGTATAAAATAATCAGATATTTCCTGTCTGTAAACAGTGATGCAAGGGAATATTGCATGAGTACATATCAAAGTTGTCTGCGTTTGGCATAACCAGACAAGCACCGAGGAGAACTACCAAATATTTTACTACAAAATGAGGAAATTTGACCTGTATGTTATATGATAGATGACTTTGCAAATTATTTAAATTTTAAAAATTTCTGACAGTGAGTTACTCTAATGAGTACGGCTTCAGATATTTTAAATGGGATGTGTGATAGCTGAGTGTCAGGTTTCTTACCTGATAACTGAAAATTCCAGACTTGAAAAAAGAAAATCCATAGTGTTACAAGATTATAGCAACCCAGAGGACTGCTTTCTTGCAATTGTCTTCTCTGCCTCAACATGCGATGATCCTTTCAGGTTTTGGTATAAATTTTTAGACCATGGTGTGTCCTTAATATGCTAGAAAATGCAAGGCCGAGACTAGAGGAAGACAAAGGTAGGGTTATAATAATTTGGTTTTTACGGTTGCTCGAGGACATGCTTGGCATGGTGAAGATATGAGACATTGTTTCAGAGGTGATAATGGCTTTGAGTGATGTGTCTGAATGAAACTGCTCTCCTTCAGTTCTGATATAATTTAGTTGTCATGCCTCACACTTGCTTACAAATAGGGTATCAACCCAATTCAAGCTTTTAATTACCCCTTCCAGAATAGTGCTGCACATTACCTGGTTTGGGTCATAAGCCATCTGTAAGACACAACTTGTAGACTCCCCAAAACAAAGGCTGGGGGAAGCAGAGTTTGAGGCCTTCTGAACCTTTCTGAATGTCTCAAACACTCACAAGTAAGCTCTACCAGTGGGGTGGACAAGACCGAGCTTGTAAGATGCAGGCCTTGCAAGGAGCCTGAACTATGTAGGCTCAAAGAATTGATAGGGCTGGTACCTGTTTGTCTCTTGTGTAACACAGGAGGCAGGAAGCATTTTTGAAAGCCAAATGGGTCTGCTCAATTTGTGACCTCATTATCTGCTAAATACATCAGTACCCTCACCCAAATCATGCCCCTTACCACCTTGGGAGGTGGGAAGCCTGAGACAAACTGTCATTGTAATAGTGGGGAGGGTTGTACTGACAAGGTCCCCCCCTCCCCATTGGCTGGACCAATGCTGGAACCAGGGCTGGTTATCTCTATCTCTCTTTTCTCTTGATGTTAAGCAAATAATGCAAGGTATACTGTACTGCTCCCCATAATTCAAGGCATATCTGATGTCAAGTCCCACTTACCATAAACTGTTGTATGTCTGTTAAGTAATGCAAGGTGTACTTTACTGCTTGCCTTAATTTGTTACATACCGAACCAACTATTGTGGACCTAGTTAAGCTATTAAGTATTTGTGTGTGTGTTGAAGATTATCTTAAGCTTTATTGAATCTTACTATACTTTTTTGTGTATTTGTGAAGCAGATAGCCATAGGAACGGTTGTGTTTGTTTGTGAAACAGCTATAGGGACAGTTAACCATAGGAACCTAAGAGATACAGAATTACACTGTTTTGTATTAAGAAGCCATGAAAATCGTTGTGGACACTAGTTATGCCGCTTAGAAACCCCTTACCCTTCCCATCTTGATTTAAATATTAAGGATAAAATTGATCAATGATTATTTTAGAACAAGAATGTTAAGGAGGTTATGTAATTAAGGACCAATCACTGTAAAGGTTAAATTAAGAAACATTGTAATTATGGCTGGATAAAAGTGTATAAAAACTGATGAAATTTCATGCTGAATCAGACACACTTTGGTGGAGCTATCTTCCATGGCCACAGCACTGCAATAAAGAAGTCCCTGCTTATCTGCTTTCTGTAGATGGTTTTTTTTCCCTCAGCTAAAATGTGGACCTCGAGAGCTGTCTCACCTTACTCCACAACACTGGGGATTTACGAATCTGAGTCACAGCCTCCTGTTCTGAGCGGGTCTGAATGGGGTGTGACACCATCCTCACTAAAATAATTGTTTTATCATTCTGTGTGTAAGAATTTTGTATATTTTGCTGAAAAAGTTTCCTACAAACACAAATGACATTAAAGTGATATTTTTTCCCCCAACAGTTAAGATTTAATAGAAGCACTGTTGATAAGTCCTGACATTATTCTGAGTGTCCCACTTTGAGGGGACAAAATCGCCGTGGGCCAGAAGAGGCTGACCCAGAAAAGAT
This sequence comes from Chionis minor, assembly GCA_013398295.1. Classification (NCBI taxonomy): domain Eukaryota; kingdom Metazoa; phylum Chordata; class Aves; order Charadriiformes; family Chionidae; genus Chionis; species Chionis minor. Next base: position 23,117 of record VZSF01005161.1, on the reverse strand, counting down.
AAAGCTGGTAAGCAGTAAATGACAGCTGCAGCTGAAAAAGGACATAAACCTGTTTTCATGATGGTATGACAGGAAAAAAAACCTAAGTGGAGGGAAGACAGCTTTGCTAATAAATGAGGAATGGCATAGGTCTGGCAGTTTTACAGATCTGAAATGATTTTATGGAAGTAAATACTAAAGCAGCTTATGCAAATAAATACTTGCAAAATAGAAGACTAAACAGCTTTAATTTAACTAGGTAACACACAGTCGGGTTTCCTATGGCAAAATCCAGTACACAATGCCAGTTGGTGCTCTCAGGATGGACAATGAGTGCTACCTGCATTTTCATTATGAATTTGCTCTCAGTCACGCATGGAATTGCTCCAGGACCCTTGTGCTGACACCCTTGGCATAGTGAAGGAAGAAGGATAAGCTCGCCTCACATGCACCCTGGGCTGGTCCTTAAAGTTGATTGTAATTCAGTGAAGTGTCACCACAGGGCATGCAATAACAGGAACTTCTCAAAGGCATCTGCAAACTTTAAAGCCCACACAATAATAATAATAATAAAAAAGGCTAGTTGGTTTCAGTGTGATGCACATTTGACTTACTGGAATGTTAAGACTCTGAAAATCTTAGAAATGAAACCAGAAAAAATATACCTCAGGGAAGAAATCTTGTACTTCCAGAGAGGCTGGAAGTCAGCTGCTTGGCTCAGGATTTCAATTCTGCTTTTGTAATGTAAAGAGAGATGTTTGTAATGAAAATCACCCACAAAGGAAAGTGGATGATTCAATTTCCTCAAGCAACAAATCCTGTCCTAATCTTGCAAACATCTTAAAACCCAGTTTACTCAAGCATTTGATTCATTCTTGTCCCCATGTGTTAAGCTGATAAGGCAGGATTTACAAAGTGTTCCTTATGGGATGGGACAAAAAGAAAAGAAAAATTATAAAAGCATGTAATGCTTTAATTTAGGCCTTTGTGTAGCACTTAGTAATGAGGTCATTGCCTCTTTCTCTACATCTGGTAGTGAGGACTTGCTTTCAATTCTTTTCCAGTCTCCCTTTAGCTGTGACTGGTGTCACTTGGCAAATGGTGTTCTTACATATTGGGTAAGCAACTCGTCTCTATACCATGCGGTCTGTGGAAACATTTTGTAGCAATTCTGTCACTTCCTTTATTTCTGAGGAGCCATCCTAAAGAGGAGAATTTGTTTCTCTCCCTTGATGCTTCCCACTGCAGCGCTGTCATTCCCTTGGGCAGCTCATCATCTCTCTCATCTTCTTGCTCTTAGGTGGGTGCAATGTGCAAGTAGATGCTGGCAAGGGAGGTTTTTTCCACTCTTTGGAAAGATTTGAGATTAAAAAAAAAAAATCACATCCCAAATCAGGATAAAAGGCTGAAATGTTGTCAGCTTCTGTGACTTGAACAGTTGAAGGGGAGAAAACAAAGCAGTTGAAAGGACAAAATCAGCCTAGTAACTATGGTAAGTTTCTATTGTCTTACTATGTGTTTATTTAAATTTCCAAACAAAACTGAAAAAAATTACTGATTTTAGGAAATGGTAAAATGTGATATTGCTGAGGATTTTTTTTTCAAAATGAAACATCCATAGAAAATTTCATAGAAAAACATTAATGGAAAATTTCAAAGAATTGGCATAAACCAATAGAAATCTGGGGAGTTCTGGGTTTGGGGGTTTTTTTGTAAAAATTCCCTAGTAATTGTGTGTGAAGGCACTTCAGAAAAATAGCAATCTATTATGGGTGATGAAGGCTCTGCACTATAATTCATGTAAAATAATGATACATCAAGGTTCTTTCAAGAACAACAGCCCCTGTATCAAACCACTGTATCCCATATATATCTCTCATCAAAAATACACTTATGGGCAATCAAAGTGCTAATGAAGTGCAAGATTTTGCCCATTTTACAATTGTTTTACCAGACCTATAAAGCAAAAAAGAAACTTTTATGGAAAATAATGGAGGAGCGGTGCCATGCTGGACCTTGCCCTCATCAACAAGTTGGTTGGTGGGGAATGTCACACTCAAGGGCAGCCTTGGCTGCAGTGACCATGAGATGGTGGAGTTTGAGATCCTTAGGGTAGCAAGGACGGTGTGCAGTAAGCTTGCTACCCTGGACTTCAGGAGAGCAGACTTTGGCCTCTTGAGGGATCTGCTTGGTACAGTTCAGTGGAATAAAGCCCTGGAGGGAAGAGGGGTCCAAGACAGCTGGGGATGCGCAAGAACCAGCCTCCTCCAACCTCTGCTGCAATGCATCCCAAAAAAGAAGAAGTCAGGCAAGAATGCCAGGAGGCCTGTGTGGATGAACAAGGAGCTCCTGGACAATCTCAAACAGAAAAAGGAAGCCTACAGAGGGTGGAGGCAAGGACAGGTAGCCTGGGAGGAATACAGAGAAGTTGCCTAAGCAGCCAGGAATCAGCTTAGGAAAGTTAAAGCCCAGATAGAGTTAAATCTAGCCAAGGGCATCACGAGCAAAAAGTAAAGCTTTCTATAGGTATATCAGTGACAAAAAGAAGACTAAGGAACATGTGGTCCCTCTCTGGAAGGAAATGGGAGACCTGGTCACCCGGGATATGGAGGAGGCTGAGGTACTCAACAATTCTTTTGCCTCGGTCTTCATTGGCAAGTGATCTTGCCTCACCACCTAAGTTGCAGAAGGCAAAGGCAGGGACTGGGAGAATGAAGAACCACCCACTATAGAAGACCAGGTTCAACATCATCTGAAAAGATGCCCCATCCCTGGAATTGTTCAAGGCCATGTTGGATGGAGCTTTGAGCAACCCAGTCTAGTGGAAAGTGTCCCTGTCTCTGGCAGGGGGGTTGGAACTAGATGATCCTTAAGGTCCAGCTCTAACCATTTTATGATTCTATGATAATAGCGTGTTAAAAAAAGAAGGTTTTGTTTTTAGCAGGGATGTGTAACAGAAGGATCACATAGCATCTTCCTAGGCATGTGGATAATAATAGCCTAAGAATAGAGGCCATACCTAAAGGCAACAGAAAAAAGATTAATTATTACTGAAGAAAGACCAAGAGGTATCTAGGAATAAAATTTGTGATTTGTCACAAGCTGTGACTGGAAAACAATAAAAGCCTGGAACAAAGAAATACACTATATACAGTATAGTGGATATAAGACATGCATCATTTTTTTACTACATATTTATCTAGGCCTGCAAAGGCTAGCACGGGTAGGAAAATAAATAAGGTTGTATTATCTTGAGATCCTGGTATAAAATTGATAATTCATCCTATGAATTGAAATATTATTTTTTAAAAAAACAACTGTTATGTTATTATTTTTAGTAGCTTTTCTCTGAGGAGTTTTAGCAGCAAGTATAATTAGAAAAAAATAAGTGTTGGTTTACAGGAGTATCCTGATGTGATGAGAACATTCTCATTTTGTTGCTTTCTTGTATATGTTGTGAAAGGCACAAATCTCCCACTCCAGTCATGTTCTGTCTAGAAAAAGGATTATCAAGAGATTCATTTATGCATTGTTTGAAATTTTTCTCAGAAAGGTCAGCTCCCTGGACAATAGATATTAACAATTTGCTCAGAAACATGGCAAGCTTTTTGCATCATCATTTTTCTAGTTATGGAAGTTCTTGGACTAAATTAACCAAAATAGAAGTGTTTGACTTGATGTCTCTATTCAAGATGTTTTGTTTTAGAAAGGACTGGGGGACAATTGCAGCTGCTTTGCTCAGCACAGGATCTAGAAAGTTTTGTTTGTGTGTGAAAGGAAGAGCTTCCTGCATTTGCATGAACTATGAATTTTTCTTTTGTCAGTTCAGGTTAAAATTGGTATTTTTTTAAGAGCTTGTTAGTTAGTCCCCTCTAGCAGCTGCCATCTTCTGAGTATAGTTGCATTTGTTATTACATCTGACACTCTCTGCAGGGGTCCTTGTCAGTATGAGTTGGCTGTGTGATGCCTTAATACTAATACACCAGTCAAATGGAGAACTTAATGTTTTATAGAACATTACAAAAATATGTGCATAGTCCTTATATCTGGAGTATTGTGAAAGTTGAGGAACAAGAGACAGGTGAGTAAAAAACCTGAAGGTTTTATGAATGGAAGGCTATTAACTCCCTACCAGAGCTGTGTGGTTTGATTAGCATAGGCAGAACTATGCTCAAGGAGGAATGCCAAGGAGATTCAGATGTCCCTTGCACAACCTTACATTTCATATGCTCCTTACAGTGTTCCTACAGTTTAGTCTGATATTATGGGCTAGATGTAACATGTTTCTGCATCAGCTGCTCCAGGCTTTGCTATGCAGACTGGATAATCTGAAATCTGTGAACCTTTGTAAGGGAAGGATACTGGTCTTGGGAGGCAGAAATGGTCTGAATATGTTTTTAATTCATTACTGTATATTCCCCCTTCCCTGCCTTGCCCCATCTTCTGTGCTTAATAACAATGGATACCAGGCTTTTCCCAAGTTCTAGTTAATGTTGAGGAGTGCAGTTTGTTCTATATTGGAACTTTCTGGGGTGCTTATTCTGTCCAAGGGATCAAATAATCCAAGATATCCTGAAGGCAAGACAAAACAATGGAGGTCTACTAGAACATGATGAGCAATTGGCATCCTCCTGATAGGCAGTGCAGTGTGTATATCCTATGCAGCATGTGTTGTTCCTTGCAACTTGCTCCCACCTTCTATCATCCTATAAAGCAATTTTTTATAACTATGGAACCATGGACAGCCTCAGCTGGATATGAAATAAGGTAGTGTAGGTTGTCCTAACGCCTCAATACTGTGAAAATTGCTTATAGTCACTACAAAACCCCTTGCAACAGGGTATACATGGTAAGAATGATTGCTTGTTCATAGCAATGGGTCATGAACTCTTCCAAAAGGGTAAAGTGACTTACTAGCCTGATCTAAAGATCATTGATACTGGATAGGTGCTGTCAGGTGTCTGATAAAGCAATGGAACAATTCAGTTTCTAGAACAAAAAATGAAGGGCACCTGTCACTTCAGGAAAGGAACGTATGATTTGCATTTTGAACTCTTGAAAGACGAAAAGCATGGTTTTTAGCCTTAGTATGCAAATGCAAATTTATATGTCTGTTAAAACATTCAAGGGCTAACATGCTTCTGGCTATATACTGTACACAGTATATAGACATCCAGAAGACATCTTCTGGAAAGTAGTGTATGATATCTATTTATTGCTTGGTTAGTAAATGTGTATGGTGAAAAGCATTAACATGTGTTATCAACTTTTTCTTGAAAGAGTTTACGTTGTGAGCTTTTACTTCCATGCTTCTCATCTTAGATGTGGGATTTGTCCCTGTTCCCCAGTCTTACAGCTGTGGAAATTCTTTGTATCTGTTCATCCCCAAGAGTAACTGCAATTAAGATGTTCTTATTCTTGCTGATACAAAAAGGTTTTGTTAAAGAAGCCTGGCTCTCTTTTGTTTTTTGTTCTCTTCCCTGATTTTTGTTTTTCTTTTCTTCATAAAGCACCATTTATTTTCACAGCTTTGCAAATTAAATGCCTATCAGTTTCAGGGAAGTAGTAGCTATTGAATTAGTGAGATTGTGTGAATGGTATTCTAGTGTGTCTGTGTTATTCGTTTAGTATCTGATCCTTTAATGGCATAGGATTCTTGTTGACTATATGAAAATGTAGTGGTGGTTAAATCTCCTCCAAATATACCAATTAGACTTTTCAGAATTACAGAATTAGGCTTTCAAGAGAGCTTGGACTGAATGTCTTACTTCCTATATTTTTCAAAGCTATCTAGTCTTAGACATTGAGGTTTCTTTAAATAATTGTCTCCAGATGCAAGAGTTAAATACTTTTAACAGCTTCTCTTGATGCATAATCCTCTCATTTGAAATACATTTATAATTAGTGAATGTGGTACTTACATCCTTAACATATTATATATCAAGCTCTTAATCTACCTGTATTGCACCCTGCTTTAATCAGGGTGCAAGAAACAGGCTATAAAATTGACTGAATTAATAGTCTGCTTTTAAATGTCTCATTCACAGAGACAGGAGAACTTATACTCTTCAAATGTGCTTTTTCCTGGTGAAAAAATCTATTGTTATGGAGGAAAGTTATTTATAGCTATGTTGCTCAGGTAGAAAGTAGACCTGGTTGAATAATTTATTGAAAGGAGTATTAGCTGTGAATTTTTTGTTCACACATCATTCATTAAATGACCTGACTCTTTTTGTGAATGAAAAATGCCAGCCTATGGGTTATTCTGTCAAGGTATTTACCTGATTCCTTCTGGGTATGACAATTTTTCTATCTGTAGGTAGTTTCATGCCTTAGCTTGTTTTCCGTGGGATTTAATTACCAGCCAAAACCAACCTCACTTTTTTACTTTAGTGGACAACCAAACTTTGAATATCACAAATATCTTTCTGCAATAACAGTAGGGCTCACCTGTAGACAAAGGTGCACAGGTCAGACTGAAGAATAACCCTTCCTCTGTTTTCAATGAAAATAAAATACGTTCCCTGAAAATTGGCAAAAATAGCTGACACTAAATAGCATAAAATTTCTAACTAAAGGATAGTTTAGTTTTTATTTATATTTATTTTGAATTAATGCACTGTCCTCATTTTTTTCACCTATGTCTAGCAAGAAGTCCTTTATCCTCTGCAAATGACATTAAATGAGGAATTCTGAAATATGGTTACAAAGAGCCTAGTCATGTCACCTGCACTCATCTAAGTATGTTTATGAAAAACTTGTATGTATGTAAGCAAAGGTTCAAAGCAATGGGAAAAAAACCTGAAAGTGCCAATTTTACCTGGGCACTGGAATCCCATTACTAGATATAACATAGACACCACTTGAATCCTTAAAGATATTTAGGTGCTGAATTCAGCAGTAAATAAGTACGTAGCACCTTTAAGGACCTGAGCTTCAGGTAACCTAAGTCTCTATAAAAACAAAAGATAATCAGATTCATAAGTGTTAGGCCCCAATTGAAAGGCTTGTATATTACTATGAATTAGCTGAGACCAAAACCAAAGCAGAAGTGTGTATTTCTCATCTTTTAAAGCTTTCTTGTATGAAAAGTAGTTCAGAAAAAAGTCTGTATTGAAATGCTGCCTTTTCAGAGGATTGAATGGTGCTGTGCTGACACAGAATAAATTTTGTTTTTTGTAAAGTCAATGAAAAATTATTTGGTTTAATTCTTTTGCTTTGTTCCTGGTCTTTTCTTAGAATCTAGTTATTTGCAGCAACATTAAGAGCAGGTTCAGTTCTCTCCAAACTATGTTGAGCTGATTAAAATGGAAAAGCAATCTGTGAAGAGTTCTGAGGATAATCTTAATACTACACTGTGATTTAGACGGTGCTCTATGTTCCCAAGCTCTTAGCAAGATCTCTTCAGATATTTTGCCCTAAACCAACTATAAAGCAAATATTCTCCTGATAATAATTAAGTCCATTTCCATGTCATAGCATGGGTCCCAGAAGTTGTATTTGCCTCTCTAAAATTACTCATTAGAAAACTGATAATAAACCCATAATGCATGGTGAATCTCAGTACTGTGCAATTAACGTAGCAGTTTAAACCTTAATTAGATTTTGCCTTTGAAGGCAGCAGACTATAATGTAATTTAATGATTTGTTCAGTGGCTCTCTGCTTCCATTTGATTATGTCACTTTTAAAAATAATTTTTGTTACTAAAACAGCAAGAAGAGGCTGCAAAAGTTATTACTACTGCTTGGTATAAGAAAAGGTAGGTGAGAAGATTCTTAAAAAGAGAGTCAACATGCTTGAGTGGAACTGCATGGATATACACAACCTTACAACGTAGCAGTACTGTTAAAACTATGAAGCATCCTTTTGACTGCTGTGCGGATAGACTGGCAAGCACCAGCTTCTGTAGTCCCTTTCCTGCCAATGAAATTAACCCAGGCCTCAACCCTGGAAGTGTTCAAGACCAGGCTGAATGTGATTTTGAGCAACCTGGTCTAGTGGGAAGTGGCTGCACCCATGGCAGGGCAGTTGGAACTAAATGATCTTTAAGGTCCCTTCCAACTTAAATCATTCCATGGTTCTATGAAATAAACTCCAGTTGTCCTCTAAGCAAATTTTAGTTCAGATCTCACTTTCTGATATGTTAGTCTTGCATGTGTTAGATCAGAAAAACATTAACAGCATCATCCTTTGGGGCCTTACCTTTTGCAAGTGGTAGTAATCAAACTGTCTTTAGCACGCTGCACTAATCCACGTTTCTCTAAAGTGAAGGGTGTGAACACGCCTGATTATTTTTGTTCACCTGGTGTCCTGTAACTTGAGAGATAGTAATTGATCACGTCTGTCTTCTGATTAACATTTTAAGCTGCATTTTTAAAAGGAGAGGAAGGTATTTCTATTTCCTTCTCTGTACACCTGTGTGTTGAACCTTACTATCATTGTTTTAGATACTCATGTTTTCAGATTTGAAGAAGAATGTTCCTCTAGGCAATTAGCTGGACATGTAAAAGAGAAAACATTGCATACAAGCATTTGATGTGTAAATTTCACACATTAAGGGATATGAAAAATCATCAAATAGACCAGTCATTATGTACCAACTTAGAAATGGCAAACTTATCTGTCTTTGTGAATCCCAAAAGGCCATGCCCATCAGTTGTGATTCTGAGCAGAAATCTGATCATGAGTTTAGTCATAGAAGGCAGGCAAAACAGCTGGAATAGGTACTGATCACCTTTGTGATTATTGCTTCTTTTCTTCTTTCTAACACAAGAAATACCTTCTCAGGGTAAGAAATTACCTGCAAGGTGGATGTAGGCATTACACTGCCATATTGATTATATTGATGCTCAAAGGTGTCTCTCCTAAATTTGAGGAACACTCCCCACATGTACCATATAAGAAAGGTGACTTGTAGAAACCAACTGATTGGTATATGCCAATTTCAGAAGAGAAGCAGAGACCTTTTGCAGCTAGGAATAGAGAATTTCAGAAACCAGTAGTGGGAATCCCAATAGCCCAGCCAACCTGTAACTGTAACATCTCAAAGGAGGATCAGAAGTGTGGTATAAAATACACATAGCCTTCCCCTTGACCTGCTAGTATGATCCTCAGGCTTATGATAGGACAGAGGGAGGACCGTGATAACTTCCTTGTTAATAGAATCTAGCTTGTGGATTGGAAGCATAGTCATCCAGATGGGTGAATGATGTAAGGACTTTGCACCTCTGTTACAATGGTTGCTTCCAAATATTTTTAGTTATGATAGGGTAAGTTGTTTATAAATTTGGAAATTTCTACTAGCTAGAAAGTATGTACAACTCAAATTATAGACCAATTGATCCAAAACCAATACATGAACAAATGAAGAGTAGCACTGTACCAGAGATTCTGCTGCCATTTTGTTGTTCTACTTAGAAATAAATGAACAAGCATTCAGGTAGCTCTACAACTACTGCTCCTGAATACAAAGATTATATGATTAAAAGTAAGTTTCAAGGCACATTTAATCTGCAAGTCTTTGGGCAGTTTGTCTCCCACATGAAATTATCATTTCCTACATGGCATAGCAAGAGTGCACAGCTTGGGTGCAAAACCAGATGGTTCTAGTGATCAATATGAAGGACCTGTGGTAGATTGTATGCAACTCAGAGGAAAAAAGAGAACCAAAAGAGTGCAAAGCTTTCATATTTATTAACATTTCAGCTTAAAAAACCCACCCCAAACAGCAGAAAAATAGATGTGAAAACTATTACAACAGTGGATGGTTCCGCAGGTAGTTCTGCAGGTTCTGCACTGGTGAGTCTAACTTGTGATTTCCATAAAATTGTTTGTTTATATGTATGTTTTACCCCATGGGAAATTTCATAATGTAGTCTAAGACTTTTGTATTTACTGTAGTTTTTAAAGTTTAAAAGTACATTTGAAACAATTTGGAAGAACAGCAGAAATAAAAGGTTGCCAAAGTGCGTTAGTCTTGTGCACTTATGTACTTGTGTATGTATGTTTCCTACTTATGAATCACCAAAGTACACAAACACTATGGGAAGACAAGTTCATTCCTTCTTCCAAATTAAGTAAAATTAAGTGATGTCATGGATCACTTACATCTTGGCAAATAAGTAATGACCTTTGTTTTAGGTGGTTGCACTCCCTGGAGCACCTACTCTTGTATGAGGAAGTCATTGATTATTCATTGCAGATCTCTAAAATGCGTGGATATAATCTGTGACAGTTAATATGCATTTGGAATAACATTGGGTTTGTATTTCTCTTACAATTATAAAAAAAATCATAACTGCATTTTCTTGGAGTTGCTGTTTTTGTGTTGCTATGAGGGACAGATATTTCTTTTCCATCTTGACACTTGTTCTTCTGAAGATATTTATTTCTTTCGCCCTTCCCCAAATGCACTGCAATCCTTTGCACCCAATCTGAACTCTACATTGTTGCACCCAACCAACCTCTGCATCCTAATAACACTCCATTATTTAGGCTGGACATCGTGGTCCAGACATTGTTCACTGTTTCTTTAATATACCTGCTCTTTCCCCATCACTGTAGCTCTTCCTAGAAACAAATGCTGACTTCTTAATGTCTTACTGCCAACCTAAATAGCATATATTGTTGTCCTGGTTTGAGGTAAAACAGGACCAATTTTATTCAGTAACTTAACTTTTCAGCTAGGCCTTTTCTAACTGCTGAAATTAGCACTATGTTGTGCAGAAAACTATGTTTATAGTTGATGGCAAGGAACAGTATGCAGACAGCCTCTTGCTTATTGCTTAATACTTATTGCTATAACAACCAAGGCCAGCCAACTTTGTTATTTGCCCCATTGGAGGGTCAGAAGTGGAAAAGTGTAGAGGGTTCATGCCTGCAGTGAGGAGCAGACCCAAAACTGACCAACAGGGTATTCCATCCCATCTACCTCATGCTCAGTATAAAAGATGAGTCTCTCTGTCTTCAATGGCCAGTGTCGGAGGAGGACTCCGTCTGTTCATCTGCCTTTGATCCCGACCTGTACGTTCTCGAATCCAGATCCAGAATCCAGTTCCTGTCTGTCACTGAGTCCAGTCTGGGACTTCCCCTGTGCCTGCTGGTGATGTGATCATCATCCTGGAAGCTTGACACAATTTTTTATGTATTTCATTATTTTCTTTTTATTATTTTATTATTAATATTTCATTAAAATAGTTTAGTTCCTTCTAAACTCATAAGTCTCTCTTTTTCTTGCTCTCCTGCCTCCCTTCAGGCTGGAGCAGGAGAGAGAGAGCACATCTGTTGTTCTGANTGGGACTTCCCCTGTGCCTGCTGGTGATGTGATCATCATCCTGGAAGCTTGACACAATTTTTTATGTATTTCATTATTTTCTTTTTATTATTTTATTATTAATATTTCATTAAAATAGTTTAGTTCCTTCTAAACTCATAAGTCTCTCTTTTTCTTGCTCTCCTGCCTCCCTTCAGGCTGGAGCAGGAGAGAGAGAGCACATCTGTTGTTCTGACTGATTGGGCCAATCTGGCCCAAACCACGACAGTTGTCAAGAGTATACCTTTATGCCATGTGTTCATAGGAAAAATAAATATCTGTTGCAAACATGAAACAATTTCTGTTCAGTCCATCTCTTTACTTCATTTTAAATCTAGTCAATTTAAGTATCCCATCACAATGACAAACTTTCTTTGATTACGCATTTTTGTAATCATCTTTATTCTCCAGATCTCCTTTTCTTTTTTACTCAATGTACCTACCAAAAAGCATCAGCTGTAAGCATCATGGTCTGAAAAGCCAGTCTCAGGTGAGCCTTTGGTAGTAACAGGTAATAAGTGTCTGATAACAAAATCTGTGGAAAGAAGAAAAAATATCAAAAACCCCCCACCTTAATCTCTTTAGAAAACATATGCTATCTAGGGTTGCTCTACCAGTGAAGGCCATCCTGGGTTTGAAGTTCCATTAGCATTTAAAACCACTACAAAGGAAATTTCAAAATATAAATATAAGAATTGCACTTCGCGTGTTTGTCTTGTGTTTTATCGCTATTTTCAATACAGACCTTAACTTATTGGACTGACAGTGACCAAAAGTTTTTTCAGTAAACCAAAAGTTTTTCTGTGACTGCTCAACCACATTTGGCAGGAAGATAAATCTATTATTAAATTCAAAACTGTCATCTGAACAGGCATAAAACATGACATGTTGTAGATAACAGAGGAAACAATACAATGATAAATATGACAGCTGTAAAGGATAAAAGAATGATATATCAAATGGTGAAAATACACCCCAGTAAAGAGAAAGCTTTTCAAAACAGGCATTCATTACTGTAAGATGACTTCAAATGACAAATTAAATTAAGATGAAGTGATGCTCTTGCAACAAGCAGAAGATACGACACACAAATGTGATAGACAGAAAACATAACGAAAACAAGACAGCAGCACAATACAGAAGAAAATTTAAATACATCAGAGATATCTAGTGGTTAAAGCTTTTTGATCCCACAGACAAATATGCATGTATTTAGCTTTCTGAATGTTTTCAGTGATGCTTTTCACTTATGTTCAGCGAACACATAGAAAAATAGAAGAAAATAAAAGAAGATTGAAATGTTTGCTCTAAAAGAAATCTAGAGGTGCTGATAAGGCTTTACACCCAGAAACTTTTTTTATTAGTCAATTCTCTGAGAAAAATGAATTCATCAAAACAGCACACTGGACATTTGAAATCTGAAGTGTCAAGTACAGCAAATGTCTTCAATCTTCAACTAAAGTTTTTGGCACAGGAATAAATTTATCAGTAAAATTCTTAGACTTGTGTTTAATCCCTTGAACAAAAATAATTCTTCTAGAAGGTTAAAAGTTCAGAGGACGCAGAAGGACACACATGGTATATGTTACAGAAAGCTCACTGTGCTTAATGTTTTCTGAATGGTTGAGAGGCTCACATGTTGGAGGGAGCAAGATAATATGTTATGGGAGAGGAAGTTTTCAAATAGCTGTTTCAAAAGTTCTTAGTATAGCAAAATCCTAAGCCTGACTGCTATTTCCTAATCTTATTTGGGATACAAGGTCCACACTTTTGAAAATCCTGGTGTAGTCCCATGCACAGCTTTAAATCAGTGAGCTTAGTCTCACTGAAAGGAAGTAAATTCTATATGCTTTTGTGGAGGAGACTGTGTATTTGGAAAATTTTTTCTTTGGCACAGATCTGCTCCTTCTTCTGTGAGGAGATTCCAGAGGCACTTGCAGCCTGAAGCAGACTTACATATTAATAGAGCAAGGTTTCCCTGTACACATACTAAATGAAGATATCTAAATAAATGTTTTGTTTGATTACATATTTTATCTTCCATAATAAGGAGGATTACCTGAATACAGATTTCACCTAAAATGGGCTGAAAATTGTGTGGAAGGCTACTTTACTAGCTATGTATTGCTAAGTGCAGGAGTGCATCTTTGCTTTCTTCAGTGGCTGGCTGGTCTGCTCAGAAACTCCTCCTGAACACAGAAGATGTCTTTTGACATCTGCATAGTATATATTTAGCATAATATGTCTGCTTTTTCTCATCTTCTGTCTTTCTATACGTTACACATTGAGGGCTTTTAAAAAATAGATTGAAAATAAGATGCTTAAAATGAAAAGGGGAAGAAGGAACAGTCTTACGACAGGATTTATGTCATAAATAACTTAGCAAAATTAATGTTTCTGAGCTCTTGCTTTCTCTAAAGATGATAAATCTATGATTTGCTTATAATTTGTTTTAGTTTATATACCAGAGTCCCTCCTGGCTTTCCCTTTTTTATCAAAAAGAAGCACAAAGTCCTGTGGACAAAGTCATTCTTTGCCAATAAATCCCTGCAGTGGCCTCAAATGGAAGAAGCCACAAACCTGTTTTGGCTTTACATAACCCTTTTAGCTTGCATTCAGACTCAGAATTTGGCCATCTTGAAAATCCGCTTGACAGATTGCTAGACCTGGCTATACATCCTTTCCTAGAGTTTCACAGTTCTTTCCCCTTATGCATGGACAGCAGATGATTTAGAGCTTCTGAACCAGGCTTCTGTGACCCACTACAGTATCTCCATAGCTCCAGGCATGCTGGAGAATTGCAAGGGTTTTACCAGAGTATTTCTTCAAGCTTGAGAAATCACTGCTGTGAAATCTTGGAATGAATGACAAGCAATGTGATTATTAAAATCCTGAAGCTTTCTAGCACAAGTTCAAAGCAATTGGCAAAGACAGATGACAATTAAAGATATGCTACTGGGTAGAGAGACAACAAATCACAAAAGACACATGTTGACACAGCCTATGTTGATACTGCACTGCCCTACAGGAAGACAGATACGTAGCTGGTGTCAACCATCAACAGATGTTTTCCCTTCAGTACAGTGATGGAACAGCAGTCCAAGCAGTCATGGCAACCTGCAAGAAAACATGTAGCTTTATAGTTGTCTTCCAGAAGAGGTAACTAAAGTATTGATGTCTTTAAAAATGCTAATAGTAAGAGATGTATAGAGGACATCTTTCCTGCACTTGACATAGGAGCCAGGACAGGCACTAGAATAAAATATCTTGTAACAGCCCCTTTTTAAGTCAGATTCTGATATTTGTGAGGGATAAAGTAGTTCATTGTAGGAATAAGTAGATCTTACAGCTTTGATATTACTAACATAAAAGCATATTTGTTTTTTCAGCAATGACTATTTACTCTGGCTCCTCTACGACATGGTTAATACTTGATTAATATTCCACTTTTAAATGTCAGCAAAGACAATTGGCAGCATTTTAGTTCTTAATTAGCTTCTTGCTTTCCATTTGCAAAGATTATAAGTTGTCTAATATGCTGGGTTTTTTCTCAACAGAGAAACCGAACACTTACAAGCAGACTATACTTTTAAACTGTTCATATCTGGAATAACTGATTCTAAGGGAACTTGCACCATAACAGAGCCAAAACTTCATTAAAAAAACCCACAAACAAACTGTAACCATTTTTCCGGTTTAAAGCCTTAAAACAAAGTTATATTTGTTACAAAGAAATTGTGTGAAATATGGGACCTCATATATAAGCTTTAATATAAGAAGGACATTAATAACATGAAGGGATGGAAGACCAGGAAGAGAAGAGCTATTCCAAAGCGTTACTGTGAAGGAGTGCCACAAAGGCTAACTGAAGGCTTTGCTTCAAGAATGCAAATGAAGATAAATGATAAAACAAACTACAGAGTTTAGTATATGGGAGTATAATAGGAATTTAATAATCTAATTTAAATGTGTCACTCGTCCCACATGTGTAAACTCTAATGGACTGTTAGAAACTCAAGACCCTTTATTGTCTTGGTATCAGTACATACGCATCTGATTCTCAATTTGACTCAGCAAGACTACATGAAAGGGGATCTAAGCTGGTGTAATTTGCATGCTGAGGAGTTGCAGGAGGAAGGGTTAGAGAACATGCAAGTAATAAAGAGTACACAGAAGTATGATACCTTATACTGTTATTCGGTTGTTGGTTAAACCACATTGTGTAGCTACAAAGTTCGTTAAAGATGTTGAAGACTCAGAGCAAGCTTTAGACTAACCAATGAGAGTACCATGAGCAGACCAATATTCAGGTACAAAAAAAGCCAAGAAACAATCAGGTGTTTCACAGATAAATTAATTGCAGATATACTTATTTAAAGAGAACTTTGACATGGCTAAATGAACACTGCAGCAATGACTGTAGCGGAAGCAAAGTCTTGGATTTCAATAGTCTTAAGTGTGCCACTGAACAAACCCAATGGCTCTCTGTTTAGCCCTGTGTCTACCGGTGCCATCCTGGACAAAGATATGTGATCTCAGAATCATGGAATAGTTTGGGTTGGAAGGGACCTTTAAAGGTCATTTAGCCAACCTCCCTCCAATGAGCAGGTCTGAGGATGTGGCACCAGCCTCTGAACAGAGATCTTGTTTGGCAGAAGATACTTGACAGAGATTGCAGGATGTAAGGGGCGACTTATAGACTCCCCAAAACAAAGACAGCGGAAGAGGAGGTGAAGGCCTTCCAAACTTCTGAATGTCTCAAACACTCACAAGTACCTTGAAATGAGTGGCGGACAAGACAGAGCCTGGACCATACAGGCTCAAAGAACTGATTGGACTGGCGCCTGCAACACAGGAGAGAGGAAGCTTTTTGAAAGCCAAATGAGTCTGCTCAACTTGTGAAATAACTTTGCCTCATTGTCTGCTAAATGCACATTAAGGTTAACTATAGCATCCATGCTCCCACCCAAATCATACTACCTACCACAGGGGAGGCAGGAAACCTGAGACAAACTGTCATTGTAATAGTGAGGTGGGTCATACTGACAAGGGAACATAAAAGGGGAAGATGAGTGCCCCTAGATGTCAGTGGAAGAATTTCTTCGGGACAGACACAGAACAGCGCTCCTGTGAACTAAAGACCTTGCCACCCCATATTGGCTGGACTTATGCTGGAACCGTAGGACTGATGATCACTCTCTCTCTCCCTCTGTTTTCTCTTTTCTCTTAGAATTAAGCAAATTATGCAAGACATACCTTACTGCTCGCCATAATTCATTGCATATCTGATGTCGAGTACTGCTCACCATAATCTGTTGTATGTTTGTTAAGTAATGCAAGGGGTACTTCACTGCTTGCCTTAATTTGTTATACACCTAACCAATTATCATGGACCTAGTCGAGCTAATAAATGTTTGTGTACGGTAGTCCACACCACTGGGGATTTGCAAATGTGAGTCACAGTCCACCCTCCACCCCTCTTCTGAGCGGGTCTGAGTGGGGCGTGACACAGAACTCCCAGGAGAGTTTAAAATCTGTTTAAAAAACCTGTTAGAAATCATAGCTCAGAAGAACTGAGATGTACCAAGCCTCCTAAGGAGTACAGAAATCATAAAAAATAGCCATTTCACATCCATACAAAATCAAAAATCTGTGTTGGTATCAAATCATCCACGGAATGACATGAATAAACTGGCTTTCTGATAAGCAAACCTTAGAGCAAAAGAGTTTGATAAAGACATGGGAACTCTTTAAGATGAAAATTACAGTTCAAAAGATAAAGTGCATCTGAAAACAAAAAAACTTTGCACAACCTAAGCTGAATGTGATTAACTGAGCAGAACATTTGATCCAGGAGGAAAAAGAAACAGTGTATCTATGAGACCTGTGGGAAGGTCTCATTTCCAAATGCTGTGATAGCATTTTTCTGGCAGTGAATTCACAGACTTTTTTCAACTTTTAAAACTTACTCTTTCTATGGTTCCTTGACATAAAACATCCACAACTAGAGAAAATTATTAAATAAAGAAGTAGGTAATTACACCTCCCATGTGTTTCTTACTCTCCTGTTTCAGAAAACTTGTATATACAAAACACCTTGCAATTGGTCTTTTTACTAGTTCATACAGCTGCCTTGTCATCCTAACATCTGAAAAAAATTTAATTAAAAAAAAATCATCAGTAGTTCTACCTCATGGAATCAATGATCCTTTTCCAGGGTGTAAATCGTCTTTGGATTAGATGCTTTTGCTTGGGAGGTTTCAATCAAGGCGATGTTGGTGTTACAAGTAATTGTGCAGTAAATTCTCAGATCCTTTGCCAAGATTTCCCTTTTTTGAGAATTGCCTAAGGCTTCCTTCTGAAAAAGTAAATATCACTTGTACCCCCAGAAATCTGGGAAATCCAAATTAAGTTGATCAGATGCTTTCCAGCATGTTGAGCTGCAAACTGAAAATACCTCTTTCACAACATACTATGGTTTATTTGGGGAGTGTGAACCAGCAACAGGCACAAAATGATCGGGAATGTTTTTTTCACCTTCTGGATGAAAACTGGTTCTACTAAAAGTATTCTCTGTGTCCCTGACAGTGAACACTAACTTCACAAAAGCCTAAGGTCTGAAACATAAAAGAATTAAATTTTTCATTAAGTTGTAAAGGGGAACATCACTGGGAATGAAAAAGCAGTGTATACACTAACTGTGTGCATGTAGTGTTCTTGGAGAAACAGGGCCCAATTCTTACGTTCTGCTGTATATCAGAGAAGCGAGTTACTTTGATGCAAAACTTATGAGCATGAACAGTTGCAGTACTAAAGAGACAGCTTTCAGCTGAACAGGGAAGTAAAACTTTAGCCCATTTCAATGCAGAAAGTCTTTCTTAAAACATGATATAGGACCACCTTCAAGTGTCAGGGACTAAAAGGTAAGCTGAAACATAAGGAAGTCTCTCTGATATTATTTTTGAATTGTTGAGGTTGGAAAACTGGTTGTGTATATGAAAATGAACAACCCAGCTGTTTTCAATTAAATTCAGATAAATTAATGAAGTAGCACATTTCTGTGTTTTCTCCTTTTTACTCCAATTTAAGGAGGTTTTTGGGGGAAAAAAAGCACCCTTGTCATCCTGACACAGTACATACCAGTTGTAATGAGAGTATTGAGTGGTATCAGATTTTCACCCACTTGCCATTTCAGACAATTTTCATTTTTTATCTGGTGTGGGTCAATTGTTTTCTCAAGAAGGTGTCCTCCCACATAGAGAGTTCAAAAAATAGTATTCTATGTACATTAAATACTACAAAATGTTCTGAAAATGCATTCTGCTAAGAATAATTCTGAAGTTTTAAAATGTAATCCAGTACTTGGCTCTGTGAATGTAGAAATGTCTAAAAAGATTGAAAGTGTGTTAATGGATATTTGAAGAAACATCAAAAGATTTGTCTGTATCCCACCTTGACAAGAGAAGAGAAGAGAAGAGAAGAGAAGAGAAGAGAAGAGAAGAGAAGAGAAGAGAAGAGAAGAGAAGAGAAGAGAAGAGAAGAGAAGAGAAGAGAAGAGAAGCTTCCATTCATACATCCAAAAAATGCCAGAACTGAATTTTTCAAACACAAAAAAAAAACCCCTAAAGGTTTTTTTGAATAGACTTAAGAGGATTTTCAAGGCTTCTTTTGCCTTGAAAATCTTTTGATGCCAAAACATGAAGATCGGAGCCCATAATTTGAAAGACTTAAAAATCTGGTATGTTCCTTAAATTAAGTTTTCTAAAAGCAATTGCTATGGTTTAGAATTCACTCTGAAATCTAGTTTTGATCCTTTTAACAAAGGATGGTTTAAATTTCAAAAATCCTGCAAGTGGAACACATTTGGTTAGAAGACAATTGACATTTTAGGGTGGTGTTTTCACATTCTCTTGTTTGAATAGCTGGCTCAATGGCTGCAGTACATCGTCCTGCACTGTTGGTCATATTTCCGTAACATTAAGATAGTAAACGAGTACATTATTTGCCACGAAATCTACAAAGAGATTGTAACCTTTCCTTTTTTTTTTTTTTAAAGATAAATTACAATTCATACTTAAATGTGTGGCTACAAGAATCAAGAAAAACAGACTTCCTTATTCCAGAAGCAGTTACCTTTGCATCGGTCAAGAGTACAGTACTTGAAAAGCCACTAAAGCCAGGGAACTTTCTGTCAAATAGGGACTGAAAGCCAGCTATGTGCTTTAATCATTAAATGGCATGTTTGTGCACCTTATAGGTAATTTAGATGGATTGTAGCTGTATTTTGAAGGTTTAGTATCTATCAGCTGGTGCTGATGGAGCCTTTGTATGATGGAGCTTTGATGGGAAGAAATTGAAGGGAATGCAAGGTGTCATTCAGTGAATTCATGCCCTGTTTTACTTTTGGAAGTCATGTTTTGGCCATCAGGTTCATTGAATACTTTTGTAACTTTGATCTGTAAAACCTGCAAAAACTTCTCAAATTGAACATGCTTTGACATGCAGTTCCTTTTCATAGATCATGCTCGTATGAAGACCATCAGAAGAACACGTTGTTAATCATTTCTATTCTAATTTTAGTGATGAATGTAGAAAAAAACTAGGTTCCTGAAGAAAATTCACCGCAGAGCTGCATTATCCTGTTTCACATGGGCTTCAGGAAATTGAATCAAGGAAAGTCAATTGTTCAACACTATAACTATTTGCCAGAGCTTCAGATTCTGTAACTGTACCTTCTGGCCTGACGTTTAATTTTTTAGGGCTATATGAACCTGAATGTATAGCATATAATATTCCTTGAAGATCAAAATCTGAATGCTTCCTGTCCTTCTCGAAATACTATGTTTTGATACACATTTAGTTATTTTAGGATTTATACAGTACTTATCACTATAAGTACCTGAAGACCTAATACCATAAAAAAACACATTAGATTACATCCAAAATATTATTAGTTTCTTTCCTTCCAACACTGCCTGACCTGACTTGCCCTACCTGATCTCAGTTCTGATCAGGATGTCGTGACAGCTCATAGACCTTCCACTGCTCTTTGTGTGGCAGCACAGCTAAAGTATGAGTCACCTGCCATATCATTATGGTTTTACAGTGAACGAGCTGATCGTGCTTTGCTCATCCTTAGATTGCTTAGAGGGAAAACTAGTGACAAGTTATGTCTGGACTCCAAGCTGGATGTTGAATTGTCTTTGGAAGAAGCTGGAAAGCGATGCAGAAAGTTACACGGTTTTCCAAGGTTTGAACAAACTTTTGACCTTGATTATAGTGGCTGGGATCTTTTCAGGAAGAAAGCCAACTTGGGGGAATATAATTAATGTGCCTTCACCTTAAGAAGTAGCACTTCCAGCTCCTCCTCACCCTGTTTTTATCAAGTTGTCTTGGTTTGAAGTAAAACAGGATGGATTTTATTCAGTAACTTTGCTTTTTAGTTAGGTCTCTTCTAACTGCTGAAATTAACAGCATGTTGTGCAGAAAACTGTTCTCTCTCAGAGTGAGAAGACCTATGTTTATAGTTGATGTCAAGGAATAGTATGCAGAGAGCCTCTTGCTTATCCTTATAATAACCAAGGCCAGCCAACTTTGTTATTTGCCCCATTGGAGGGTCAGAAGTGGAAAAGTGTAGAGGGGTCATGCCTGCGGCAAGAAGCAGACCCAAAAAAGGCTCCTTGCCAAGGAGACCAGCTCCAGTGCAGCTAAGTCCGCGCTGGGGGAGGGAATCGAGGTGAAAAGGACCTGCAAAGGGCTCTTTTTGGGGGCTCTGGAAGCCGGGAAAAGCGGCAAGCTCGTGCTGGCACTGACACCTTGTGGGAGGGCGGCTGACGTGGCAGGGGCGGAGCCAGCGCCACCCGCTGCATTTCTAAACGAGCCCTTTGGGAGCGCAGCGACTGCTCACTGCACACCCAGCAACTCCATTCGCACATGGGTAAGTCCATTGGGGGTAACTGGTCCTCCCTTCTGACTCAAGAGGCAAACTCAATTAGTGGTCACTGCCCTCCTGGAAAAAAGACCCAACCATGGTTACGACTCTTCCGAAAGCTGTTGTGAGAAGGAATGTGGTGACCCAGACAGACCTTCCAGGCAAACTTGTGGCCGTGCAGGTCTCTGGCTGCCAGGAGTGCCTGAGCCTGTCACTTGCATTGGAGGACAGCAGAGACAGCACCTGTGTGCGATGCGACCAGGTGAATGATCTGCTCAGCCTGGTGGCGGAGCTGAGGGAGGAGGTTGAAAGGCTGAGGAAGAGGGAGATAGATTGGTGGAGCCACAGCCTGAGGTAAGGGCAGCACGGAGAGGGCCCGGAGGAAGCAAAGGATCCCCTTCTCTCTTGCCACCAGGCAGAAGGAGGGGAATGAAGGGGAAGAACAGAAACAGGTCCCTGCTCGGGGAAGCAGGTGAGTCCCCCTGTGACCTCCCTCACTGTCCCAGCTGCCCTTACATAACAGGTATGGGGCTCTGGAACTTGAGGGTCAGGCAAGCGAGAACATCGATGAAGGTTCTTCTGTGGGGTTGCCTGGGATGAGGCAGTCTGTCCCGTGTATTAGGACTGCCTCTGTCAAGAAAAAAAGAAGGGTAATCATTGTAGGTGGTTCCCTTTTGAGAGGAACAGGGGGTCCCATATGCCAACCAGACCCATCCCACAGGGAAGTCTGCTGCCCTCCCTGGGGCTCAGGTTAGGGATGTCACTAGGAAACTCCCTAGTTTAGTACGGCCCGCTGATTATTATCTGCTCCTGCTTGTGCAAGTTGGGAGTGATGAGGCTGAACGCAGGAGTATAAAAGCAATTAAAAAGGACTTCAGGGCACTGGTTGAGGGATTGGAAGCACAGGTAGTGTTTTCTTCAATCCCCTCAGTGGCAGGGAAAGACACTGAGAGGAACAGGAAAACATACCTGTTGAACAGGTGGCTCAGGGGCTGGTGCCACCGGTGGAATTTTGGGTTTTTCGATCATGGGGAGGTTTACACAGCACCAGACCTACTGGTGGCAGATGGAGCAAGGTTGTCTCAAAGAGGGAAAAGGATCCTTGTGCACGAGATTGCAGGACTCATTGAGAGGGCTTTAAACTAGGTGTGAAAGGGGTAGGGGATAGAATTGAGCCCACTAGCGATGAGCTGAGGGGGAGTGTACCAATGGAAGGGGGGAAACCAATAGCCCAGCTCAAGTGCATCTACACCAATGCACACAGCATGGTCAAGAGGAGGAGCGGGAAGCCACTGTGAGACAGGGTAGTTATGATATAGTCACCATCACAGAGACATGGTGGGACAACATTTATTACTGGACTGCTGCAATGGATGGCTATAAGCTCTTCAGAAGGGATGGGCAGGGAAAGAGGTGGTGGGGAGGTTCTGTATGTTAAGGAGTGTTTTGACTGTACGGAGCTCAGTGACTATGAAGGCAAGGCTAAGTGCTTATGGGTAAGGGTGAGGGGAAAGGCAAACAAAGCAGATATTCTGTTGGGAGTCTGTTACAGACCACCCAATCAGGATGAAGGAACATATGAAGCATTCTACAAACAGCTGACAGAAGTCTCACAATCTTCAGCCCTTGTCCTAGTGGGGGACTTCAACTTACCAGACATCTGCTGGAGATACAACACAGCAGAGAGGACGCAGTCCAGNGAAGCAGTCTAGGCGATTCCTGGAGTGTGTGGAAGATAACTTCCTGGCACAACTGGTAAGTGAGCCTACCAGGGGAGGTGCCTTGCTAGACCTGCTGTTCACAAACAGAAGATCTGGTGGGTAATGTGGTGGTCGGAGGCCGTCTTGGGCTTAGCAACCATGAAATTATAACAGTTCTCAATTCTAGGAGAAGTA
>VZSF01005160.1:27991-38129 GCA_013398295.1 Chionis minor | reverse complement strand
CCCCCCCCCCCCCCCCCCCTTATCAAACGCATCGTGAACTCACAAAGACACTGCAACTCATAAAAAAAGCTGGCAGAGGACACTTTTTTCCCCTCCCCTTTCCTAAAAGCTGGAGTCCAGCCTAAAATTGCGCTTTGTTTTAAACGCTGGGAGGTTACAGGATCCCGAGGGACAGCTCGGAACATCCTGCTGCAGGCAGGCTGGGAATTATGGTATGTAAAGCCCCCCCCCTACAGTTAAGGTGTGCCCAACGCAGGTTTGCTGCGCTCCAGCCTCAACTTACATGGGAAGAGCAATCCAGCCCGGAGCAGAGAGGCAGCGCTGGGAGCTCAGCTCCTCTACCCGGAGGCTGAACTTCCCACCGCTGGGAGAAAAACGCTCCTTTGGCTTGGGAGGACTTTGGATTTAATCAGCAACGCGAGGATCAAAGAGAAGAACGAGTGGCTTGAGCGACGGAACTTTTAATAAAGCTCAAGCAGGGCTGAATGTTGAATTCAACACTTTAATGGGGGTTACAAGACGACTTCTGGAGGCAGGAAACTGCTCTACAGAAGCTCGATAGCGACAAGAGATGTGGTTTGGGTTTTTTTTTCCCCCCCCTTGTCTGATATAAAATTAAAAAAAACCCCAAAAACTGTGTGTTGGAGGACACTAAGGAAGTGAGGGAGAACGCTAAGTCACAAGATAAAAACGCTCCTCACACAAAAGCCGGCTAAACTTGCCAAAGGTGGTTTTTCCACAATGCCACGTCGCAAAAGCCCTTAATCCCGTGGCGCTGCTACCAACCCGAGCATGCCTAATTGCAAAATAACAGGGGGGGTGGGGGGGTGGAAAGGGGAAGGGGGGATCGCAACCGCCCTGCCGTATGGTGTCGGGACAGCCAACGACCAGGAAATGACCTTGGCGCACAGCTCACCGGGCGGCCTTTCATGGCCCATCGAGACACCAGCCGGGATTAGAGCACGTGAGTGGAAATTAAGCAGAAAGGCGGCTCCGAACTCGAGAGGCCAAGCCTCAGCGTGCTACTTCCCTGCCCTGCCCACATTCCCGCATCCCGCCCCATCCGCAGGTTGAACCTTCGCCTCCATCCGAACTACGCTGGACGCCAGATCACGAGGCGAGCGAGCGCCCCAGGCAAAAGGGGGGATTATCCGCAGTTGGTGAATCACTTCTGAAAAAAATCAACCCACCGAAATCGTGCTCCTGACCAACACCTGCCAACCCGCACCTCCAGCACCTCATTTTCCTCACATTCGCGATCCGCTCAAGCGTTTGCCTTCGTAGCACTTCCCAGCACCTCCCAGCACTTCCGCCACCAGGTGCGAGCAGAGGCTGGCTAAAAAACAGCACAGCTGGCAGGAAAACAAAACTCAATAATCTGCCCAACAACAGGCACGAGGTGATTGCACGATGAGGAAGAGGCAGGCTCCCATTTGGGAAAGCTTGCACAGTTCTCCAAAGAAATATACCCACTCAGACCGGACCATCTGGGAAATTCCCCGACGGCAGGACATCAGCAGAAAACACATTGTCCGGAAAAAAAACCAACCCCAAAACCAACCAACTTGCAGTAGTTGTCTCCGTTACACAAGTGGCACGAGACATCCGGGAGAGCTGCTCCCGTTGGAATTTAAGGTCGCACGGCGTGGTGGTTAAGGGTGTTAGTCCCAAGGGTGATGGGACTACTCAGGACAAACTTCCCCGTACCCCTTGCCCACCCAGCGGCCTACTGTCACATTCCGAAATCTCGGAAAACGGAGCGGCTCTCAAAAGTCCCAGCCTTGCTCAGGAGGAAGAGACGTCCCCGCGACGCGCGAGCCCAACCGCCACGTCCTCTGGTGGAGTCGCTATCACACGCTACTAACTCGCCACGCTCGGAAAGGCGGAATGAACCAAGGAAAACCAAAGCCCAAGCGGGTATTTTCCTATCGGTTTCAAACGGGGCACTCTCGGAGACAAGCCAGGAACCCCAAGAGGGGACACACGCAGGACAGGACGCACACGTACCTTCGGGCAAGTCCTCGTGCAATTCATGATAGTGTGACAACGGTAGAGAGAAAACGGGTCTTGAAGCTGGGCCAGGCGTTCCTCCGTGTAGTCATCTCTGGAGTCGATCATCCAGCGATAGGCCTGAAAGTCAGCAGCATGTGACATAGCAAATGCTTCTTCAAGGGGTTGTGTTTTTGTTTTTTTTAAAACCACCACCTGACTGGGAAATTTTGGTCCAGGATCTGGCCCCACATGAACACTATCCCGCCCGCGCTGTACTGCTCTGAGGTGGGAAGTCCCTCGGCATTCCCACCTGCCGGACGGGATGCGTCCCTTACCTGCATCAGTACCGCAGGACCCAAGTACTTGTCCCCGTTCCACCAGTAACTGGGACAGCTGGTGCTGCAGCAGGCGCACAGGATGCACTCGTAGAGTCCGTCCTGCACAGGGGCGGGAGAACACAGTCAAACCACTTCAGAAAGCCTGGACGAAGCCTTTTTTTTTTTTCCCCCCAAAGGAGGGGATTTACAGAAGCACGCACCTCCCGTCACCACCTTTCCCCCTCTAGCGACTCCGAAAACCAGACACAGAAAAGCGATGCCTCCATGCCTGTCCGCTGAAACAAGACGCATGCGATCCTCCCAACTCGACTGCTATAATAATCTAGGCTTTTTGGTGACAAAACAGGGAGGGGGGGAAGCATTAAACTAAAGAAAAACATGGAAATTGCTTGATGTTGCTGCCTTCTTTCCTTCCAGCCTGTCCCAGTAAGCGGCTGAGGGAAGGAAGAGATACGTAACCGATTAACAGTTCAAGGTTGCGTTAAAAAGAGAAGAAAGAGCAAAGTCTGCCCAGCAGCCTATGGGAAAAGCCCTCATAGTTTGGCACGTGCTTTGAGGGGCTCCTCAAGCACTTGCAGACGGGGAACGGTGCAAATTTTCAGCTGTTCCACCACTTTTATAGAGGTTTTTATTTCAGGCACTGAAGGAAAGAAAGGTAGACCTGGATGGAAGCGACACCGGGCAGAAGACAAACTCTGAGGAGCAGAGGGTCTCCCAGGTCTCCTAGTAGCTCCATCCACCCCTCAGGCTCAGAGATGGAGTCCAGTCTGGCTTAATTTACGCCTCCGAAAAGTTATTTTGGGACAAAGGCCTCGTTAAATTTAGTTTAGAGGGATACCCGATGCCAGAACTCCCAGGAGCTTGTAACAAGTCTACTGCACCAATCTTATGGAAAGGCTTGCCAAAGCTAGGTAAATCAGTTACCTTTGCGCTCTACATTGGTCTTACTGCCAACTGTAACATTTCAAAGGGCTTTTTTCCTTTTTAAAGGAAAAGTTGGGAGTTTTTCAGCTGACACCGTAGCGAAGTTTCTCCTGCACGCAGCCAGCTCTCCAAACCGGCTCTCGAAACAAGAGAAACTTCAGCCACGAGATAAAAAGCTACTTTACTAGTTGTAAGAACGATTCAGGCCTCTCTCGCGGTCTCTTTTAGGTTTGCATATTTCTACTTGAACGGGAAACTGATTTCAAGGATACGGCTTTATGAAAACCGTGTGACGGGAAAGTCCCTTTACTCCTTACATACGGATCAGACAACATTAGGAAGAGGTGCAGAACTACCCGTGGCCCTTGGAGAGGGATTTTTTTTTCTTTTTTTCCCCCAGACTGTAAAATCCTGCGGCTGTTAAGGCGTTGCAGCGCCAGTCGTGCGGTGCCGCCAACATCTGGGGCACGTGAGCGGCCTATTCATCAGAAGGTAACTTGACAGCAAAGACACAGAACGGCAAATTTCCACTCACTGCTGCAGCTCACAGGTTTTCACTGAACCCCTTTTCAAACAGCCGCCGCCTTTGCCGTTCGTAGTCACCTCTCTCTGACCACTTGCCAACGCTGCGCCGAGCCAGCGGCAGCGCCGCAGCACCAGTTCACAGCAGAGCACTGACAGGCTGAGCCGTGAAGCGAGCGACGGATCCACTGGGACAGGTCAGAGGCAAAAGAGAAACTGCTGATTTAATGATACTCCCTGCAACGGCCGAGGAAATTCAGGAGGACTCACCTGCGCTATAAACTTTAAAAAAAACTACTATCTGCCAGCTTGCCAAATGGATCCTCAGACACCCTTCTGCTTTAAGCAGAAACTTCCGACCAACACTGGGCTGCATCAGGAGAAGTGTGGCCAGCAGGTCAAGGGAGGTGATTCTGCCCCCTCTACTCCACTCTGGTGAGACCCCACCTGGAGTCCTGCATCCAGCTCTGGAGTCCCTGACATAGGAAGGACATGGACCTGCTGGAGCGTGTCCAGAGGAGAGCCACGAGGATGGTCCGAGGGCTGGAGCACCTCTCCTATGAGGAGAGGCTGAAAGAGTTGGGGCTGTTCAGCCTGGAGAAGAGAAGGCTCCGGGGAGATCTTATTGCGGCCTTCCAGTACCTAAAGGGGCTACAGGAGAGCAGGGGAAGGACTTTTTACTAGGGCATGTAGTGACAGGACGAGGGGGAATGGCTTTATACTGGAAGATGGCAGGTTTAGATTAAACCTGAGGAAGAAATTTTTTACTTTGAGGGTGGGAAGGCACTGGAACAGAGTGGTTGTTGAGGCCCCATCCCTGGAGGTGTTTAAGGCCAGGCTGGATGTGGCCTTGGGCAACCTGGTCTAGTGGGAGGTGTCCCTGCCTATGGCAGGGGGGTTGGAAGTCCATGATTTGCAAGGTCCCTTCCAACCTAAACCATTCTATGATTCTATGAACACATTACATCCCCAGAAAATCCCCTAAAAATGCTGCAGTGCCCAAGCTTTGATAGACCTGCACTAACGCATCAGGCTCGTTGCCTCCACACCCAAACGGGTTTAGCTTTTGCCACTAATTTTTAGGGCCGTAAAACCCAGCAAGCAGCAACGCGAGAGCACTGCTCAGCACGCTGCGGCTAGACAAGAGAGCGCTGAGGCCGGCAGCCCACACGCTAGCGTAAACTGCAGCGCATTATCTCCGCCGGCTTATTACAAGCCTGTTGCCTTCACAGTGTTTTTACAAACACACACGGTTTCGCCGCGCAGGCAGTGGAAAGGAGAGGAGAGTCGCCATCGCAACTGCGTTTCATTAGCCAGCGTTACCCCTAGCAATGCAGGCGTGCCACGGCGCTGCATTTCAGGGAGCAGATTCCACCCACGTCGGGTTTTGCACCAGGCAGCTTTGTCATTAAAGGAACTAGGAGCCACCGCGTGTTAACGTTTAACCCTGGTCTTATCTGGAAGGGATTGCAATGGAAGAAAAAAAAAAAAGCAGTAACCAGTTTCTGACGATCTTCTATGGACTGCAGGTACTGCTCCTTGCCCTGTTTCGACTCATCCTTTTTCTTCAGGTAAGGCTCGATGGATTTGTACTGTGCATAGAAGTTACTCAAGTCCTAGGAGTCAGAAGGCAAAGAGGTCAGGTTTAGTGAGGTGAACTGATGCATGAGAGATCGGACATCCGCTACCGCTCCAACAGAAGGCATCATTTCATACCTCAACTGGCCGCATTCCTCCCGACGAGGACAGATTTACTCACCGCCGCGAAGCTCAGACCCACCCAAGCCAGAAAACACGTGAATTGTGAGACCTGATCTTGCTGGCACCGCACAGCGTCATCCCTTCCAACCCCATCTGAACCCCACGCTGTCCCAAAAGGCGTCACCCTTGGTGCCGAAGGTGACAGATACTCACCGGAACAAGGTCCTTCACCACGTACATGTGGGGGAGAGGGTAGATTTTAGTGATCTTGTTGAGATCAGGGTCAATTTTTTTGATACAGGCCAGTGTGTTTCCGCCAGCAATGTTCATTGCACAAGAACCGCAGATGCCTGAGCGGGAGAAAAAGAATAAAGCGTTAGATATTTACCCTCTTATCCTACTTGAGGAAGATCATCTTGGCCCCAAACATGCCCTTGGGTTGTCTTCAAGAAACTCAGTACGTGACAAGGAGAACGCCAGAAGATGCCATTGGGCCAAAGACGCTGCTATTTAAATAAAGAACAAACGCAGGAGTCACTTTCATTAAAGCCTAAACACATTCTCAGAGTTAAACTTTCTTCCACAGCAGAAAACAAATGGCTTGGACACTTCATCCCTTTCGCATCACTCATTAGTTCGACATGGTACTTAGGGTGGGGAAAACACGCAGCTTTGGTCACAAGTTGGAAGCACAAGCTCGTATCGATGCCAAAGAGCTCACGCCTAAGATTATAACACAGGAATCGGGCACATCCCCCCCCCATCAGTCCTACAGTTACAGTCAAAAGCATCCCTGAAGGTCAGGAACATAAACCAAAGTTCCTAAGACAGAAGCTTCTCTCTGCGCCTTCTGCAGCAGGGTAGAGTGGTGCCATACACTGCATTCATGAACTCCCAAAGGTGAGAGGAGAGACACCCTCCAGAACAAACAGCATATAAATAGCTTAACAAATGGCTTAAATGACACCACTAATGATCTCCCAGTAATAAAAGGATCAGATGTAGGCTAGGAAAGGCCAAGGTTTACAAGAAAAAACCCTGCGGAACCGTCACAGATACTGCTCAGGTCAGGAGCTCGGGGTATCTGATTCAGACCGATGCCTGAAACGTCACATTAGAAAGAAGACAAATGTTGAAAGGGCAAAACTCTAATTTTGGAGGATTTGACACATATCAATTGATATGAGTCAGAGAAATGCCACTGCTCCTCACACTCACAAGCCTCAGCGCCTGATGCACCGGCCTTCCCCTCATTGCCAGATAAAGGCTGGCACTTGAACAAGGTTATTCCTCCCACTCGAGAAATGGTTGCAAGTATTTATTTGCCAGTCAACTGGAGTGGGAAGCAGGGCTGCAGACGAGCCCACGAGTGCGCCACAGGAACGCGCGATCGGGGTTTTTTTTTTCCCCTTCCCCTGCACGGTAGAAAAGGGGCAAGATCGAACCAGCCCAGCTTGAAAGTCTGTCTTCAGGCTCTCAAAGAAAAGTATTCAGGGCAATTAATTCCAGCCGCTTGGGAACAGTGTTGGCTATCTAAATATCAGACACTGAGAACAAGCACGCTGTACGAAAATTCCTCCACCTGCTATGCAGATTCTACAGGAAACGGCAGCATTAAAGCATGCTTTTCATTTAGATCCAAGTCAAAACATCTTTAGGCATCAATCGTACCTAAAATTTCTCATACTTGCAAACCCACCTCATTAAAAATCAAAAGTCATGCCATAAAAGCTTCCTGCATTTCCACATCTATCATTTTAAGCTCAGCACCCCAACATTACCCACGAAATTAGGAATTTTTTTTAAGAGGGAAAGTCATCCGGGCAGGTAAGTTTTAATGCAGTTCAACAGACGCGCTGATTTGTACCTGTACGAGAACCAGCCAGTCGCTCTGCAATGGCAAACCACCAGATGGCCTTTTCCTCAATCAATCATGCAGCTTAGTCAAAGGGCCAAAAAAAAGATTCCCGAAGCTATTCCTAGAAGTCGTAAGTAGTCTTCCAGTTACACCCTTCCTTAATTCCACAGCAGCGCTGGATAAAGCAGCCCCTACAATTCATTCCCATTCACCACGTCTGCCCCCTCAATTTTGCTGTTGTAATCTCCCTCGCTGGATTTCCCCAGGCAGCCCATCACTGGAGGGCAGCGAGATGAACAAGATTAGGACAGAAACAGGAACGACTGGGGCCGTTTAAGCATATTGCTCATAGCTCAGTGTCGTGCTCGTACGCCCTGTGAATTTTAAGCTTTAACTTTACTGCTTGATTCACGGAGGTATTTCACATGCAGCAGCTGAAAGAGGAGAGCCGTACACTGCCATCTCCCCTGCATTTTCTCGTGGTTACACATACACCGTCAGCCACAAACAGTCTTCAAGGACACTCTCCAGTTTAGCAGGTTGGAAAATCCTTCTTACCTTCCCTACACGATCTGCGGAAGGTCAGAGTGGAGTCCAGCTCATTTTTAATCTTGATCAGAGCATCGAGCACCATAGGCCCACATCTATAACAGAAAACAAAGTCAGTGAGCCTGTATAATTCCACCCCCGCCTCAGTGCTTGATCTCTGGCACCCCAACTAAGCAGCACCTAAAAGAACTTTGCTCAACTACAATTAAACACATGCTTTTTTTTTTTTTTTGCCAATCCCAGGCAATGAGACCGAAATCTCTTGATCAGCAGCGCAAACCGTTCGCCTCAGCACACCCCAGGGTCCGGGAGGGAGAGGAACCATTTCTTTTGCTGCCACCCTGAAGATTTGGCTCAGCTGGAGAGGGAGCAGACAGCACAACTGAAAACTACAGTGCCTTGTTAGCGGTTCTCTCCTTTTGGGTCAGGTTTTAACAAGTCTGCCTGTCCTTATTAGTCACAGGAGGCACTGCTGCACACGAAAGCAAACACTCTCGGACAACTTATGTAATTTTATATACGGCAGACAAGGCAACACCCAGAAATTACTAACCGGTGCAAGTCACACAAAAAATTGGAATTTCTCCATCATGCCCTTCTTAAGTAGGGAGCTGCATGGCTTTGTATCTGAAGCTTTCAGAAAGGGCTCGAGGTGAATTCCTCTGGCAAAGGCACAGCAGCAATTGGAGCTCAGGGGAATCAAGGCACGCGTGCCCACGTGAAGGTTTCAGCACCCCAGCTAGGACTGCACCCCTCCAAAAATCACAAAGTAAGAGCTTTCTTGGTGATAGCTACACCGAAGTGAGTGGTTACTGGAAGTAACTAAGTGTTAAGAAAACTATGAGAAGAGTCAGTAAAACTTCCACGTTCTCTCTCAGGTCTGAGACTGCGGGCTACAAGTAGAAGTTTCCCTTTGGACCATACCCCAAAATTTACCATATAAATAAAGCTTATTAAAGCCACAAACGCGTTCAAGTCTTCAGCACAACACAGAAAACACATAAAACTCACACAAAGTCACAAAACAAAATGCCCATTTTACTGCTGACAGCTCTTGAGACACTGGCATTCAGGATACAGTTTTATTTACCACGCTTAGTGCTGACAGGTGAGGGAGGGGAAAATAATCCCACAGGATCATAGTAAGATTTGCTTTATCAGGAAATAACATTGCCCTCACCTGCACTGAGGACGAGGTGCTCTAACACAGCTGAGGCACCACCTTCCTGAGGCACGCCAACAAGGTTTTAACAGTCCCTGAAGCTTAATGAGGCTGCTGACACCTTCAGCTGTCAGCTCAAGTGCTCCTCAACCACCCTCTGTTATCACTTGTCAGATAACCTGCGTGCATACGCATCCCCAGCGCGCCTGCCTGGCAGCAAAGCTTCTCCCTAATGGGGCACACTCACTTATTCAAATCCACTTCATAGGTCTGCATGCGGGGCTTGTCCCCAGGCTTATCGGGATCCCATCTGTAGATGGCAAACTTCTTGATCCGGGGCGCTGCCGCAGCCGCCGTCTGCGCTCCCCGACACATCTGTATTCAAACAACAGCAAAACAGCCCTTAGGTCCCTTGGGGTGGCTTTTAGTTTGAGCAACAGAACAACTCGAGGCCACGCGTTCAGGGCCAGAGCTGCAAGGACTCATCGCTGCTTTGTATTTGGGCATTGGTAGAGCTTTTGGAAAATCCTCCCAAGGATTTGCCGGAGCAGTACGCCTGGGCCCAGGCAGCCACCCGTGTCCTGGGGCTCCTTCCTCCACAAGGCAGAGGAGATAATCCTAAAACTAAGAGGCAAAACCACAGGTGCTCCCGCGGTGCCTGCAGACACTTATTCCACCGGAGCCTTGAAGACTTTCATTGCCCCAAAACTGCCCTCAGAAGCTCCCAACCACATCTCTACCCTGCTCCAGTATTCCATCTCCTCCCAGTATTCCCCCAGCAGCTTCTTCCCCTCCCAGGCCACCCGACCCTATCCACTTCTCTCCAAACCGCCCCACATCCTTAGTCCTCCTGTTCCCATACCTCTTCCCAACCCCTTTCTGGATTTCCTGCACCTCCAATCTCCCATTAACCTCTACCTCCCCCTAAGCCCATCCCAGACCCCTTCCTGCTCCTTTGTGCCCCCCAGACCCTCCCCCCACATCTTCTTACCCCCCAAAACCCACCTCCCCTTCTCTTACCCACTCTGAACCCTTTTTCCATTCTGTACTGAACCCTGGACTGTCTCCTGCCTCTCAGGCCCCTCTGTGCTA
>VZSF01005160.1:0-27426 GCA_013398295.1 Chionis minor | reverse complement strand
CCTCCCCTCTTGCCCTCCCCAAATCTCACACAGCCCCTCCCGCCAACCAGACACCCCCCAGCGCCCCTCAGCCCGCAGGCCACCTCACACCCCCTCCAGCCCTCTGTCTCCCCTCAGACCCTCGCCCCACGCCTCCCCCGAGGGCCCCCCAGCCGGCTCCCCGGCGCAGGGCGGCTCTAAGCCCCTCACCGGCCGCGGGCCGGCTCGCAGGAGCCGCCCGGGGACGCCGCGCCTCAAGGAGACTCCCACCACGGCCGCCGCCATCTTGGCGTTGCGCAGTTCCGACGCTCCCGCCCCGGAAGCGGAAGAAAACCCCAGGGCGGCCGCGGGGAGACGCTGTACGGCGCCGCCATCTTGGGTGTGGCGGTGGCCGCAACGGGTGGCGCCATTTTGAGTGTGGCGGCGGCCCTGCGGCACCAGGCGGGGCGGCATGGCCAGGACGGCTGGTTTCCCCCCGTTTTTTTTGGGAAAGGGGGGAGACCAGTGCGCCCCCCCTCCCCTTTAATTCCCAGGCGGACTCTTTCTTCAGGGAAGGTTCCCAGACCCTCTTGCTGGCCACAACCCCGGGCAGGGCAAAATGGCAGGCGCCAAAATGGCGTGTGTGTGTGAGTCCCCCCACCGCCGCCGCCTCACCCAACCTGAGGGCTTCTCTCCTTTTGTCTCACGATTTGCACGCTTCGCCATTTAATTTCCTCATAGCAAATTTATTCATCAACTGCAACCGCAAGCAACACACGCTGAAAAAGCCGCCAGGTTGGGGGGGTAAAGGCAGAGGGGGAAGCAGGCCCCGCTATGGCGCTACGTGCCACCATTTGAAGGCGAAGGGCCGCCGCTGGACATTGGTGCCGCAGCGGACCTCGCCGAGCCTGCCGTGGTAGGAGGCCACGTCCTCGAGGAAGCGGCAGCGTAGACCCAGCGGCTCCAGCAGGGAACGCATCCGCCGCTCCAGGCAGCATTCGCCCCCCACCACGGGGCCGAAGGGTTTGGGGACGCCCAGGTCCTTGGCCAGGACGATCATGGTGACCTGTGGGGGCGACACGAGGGGAGGCCAGCGGCGTCGGGACCGGTGAAGCCAAAAGAAAGGTGCTGGCTGCCCTCTTCCCTCAGCCTCACCCCAAAATGGGGTGATCGACGCCGCTTTTTGCAGCCGCCTTCTCATAGACCTCCAAATCCAGAATCGCTCCCCCCCCGCCCCGCCTTCCTTTTTATCATCAAAATCTGCCCCATGCCTTGCAATTTTGCTGCTTTGTAAGGTTTTTGCCCCAAACCTGCGTAGTTTAGCCCAACCATAAGCAACACGCCGCCACAAAGTTGTGGTAGGCGGGGGCTTATCTGAGTCTGGTTGGAGATCGTTTCTTTTTCTGCACAGCTGTAAATGTTGCACTTTTTGGGGACGACTTTGGAGGCTCATCCTGGCTGAATAAGCTGGTTTTTTGGGGTAGGACCTGAGGAGCGGGGACATCCCCCCTCACCATGTTGGGGAAGTACGGCACGGCTTTGCCCTGCTTGTCGAGCTTGAAGAGGGCCGGCAGGTCCACAATGTCCTCCTCCATCAAGCCCAGCTCCTTCTTGAGGATGTCCCTGTTCCAGTCGATGCAACGCTGGAGGGGACAGAGAAGAGCGGGTCAAGAGGGACACGGGTAGGCACAGTCCCCGAAACCATCTCTTGCAGGAAGAGAGCCAAGATACACCACCTACCCCCCCACCCCGGGGCGGTTAATGCAAGAAATATCAATTATTAGCGGAAGTGTTGGTTGTTACCTGGACATACTGGTTCTGCTGCACCAGGATGTCGTTGGAAAGGACCTTGTTAATGGTGACCCGTTTTGTGTCTGCCCCCGAGTACCCTGCAAATGCAAAGCCCTGTCGAAATGAAGCAGTGCTGGTAGGAGCCCAGCTTAAAACAAGGCACAGAAATGGAAAAAAAAACCCAAAACCCTAAAATCCCCGTTTCCTGAGCTTGGGGTTAAGGCTGCTGGGAGTCCCAATTCTTAGTTTATTGGGAAAGCGGGTGGGAGGAAAAACCTTTGCGCATCTAAAAGAGCGTTGGAAAGGTCTTATCGTCCATGTTCCTGCCAGTGGGAATTGTTAGCTCCTAAATTTCTCCACTCAGCGCCATAAAACCAGAGCTACCACCTCCACCCCTTGTTTGGGAACGGCTGGGTCCCAGGGAGATGGCAGTGATCCAGCGGGACCCACGGAGGCATGGAGATCTTCCCTCGTGGGATCCATCGCGGGTGGATGGTGTTCAAAACCACAATTAAAGGGTGCCCAAACATCATTGCTGCAGGGGGTGGGGGGAAGGGCAAGCGAGAAGGAAATGGCGCTAATTTGGGGTGACACAAGAGCCCCTTGGTTGTCCCCGCTCCGTGCTGGAGGTCTGCTGGCCTTTACGGAGATGCTCCATCCCACCGAGCAAGCATCCCCTCTGTGTGAAGGGCTTTATCTCTCCCATCCCACTCGCTTTCCCAAAATAGGGCTTGAGGAGGTTGGGTATGGTGGGCAGGCATCCCGCTTGCCAGCCGTGAAGGACAACCGGGTGGGAAAAGGTCCCCACGTCCCCCTGATACCCACACGTCGGTCAGGCGCTGCCGCCCTCGTGCCGGCTGCTCTGCCGGGTGGCTCCGGCTGTCTGAGCCGACATCAAAGCCTGGGCAAAGCTGCCCGCTGTCCCCTTGCCTTTGAACATAGTGGCTTCACCCTGGCCCTCCTTCTGCTTCTCCCGAAAAAGCTTGTAGCACGCTGCGGGGCTGGCCATCAGCATCCGAAATCGCTGGGGTGAGACAGGAGGGAGAGCCGTCACCGAAAGTCCCTTATGCAAAGTGCTAAGGGGCTTATTTTTGTAAGGAACTTGAGCTTAAACTCTTAAAGTAAGGTGGTTTTGCTGCTATTTAGTTCTTTTTTTAATGAGGTACCAAGGGGATATGCCTGAATGAGGTGGGGTGATTTATGCTGTGGGCAATTATCCCCCTAACCACCCCCAAGGGGTTAAACAGGGACAGGGAGGAAAACTGCAGCCTGGCTGCACCTGGGTCCAATCCTGCCCACCCCAGGTGGGGTATATAAACCCCCAGGAAGGTGCTCGCTGGAGAGTTGGGGTGGTGAGTGAGGCTGCTATTTTTATTATTTTAATTTTTGGTTGGTTTGTAGGCTGGTAGTGCAGGAGGGAGGATGGTGCAAGTGGATAATCAGGCTCTGACTTCCTCAGAAGGAAGCCAAAAATCGCTGTTAAGCTAATTCTCTGGGAATTTTGAATTTGTAGGGTTGGAGCTCAGGCTGTGACAGTCCTGATTTGCTTCCCACCAGCAGAAAGGGTTTCCCTGCTGCTTGGTAGAGCAGCAGAGGCTGCTTGCTGTAGTCTTGAGGGCATCTCTCATGGTGACTTAGCGTTGACTTGGGGAGGATAAAAGTGCTGCTGGGGGGGTGTGTGTGCATAAATACTCCTCTTCTGAACCATCCAGGTCAAGGTATGCTTTCCCCAAGAGGAAAAATTTTGTGTCAGAAACACCAAAAACCATGACAGAGGAAAAGAGCTAGCTTCTGAAAGCATCTGGGAGATGCTGAGCAGCTGTGAGCCCTGGCCAGCTCATGTGAATCTTGAGGCTTAAATTTCTTGGATTGCCTTTGCAGGCTTTGTTTTTGGGTGTGTGGTTTTTTTTTTTCTTGTATCTGTGTTGATTATTAGGTCAGAAAGTCCCTTCTTGTGTTCAGAGCCCTCATTTTGGGGGACAGAGGTGAGAACCTGAGCAAATACTGGTTGGAATGGTCAAAAACCCATGAGCTTTGGGGTTTTTCCTCTGCCCCAATGGGACTAGCTGCTCAGAAGAGAAAGTGCGGAGCAGTGTGGGGTTTTGGGGTACCTTTGTGTCGCAGGTGGGCACAAAAGTGACGAACTCGTTGACCTGTCCCACAGCCAGCCAGTCGGTGTAGAGCTCCACGGGAGCCTGCACTTGCTGGGCGTAGAGGAAATCCCGCACCACTCTGGTCATTCTCCTCCCTGCAGATCTGGGGGCAAAGTACCCCCCCCAAAAGAGGCAATAAGGGGAGTAAATATTCGTGCATCGATATGTACCTACGCATAAATTGCTCTCAAGGTGGAGGGAAGAAATGCACCAAGGTGGGTGCAAATGTGAAGGCAGAGATTGGGTGTACCCACTCCTTTGCGTATCAGACTTGCAGCTAGTTAGGCAGTGGCTAATTAAGGCCCTTAATGTGATTTTTTTTTTTTGGTAGTGCTATTTAGGGGCAATTGTGGTTCCTTTGCTCCCAAATGTGTGGGTTTCTCATCTCTTACGTGGGGAAGCTGCTGCCAATGAGAATCCGGCCCAAGGGATACTCCTTCCCTGCCACGGTCACGGGTGGGCTGACCTCCAGGTTGCCAAAGGAGTCGAGGCTGGTGATGGCTTCGAAGAGGGGCTCTCTGCTCACGTAGCCAAAATCAGGGCCCTGGGGAAAGAAAAATGGCTGTGGGCTTTGCCCTGAGTCCCCCCCTGCCTCCATGCCTTTGCTTTTATCCCTCCTGCTGGGCTTAGAGCTGCTCCGGTGGGTAAAAATATCAAGAGGGAAGCTTGTCCATGGGTGAAGAGAGGCTAAAGGAAAGGGAAGAGGATAAAGGTCTCTGGGTCATCTGGGCTCAGTAATTAATGGCAAGTGCCAGGGGCAGAGCTGGGTAGAGATCTCTGCTGTCCCACAGCCAATGTTTAATGTCTGCGTTAAGCTAATTAGGTGCTGGGGTAGCCCTGAAGCTGAGTTTCTTGGGTGGCTCTTGTGGAGCAAGATGAACATCAGCCCCTGTGGGTAAATCCACCCCAGGCATAAGAGCCACCCAAAGGGCTGTACTTCACTTAAATCCTATTTAAGCCTTGGTTTTTCAGGACTTAATATATCTGGGATTTAAGGTGTTGTGCATGCAGGGGTAATTAACCTTTGGTTGTCATGTGCTGGGGTCAAACGCTCGAGGCAGGGATTGCCATGCTAAAAATGGGGCCAAAAAAATGGCAGCGGTGGGACAAAACCCCTCCCTTGAACCTGTCCTTGCTCTCCGGTTCAAGTCAACAGGGGCTTGGAGCTCCCAGCAGCCCCTGGGAGCAGATCGGATATCTGTTGGGTTAGCATTAGATCCCGATCACAGTGTTGGGTTTCCTTAGGGCTAAAACAAATATACAGGTCAGTAAAAATGAGCTGGGAGACCTGAGGGTGCGTGGCTTTGAACTCAAAGTTGCTTATTTTTATTTTTTTTTAATTGAGGGTGTTTGGAGAAGCCGGGATAGAGAGCGCAGCAGGGCTGCCTTTCCCCGAGGCTCCCTGTGCATTTTTGGGGGGCGTATCTGGGGGATGGCTGGGGGTCAGATCCTTTCCCTGGGTGCTGCAGGAGGGGCTGAGCACAGAACACCTGCTCTCATCTTATTTCAAGTTTAATAAACCCCGGAGCCGGTGCGGTTTCAACTGTCAAGGCGCTGGTTCATCCCAGGTTTGTGGGTCACATCCAAGTCCTATCAGTTCCAGATTGATTTTGAGGGGCTAATTCCCTCTCGGCTCCTTTTTCCCTGGCGTGGGGTCCCAGGGGTTTAGGGCTTGGCCAGGGTGAGAGGAGGACCCGTGCGTGTTGCATTTGCCTAAATATTCCTAGCTGGAAAATGAGATTGGAAAGATAGGAGTGGGGATTAGGGGATGCTTCAAAGCAGAAATAGGAGTATAATGTGTTAGCGGCTCCAAAGGCTGAAATTGCTTCTCTAAATATGAAGCGAAGCAATTCCTAAAGAGGGTAGATAGGAGCGGTTGCCCGGCTTATTTGCGAAGGCGCGGATCAGCGCTCTATTCCCATCCTGCCTGATGAATCCGGGACTGCATGTACTCATTTCAGGCACGAGAAAAGATGTATTTCAAAGCTTTTGAAAGCGCTTAACCTTCCCCAAAGTGACATGCAACAAAAAAGAAAAAGTGAGCTGCCAATACGCTGCCCTTTTCTCCTGTTAGTGCTGGAGAGACGAGCTGGGCTGAGGCTGCCCAGAGGGTCCAGCTGGGTTTATGCGATTTCTTGGTGGCTACCTGGGGGTGTCCTGCCCTTTCTGCATGGTGATGTCTCAAAGGGATCTGTCAATCCATCTTTTTTTTTTTCTTCCCCCTGTGTTTTTCTGTGCTGGGCCCTCACAAAACACCCTGGCCAGGGTCACTGCTCTCCTGGGCAGGTTTTTTTGCATGCCCTGTCCATGACTATCCCTTTGCCTTGGCAGAAAAGCTCCACGGGGGTGTTCTTGGCAGCTGGCTGCATCTTGCTCTTTTCTGAGGAAGTAAATTGACCCTTTCACACTTTCCTTTCCTCTCCTGCTTGGGAGCTGCTACGTATTCACAGGCGTAGAGGAGGAAAGGAAAAACCAGCCCATTGCTCAGATATTCACGGTGAGGAAATCCACTCCTGTCCTGGAATTTGGCAAGAGCCTTTTGCGGCTGAGGGAGTTGGGATTGTTCAGCCTGGAGAAGAGAAGGTTGAGGGGAGACCTTCTCACTCTCTACAACTCCCTGAAAGGAGGTTATAGCCAGGTGGGGTCAATCTCTTCTCCCAAGGAACAAGCGACAGGACAAGAGGAAATGGCCTCAAGTTGTGCCAGGGGAGGTTTAGGTTGGACATTAGGAAAAACTTCTTTACCCAAAGGGTTCTCAAGCATTGGAAGAGGCTGCCCAGGGAGGGGGTGGAATCACCGTCCCTGGAGGTATTTAAAAGCCGGGCAGACGTGGTGCTGAGGGACATGGGTTAGGGGTGGGTTTGGCATAGGTTTATGGTTGGACTTGATGATCTTGAAGGTCTCTTCCAACCCAAGTGATTCTGTGATTCCCAGAGGTGTGAGCTCCTCCTTGCCTCTCTCATCCAGCACCTCCTGGATAAAGGGTTTTCTAGAAAACTGGGATGCTGATGTGGCTCTGTGGCACCTTGCTTTGAGGTGGGGTGAGGCTGTTGGTGATCTCCCAACTGGAAGTGGATTGGGTAGTATCTCCGTGCAATTGCATGCAGAGGTGTCGAACTCTCATTTTTCAGGGAATTCATTGTAGGGCCTCCAAGGAGCCAAGTGCAAGTAGGGTTTTAGGAGTGGTGAAATAGGCCAAGCATAAAAACCTTCAAGCTGCTCCTCAGGCCATGCAAGCAACTGTCGTGCTCTTACCAGCAGCTCCTTGATGGGGAATTGCTCCGGACCGCTGTCTTGAGGCAAATCCAGCACCACCGGGAAGCTTTTGTGGGGAGCGTGGGTGTAGCCAAACTCGATCTCATCCTAAAGGTGGGAGGAGAAACCCACGTGGGGCACATTGGTGAGGAGAGAAAGCTTTGCCCCCTCTCTGGTGCCCCCCTACCTGCATCCAGCGGTCCCCACGGTTGATGTAGCCGAAGCAAGCCTTCAGCTCGCAGCCGGCCTTGTTCACCAGGTTTTTTATCTCCTTGATGAAGAGGTAGTTGTCTTTCATGCTGGGAAAGGGGATGGTAGGAGGGAAAGGGGATGAAGGGCTGCTGGAGGATGGATATTCCTTGTAGGCAGCTGCCTTTCCCTCTGCCCATCACCTCCCTGGCCTGTCTCGGTGAGGACCAAGGAGACTGTGGGGCTGATCCCGATTTGGCTTGGGAAGGCATCATCCCTTGGCCTTTACCTGTAGACGAAGACGTTCACCGGTGCCAAAGTGTTGGGGGTCATGATCCATGGTGCTACCCTGAACACTACTGTGTCAGTGAAGATTGGTGTATGGGGGATACCCTGAGGGAGGCAAGCAGAAATTGAGGTCTTTCCACACTCTGGTAACCACTATTTCCCCCAAATACCCTACCCTGAGGTCATTTTTGGGGTGAGTTAATAAGGATCGCTCTCTATTCAATCCCTATCCCAGTCTCCGTGCCCCTCGGGCTGTTGCAGCCTCCCGTCTGCACCCCTTCCCTGGAGCCCCCAGACCTCAGCCAGGGTCTCCAGGAGGCTGACGTGAATGGAGACCAGACCGGGAAAGGTGTTGTCGGGAAAGCGGAGCCCCTCAATGAAGAAGTCGAGCTCGGCGGCCCCACCGGTGTACTGCACAGTGTGGTACAGCTTCCTCTGGCCCAAGACATGGATGTAGCGCTGCCCGAAGAAAGGGTCTGAAGGAAGAGAAAGGGGAAGGTGGACAGTTTCCAAAGTTTCAGTGGTGGTTCTGAGCCTATTTTGCTTGTGTGCAAGGAGCAATCCCTCTGTGCTGGAGCTTTTCCGCCTCTGTGGGTGGATACATCTTCACCTGGCAGAAATACTTCAAAACAGGAGTTGAGGGGTTTTGCAGTCATGCACAAGAAGGGTGAGGAAAAATGTCTCAGCCTTTCCTTGGATGGAGCGGTCGTTGGGAAGATGTTTTCATGGGGTTTCTGCCCTTACAGCCCTCTCTGACCTGCCATGGGATGGCAATGCCACCAAACCTCCCCGCCAACAGACTGCCTGTGTCTTGGAGAACAAACCCAAGCTGTTTAACGGCATGTTTCTGGGCTGGATGGTGAATTTTAGTCCCAGGGAATAAATCACTGTGCCCACAATGAGGAACAAGGAGGGGAAAATATGTTGTAGAGCGTGTTGCCATCATGGATAAAGCATCTGGGTGTCAGGACACATGGCCTTTTTTTGCTGCTCCTTTGCTGGATGACCTTGGATAAATGGCTTTATGGCCTTGTGCCTCTGCTTATTAATCTCCAAAGTTTTCCAATTGATTAAAGAGAGAATGTTCAATGCTGGAAAAGTTTGGAGAAGGGATGTGGTGGGCATGATGTGCTTCAGAAGTGCCATTTGAAGAGCGTGGAGATGACAAGGTCAGAGATGGCAAAGAAAGTGCTTGCAGGGATCTCAAAAGCACCACAAATGAGGAGGGAAGGGACAGAGGAGGAGGTGAGGAAGGACTTACTCTGCACGTGAAAGACCCCAACTTTGTCAGCGTCGGAGACGGGAATATAGAGAACAATTTCGTACCCCCGGGGCAGGCGCTGTGGCCCTTCAGTCCTCAAGACCATCCGAGACATGTCCAGCAAATCTGAGGTGCAAACAAAACCAAAAAAAAAAGAGGCAAAACTGGGTGGTTGCACCACGCAGCTCCAGCCAGCTTGCGTGCTCCTGCATGGAGTTTGCATCTCCCATGCCAAGAAATCTGCTCTTCCCTCTTTACCAGCCTTTGCAAGCTGGAAAAACAACCTGCGGTCCTGCTGGCAAAGCTTGTGGCTTGTGCTTTGAAACAAATGCCTCTTTTTTTTTTTTCTTTTTTTTTTTTTTCCCCTCAACAGCCCTGGCACAGCCGGTCCCTGGCCTCAAGAACTCGATGGGCACTGACTCCGCGTGGTTTTAAATTTCCAGGAACAGGCTGGTATTCCTGGCTGCCGGCTGCACACCTTGCCCCGAGCTCCTTTCACTTGCGTGCAGCGTCCTTGGGCCAGGCTCTGCCGTCGGTGGCGCCTCTGCTACTTTTCTGGCTGTGCTTCATGCCCCTGCTCGACCGCAATTAGTTTGCATGGCATTAAAAAAAAAAAATAAAACATTCCCATGTGGGAAGCTTACTCAGCAGCTTGGTGAAAAGCAGCTCATGGGGAGTTGGTTCCCAAGCAAAACTTCATCTCCGAAAAGGTTAAAGAGGAGGAATAACAGCGTTATTTTGCTTTTTTTTTTTTTGCCTTTTTTTCTTTTTGAAGCTGGGTTACCTTCTTTGCTGAATACCCGTTGGTCATCACAGTCCGATGCTGGAGTGAAGGGGCTCTCCTTGTCGCAGCTGACGAGCAGGATGGCCCCGTGTCCCTCAGGACCCCAGGTCCAGCTTGCCTAAAACACCCCGCTGGGGCTTAGCAAGCTCGGGCTCTCGCGAGCCCACAGGCTTTCTGTGTGGTGGAAGAGGCTGAATTACCTTGTCGGGGTTGTTCTTCTCCACCACGCCATCCCGATCCGCGTCGACGTCCAGCGAGATCCCTGGATGGGCAGTCCAGGGTACGGCAAGGTTGGTGGGTGCAAAAGCCGCCTGGACCCAACAAACCCGAGTCCTGGCTCCAACAAACCTCTTCCCCTGCCTCAAAACACCATGTTCCAGGAGACCCGAGGGTCGATAGAGGGGTTGCTGTGTTGCAGAAGCCTTCATACTCACCGATGCCAGTGAGGAAGACCACGGCTTGGTTGATGGGCTGCCCTTCCTCTGCATAGAAGCTGACCGTTACCTGCAAACCCCCCAAATCCCTGGTTGGGGAAGGATGTTCTGCTTCCATGGATGTCCCACACCCCAGCACGTCATGTAGTACCTTGTTATCGTTGACCTCGGTGCTGGCCTGGCTCATGCTGAACCTCAGGACCGTCCCCTCATCCAGCGGCCACCGTGTCCCACTGCTGGGGGCTGACCCGACCTCCCCTCGGCCCTGGCATGTCACATCCACGCTCACCCCCTCCGTGTACTTCACGCCGAAGGAGACTGCCCCAGCTGGGGCCGCCCTGCCAAAAAAAAAAAAAAACCCAAGCCCGTGCTGTATTTTTAGAGCTTTACACCAAAACCATCCAGTTCTCGCTACAATTAATTTCACTGCCCAAAACGCAGCCAAGACTGGGCACGCTGGCGTCTCCATGCTCACCGCCGGCATCTTTCTGCCCTTTCCTCCCTGCCTGGGAATGCTTTAAGTATCTTTTTTTTTCTTTTTCTTTTTTAGGGCAGAACACACTATTTTAACAAAACGAGTCTATTTTGTAGCCATCGGTGCAGATTACAATCTATAATAATCACAGCCCAAACGCTCGGTGCTGCTGGAACTGAACTTGGGTTCGCGCTTCGACAGAGAAATCCGTGTTTATTTTCCATCCAGGGCAAACCTGGTATTTAACAGCTCGTGGTAACAGCGTGACAACCCAGCTGAGAGACTTTACCATGGGGAAACGCAAATTTTTTTGAGGGTGGTTTTATCCAACCCTGAAGCAGCTGGTGCTGCAACGCTCTGACTGATGCGCCCTTGCTTTTCTCCAGCTGCTCCACGCATCCCTTTCCCCCCCTCTCCTGGCTCCTTGTCCCTAGTTTCCCTGTCTTTCCAGGGTTATTATTTTTGGGCTGCTTGCAGCTCCTGAGGTGCGGGCTCGCTTTGAGCATGCGCGTTCCTGACACCCGAGCGCTTGCACCCTATCGCCGTTACGGCATCATTTTTTGGGTTTCTGGATACCACTGGCCCCGCCAAACCCGCACCGGGGCACGGAGAGGGAGGGGGGGAGAAGGAAATCTGAGCGCTTGTTTGCTGCTGCCCGGGCGTTTCTTAAACTGTTAAATTACATTTAATTATGCATGGAAAAACTGGTTTGGTTTCCTTGCTTCTGGGTTTTGGGAATCCCACTGGGAGGAGATTTGACCCAGAGAGAGATGCTGG
Source organism: Chionis minor (assembly GCA_013398295.1). Lineage (NCBI taxonomy): Eukaryota > Metazoa > Chordata > Aves > Charadriiformes > Chionidae > Chionis > Chionis minor. The sequence continues at coordinate 16,061 of VZSF01005160.1, read as the reverse complement.
ATGAGCTGTAACTGCGCTGCTTGGCTTGCATGCAGAGGGTGAGATTTGCAAAAGCAGCAAAGACCAAAATTAACCGTGAAATGAGCTTTTAAACTTTCTTCCTTTGGGGGAATAATTATCTTGCAATGTGTTAGGTTGGTTTTAGGAGCGCAGGGCTGGTGGTGTGGGGAGTTTTGTGCTTTCCCAGGACACCACTTGGTCACTAAATCTTGTTTTCCTCCCCTCTCCCAGCTGCATCCCCTTCTTTGCGGTCCATCCTATGGCTCCTGCTCCGCTCTACAGCAGCTTTCCCAGATGCCCCTGGATCTGTTGTCCGCAAATGGATCAAACCCGTGGCTGTCGTAGACCCAGGGTAAATACTGTATCATGCAAACGCGGGTGCTCGAAGCTTTCCTGGGACTTGTGCAGAGGAGGATCCAGGAGGATTTTTTGCTCACAAATTGAATTAAATCCCAGTGTGGCAGGTGGATTTTGGGGGAGCAGAAAGGGAAAACTAGGAGGAGGGATTTGCAGAAGGAGGGTAAAAGGCGAGGAGGAAGCTGGAGGTGCACACATGGAGGGAGGAAAGGGAGCGTTGGGGCATCCCACTCACCCATAGACGTCGACGGAGATGTGGGTGCCCAGCACACACAGGGCCTCGATGCGGTTCCCGTGCTGCAGCCGGAGCGTGCGGTCCCCTGACATGTCCCCGCAGAGCAGCCCAGACACCCTGACGATGGGCACGCGCGCCCTTTCCCACCTTTTCTGGGTGGCACTGAGCCCCCCAGCAGTGCCCAGCTGCTTCTCCTTCCTCCTCCTCCTCGACTGAGCCCTGGAGCAAATCAATCGGCTTTTTGGAGCTTGCAAAGTTTGGGATGGCAGATTTGCAGCCACCACCCCAGACCGAAGGGAGGGGGCGGTTGGATTGGACCCTCTAAAGCCCCATGAAAATGATCTGGGAGAGGAGGGAAGGGACGGAGAGGGAGGGTGGCTGGCCCAAAGCCCAGCCAGCTCCCAGCCCTATGCAAGGAGCTCCCCCAGCTGTCCCCAGGTCCCCTTTCAGGCATCTCCCTGACCCCAAACTGGGATGAGCAGCCCAACGCGGAGATGATTTTGCAGCACTGGGTTTCGGCTGGCAATTGCATCAGTGGGGTATCCACTCTGTTCTGCTCTCTAGGGAAAAGCACTGGCTGTTCTTGGGACGCAGAAATACAATTTCCCAGCCCTCAGGCTAGAGCAGGACACTCCTTTTTTTTTTTTCTTTCTTTTTTTTTTTTAACCTTATTTTCAAAGGGAAGCTGGGGAGCAGGTTGCCTGTGAAATCAGAGGTGGTTTTGCACGGCGAACCTGTCGCTTGCCACCCCTCAGCAGAGCACGTCGGGAGCAATTGCTGCCCACGCAGGTGTTTGCATTCTTTATTAACATCGAGCTAAATATTCATTTTTAAAACCCAAACTTCTGCCCCAGATTTTGGAAGCCACAAGCAATTAGTCAGGAGCAGAAACATTCAGGTGGAAGTTCGCTATTTATATCCCTTTTGGGCTTTTATTTTTTAGCGCTTTCTTCCTTCTGTGGCTGGGGCATAGGAAACAAGCTCAAATCCAGTTTTCCAACTGAAGCAGATCCTGTTTTATTTTGCTGTGCCCTAAGCAGATATGGCTGAGGGCTTTGCCTTCCTGAACAAACTCCTGGGAAGAGGCGGGGAGGGGGAAAGGCAGTTTTGCTGCTTTTCTGCCCATGTAAAAATGAGGTATATGGTGAGGGGGAGATTTTATTAAAAGCCGTAGATGTTCTCCCCTGTGAATATAAGAAAACATAAACCATGTTGTTCCTGGACTTGTACCTTTTGTAGAGCATTGTGGTCCAGGTGGCACCACTGCTGTGCAAAACTTTATGGGGATTTGGTTTAAAAGACCCCTGTTTTAGACACTCTGACCTGGCAGCTGAGCTGGTGGCAGCTGGAAAATGCTCCTTCTTCTGAGACGGATCATGATTTATCTGTTTAAACCGCTGGTAGTAAGAAACACTGGCGAAAGAGGAACAAGAAGGAGAAATAATTTAAAAAGAGGGGAGGGGGAGAATAAACCCAACCAAACTTGCATTGTGTTTGCACAAGCAGGCTGTGTTCTCCAGCACTGCATGAGACTTATTTTCCCTCTTTTTACCCCAAAGCAGAGCCAGCATCTGGCATCACATGGGCTGGCGTGGCCTCATGTCCCTGTGCTCTTCTGGGACGTGTTGGCTGTGGAAACAGAGGTGTAAACCCACCAGTTTGGAAGAAAATGAGCAAAAAGCAGCTTCTCTTTTGCCACTTTCATTTCCCAATTCTTGTACACGAGGATTTAGTGTTTCAGTTGTCAGTAAAGAAAACACATGCTATTTAAATCCTCCTTTGCTTCAAAAAAAAACCCCACCCCAACCCCAAAATCCTCCCATCTTAAGGAATGACCTCAAGGTCACTTGTGGTTTTTAGAATTGGGAGTATTTCTAGCTGGTTACGGGGTTTGTTTTATACATCTATATGTAAATATAAATGTATTTATATCCCACATGATCCAGCTGATGTGGTGGTACTAGTATGGGTAGAAGCCATGGAGTCTTTCCAAGCTTCTTGGGGGTCTTTCCAAGCTGTGCAGGTTCTTTGTCCTGGGAGCAGGTCCAGAGGAGATCACAAAGATGATCCGAGGCCTGGAGCCCCTCTGCTGGGAGGACAGGCTGGGAAAGCTGGGAGGGTTCAGCCTGGAGAAGAAAAGGCTCCAGGAAGACTTTCCAGTCCCTCAAGGGGCTCTGGGAAAGCTGGGGAGGGACTCTGGATCAGGGAGTGGAGCCATTGGATGAGGGGGAATGGTTTTAAACTGGAGGAGGGGAGATTTAGATGGGATATTGGGCAGAAATTCCTGCCTGTGAGGGTGGTGAGCCCCTGGCCGGGGTTGCCCAGAGAAGCTGTGGCTGCCCCATCCCTGGAGGTTCAAGGCCAGGTTGGATGAGGCTTGGAGCACCCTGGTGTGGTGGGAGGTGTCCCTGCCCAGGGCAGGGGGTGGCACTGAATGATCTTTAAGCTCCCTTCCAACCCAAACCATTCTGTGATTCTCTGATTTGAAAGCTTTCTGGGGTCTTCGCAGACCTGGGGGTTCTTTGCAGAGCCGCCGCAGCGATGTTTGCCGTGGGGGAAAATAGGAAATCCTTCCTGGGGAGGCTTTGGCAAAGCGCCCACCCCTTGCAACGTCTGTGTTTGAGGAGGATGGAGAGGGGCCATCCAAGGTGTCCTTCCCGTACCCATCTCCGCTGCTGGGGACGAGCACCAGGACTCACCCATCCCCATCCCATGAGGGGTGGCAAAATCCTGCACGACTCCCCCTGCCAGTTACTGGAGAAGCCTTGTTTTGGGCTGCAAGCAGGAGATTTTTCAGGGTGCAAAAGTGCTGTTTGTGATGCAGGCTCGGCCCTGTGCTATCAGGTGGGAGATCAGACATGGTAAACCATCACAGGACGTGTATATATATATACACACACACACAAACACACACGCAGATGTCTGGAGGCTCGTGGTTTTGTGGCTATAGTCAATCTGGTCAGAGGAGTTCTCCGGTGTGTTTTTAAAAATCAGATCTGCCAGATTACGAGCTGCTCTGCATACACTTCCCCGCCACCGATGGATCTCGGCCTGTCCTAATTTCGAGGACCCGAGACCAGATCCCGGCGCCGGAGATTGCAAACAACCCGGCTGAGCTGATTCCTGAGGGTTTTCACGTGCGTTGTCATCGTCAGGCATCTCCTACCCGAGCTGGTGGGTGCGAGGCGGGGTTTTAAGCGCCGTGGGTGCCCGGGGAGGGTTTTTGGGATGGTTTCGCCGCTCCTTCCTGCAGGCACGTGCATTATTGTGAAGAGTAGGAGGGAAATGTCCCCCCTTGCAGCGCCCTTTCAAGCTGACCTTTTGCGTTTAGGAGGTGCAAACAGGTGCCCGTCCCGATTGAGCCACGAGGCTCTGCCCGTTCCTGCCTGTTCCTGCCCGTGCTTGGCTTTATTTTGGAAGAGGCAGGCGGCTTCGAGAAGGCGAAACCAACCCACTGGTGAGGATGAAGGAGCTTGGGTGAAGCTGAGCCCACTCGTGGCTTTATTGCTCTCCCAGTAAGGGAGATATTTATAGGGCAGCAAATTGAATTCAAAGCTGGAGGAGAGCGTGGGCAGGGTGAGCGTGGGGTGCGTGCAGGGCTCCAGCCCTGGGGGAAAGAGCAGTTTTATGGGTTGCTTGGCTCTTGGATTGCCAGGTATGAAGTCTCCCAGCAGGCAGACGCCTTTATTTTGGGAAGAAGAAAGGATGGAGGGGGATTTCTGGCGCTTTCTCACTCGGGAGAAGGCGGTTGCAAAGCCACATCTGTCGAGTCCTGGCTGTGGATGTTTTACCAGGACGAGGACCAACCTTTCATGGGTTTTACTGGCTTTAAAAGTATTTTTTACTGGTCCAAACCGACCTCCTGCTGTTCTTCCCTGGCTTCCAAGCGGGATGGGGAGGGTGTGTCCCTGGGAGAGGACTTGGTGCCGTCCTGGGATGCTCCTGCCACGCTGTTACAGCTGTGCACCTACAGAAAATAAACCCTCACGCCAGCCAGAGCAGGACTTGATAACTGGTTCGATGCCTTGCCCTATTGCAAGTAATTAGGCTGACATGGCTCTTAAAAGTTCCTGCCTGCAATTACGTATGCAGAGTAATAAATAAGGTGTAATTATCGGCTTAGGGAGGTTATCAAACTTTCCTTGATGGAGTGGCGGTGCAGGATGGGTGAGAAGAAATGCCCCGAGGGGGGTCTGGGCTGTGAGTAGGGTTCCTGGGGGAGCACTGGGAGAGGGGGGGTCAGGTCTTGCTCCATCGTGGCTAGAAACAGGCTGAAATTGGGGAAAAAGATGAAGTGAGTCCCAAAGAACGAGGCTGATCCAGCTCACTCAATCTGATGGAGAGGCAGGATCCCATCCATTGCGCACCAGGGATCTTAATAGCGACTTTGCCAGACAAGGTGTTATTAGGAAGAAACACTCAGCTCTGAATGGGCCAGATGACTTAAAATCCTCATTCTCCCTGTGCACGGGCATGTCGGTGCTAATAGCAGGTGGAGGAGGAAGAAGAGGTGACTGTAGGTACCACCCAATGAAGACAAGGTGTTTTGAGCTTGAGCGAGCATCCACGGTGACCGTGGCGGCTCCAAATGTGCCGTGACTAAACTTGTGGAAAAAAAAAAAAAACAAACCCAAAACAAACCAACCTGAATCCAAGATGAAGATGAGATTTCGGCACTGTCTCTCCATCCTTTCTGGATAGGTGTGATCCTGGGTGGATTTTGAGAAGCGTGTGCTGAAGAGACCTTCTGCTGAAGAGACCTTTTGAGAACCTTCTGCTGAAGCCCTCGTGCTCGCTGGGAGTCCCGAAACCACCATCCTCCACCTCCCTCCAGATTACAGACCATACCAGCCTGACCCCGTGGGGATTAAGGTGTGTTCCCTGTCCGGCACAGGCCTCAAACCAGCCAAGCAGGATGCGATGCTAAAATCACAGCAGGCGGCAAGCTCAGCACCGTCCCCAGTCCAAACCAGTGAGACCAGCAGCCGCGAATGGGAAATCCAACTGGCGGCTCTCCTCGGTAGGGATGCTGCTGTGGCCAGACTCTTCCTCGGAGCTCCTCAGCGCCCGTGCCAGCTGCACTTCGCCCCAGCTCCGAGGGTTTTAGGGGTGCGTGAAGGCTTGTGCTCTCCCACGAGGGCTTGAGAACCACCACAATTCCCAAGTCTGCGAACGCCAGCAGTTTGGCTCACGCTGGCTTTCAGGAAACAGGATTTTATCTAAAATCTCAAGCCAGGCGAGGGCCTGGAGAGCCTGGAAATGCCGCTAGCGTTTCCCACTCCAGCATCCTGGCTGCCCCAGCAGGCTCCCACGATCTTATTAAAGCCGGGCTCGCATACGAGACACGGTGCTGCTGGGTTTTTTTTTCTGCTGCAATTAAAGTTGGAAGGAGCCCTTTAATGTAGACTGGCTGGGAGATGTTTAAAGCAGCTGGTTTGATCTGGCGGGGGAAGGTGCGTGCAGGTCGCCGCTCCTCCGGCTGAGGACGTGTGGCTTGGTGCAGTGGCGGGGATCGGTCCTCCTAGCTCCACTCAGCCTGCTTTGACCTTTTTGGCTTGCGAGGGGTTCTGCCGCTTGCAAAACTGACTTCTTCCTGCCTCGGGTCTTCTCCTGCCTGTTGCATCGCTGGCAGGCTGTGAGAACGGGGACCGCATCGCCCCGTCCCCCTGGCTATGAGGATGAACCTGGTGGCAACGGGGCTGTTGGCACGCTCGCCATCCCTACGCGGCCTTTTTCCTCCGTCTTGGCTGCCGTTTCCGTCCCCAAGCGCGGCGGAGACTTCTTCCCTGGTTTCAGCAAGATTAATCTCACCCGGTTTCCCTCATCGGAGGCAGGCGAAGCCTCCTGGGATAGCCCGGAGAGAGATGCCTATCTTGGACAGACGACATCTTCCAGCGATGGAGATTCCCATGAGAGTTTTATTGCCTGCCCCAAAGCCCCAATTCCCTTGAAATGCCGGGTCCGAGCAAAACGCCGACAACTTTTTAATTTCCACTGCCAGCCTCTTGTTGTTTTGCTGTTTGTTTGTTGTTGGGTTGTTGTTTTTTTTTTCTTTTCCCCCGTCCCTGTGTGCCAAATAACCAGTTTTCCCTGCACCCGTTTCTACCCGTCGCGCTCCTCGGGAGTTGTTATGATGGGAAGGACCGACCTGAACAAACATTTCCTTTTGTTAGGCTTTATTTCGGGCATTGCCCTAATGGGGTAGCCGAGGCCATGAGTCACCTGTAGAGAGGCTAGATGGAAAATTTGGGTTGTTTTAAAGAAAAAGCTTTATTTTAATGATACCAGGTATTGTAATAACCCTAAACAACCACTTTGTGCAACGGGAGGAGTTGAAATGTTTAATGCATTAAGCTTTGGAGTCCTTATATGGATCTCTAAGGGAATAAAAAGGTGAGAATAAACCCCGAAAGAGCTCGCTGCTGAGCATCCCAGGGCAGGGCTGGGTGTCACCCACCCCGTCCTGCCCCTTTGCCTCGTGTCCCCTCCCCGGAGCTGCCTGGCTCCCCCCGGGGGCTGCCTTATCGCCTCCATCTCCCCGAGCGGGGCGGCAGCTTGCTGGGTGGCGGAGGTGGAGACGGCAGGGTCCCCTGGCTAAACCCCGTCATCGAGGGAAGGAGGAGTTAAATTCCCCTGCCTTTTAATCCAGTTGTGCTGGTTTACCTGCAAAGCCAGGCAGCAGCTTCCTTCACATGCAGCCGCGGTCCCCGGCACATCATGCCCCAACGTCATGTCGTGCAGATGTCCACCAGCCACGCCAGCTACAGCGTCTGCGTGTTGGGTACCGAGGTCTTCCTCGATACGCGCCGGTAAGGCTTGGCATGGGGGTATCCTCATCGTTTTCCAGCGGGCTGATGGGTTTTGGGGGAAGGTCAGTGGTGGTTTTGTGTTGTTTGGAGGAGAAACGAGTGCTTGGGGAGAATCAGAGAAGGAGAATCAGAGCTCACTTTGAGCCCGCGTGGTGAGTTTATCCAAGGATTTGGCGAGTTGCATGGGGAACACGTCCCGCTGGGTCTGTTTTAGGGGACGATGTCCCATGCGGTGCTGCGCCCAAAGGAGGGACATGGGTTCTGGCAAGCGCAAGGCGTCGAAGCGTAGCCGAGCCATGACGATTTGCAGGCAAAGCCCATGCACACCCCAGCGGTGCGGGATCTATTTCTGGCTGTGAAAACATTAGGCAAGAGCAATTCAAGATGAGCAACTTGGCTGGAGCTAAAATGGGGTAAAGAATAAAATGTGTGGCTCAGGCAGAAAAAATCCACCGGCAGGTTTGCACGGGTGATTTCACAAAAAGAGATTTTTCCAGCATTAAATACGGGGGTTGCTTTATTGGCCGGATACGAGGCTGTACTTACCCTGCTGTTACGTTGTCATTATTTAATAAATCACGTTTATAATGATAGAGACTACAGGACAAGCCAGTTGGGATCGCATCCTGGGCAATTATTGGGGTTGTGTGTTGGAGCTGGGCCAGGACATGCCGTCGTCCCCCCCCGAAGTTCTTCAGTTTGAGCTTTAGCTGCCCCCCAAAAGTGTTATTTTTCCTCTCAGCCAGATGGGAATACATAAAACCTATTTTATATATAATTTCTTTTTCCTGGATTTGGACTCAAAGCAAGCTCAGTCCCATTTAAACATGGAGCCCGAACCCCAAAATGGGCTGATTCGGCTCCTCAGTAGCAAAATCTGAGCTTTGGTCCAAAAAAGCAGAGGGCAAATGTTCTTTTCAAGTAAAAAAAAAATAGGATCATTTTGTTCCCTGAGAGCACTGGCCAGGGGGAACTCGGTGATGGATACGTCGAGTTTTGGCTGTGGTTTGGGTCTGTTTTGGGGCAGAAAATGGAGAATGGTTGGAATCCGGTGGCGACGCTGAAGCGCGAGGGCTGTAAAATCAGGGCAAATAGACCCAAATTCAAGCAGCTACAGTGAGCAAGAGCGTGCAGGTGGATTTATGACATTGCACGATGTTAAATACAAGGGGTGACAAGCGAGATGACACTTTAATCTCCCCTTACAAGCTGCTGCAGGCACCAGGGATGCCATGCCAAGAGCAACACCAGGAATAAATCTCTTCTGTGTTTCGTTTTGTGGTTTTTGGTGGGTTTTGTTTGGGTTTTTTTTTAATTATTATTTTATCCTTGCTGTTAAAATTTACCACCCTGTCCCTTTTTCGCGTGTGGCTGGGGAGGCCGGCTGCTGATGGGAGACAGGTCAGAGCACTCGGGCTCCTGGGATGGAGGTGCTGGGCCTGTAATGAGCAGGTAGGCAGCACTTCAAAGGCGAGGGATGTCATGCAAGGTGGGGTGCGGGTTCTCCGTGCTCGGATTCAGGCTCCGCTCCAGTTTGGTCATCTCTTGGGTCAAGGTATGGTCCCATAATAACCATCTCCCTGGATGGTTGACGTCAAAAATTGTCCTGTCTCTTTTTTTGGGGGGGGGGGGTTGTTGTGGAATGCTGAAATTTGGGGGGGGTTTCTTACTGTTGTGGAGGGAGGTTGGATGGTCAAACTTCAGTGAATTGCAATCTGCGCTTAACCACGGACAGACGTGCTGGAGCTCCAGTGGGAGCTCTGCTTGCTCAACACCACCACAGAGATAATACATATAAAATTCAGACGATGCATTTCATCACTCGAAGATGGTTTCTGTGTCATTTCCACCCAGTTAGGGCTGGATTTTAATTCCAGGTTCAAGTATTTGGCTCCACAGAGGAGAACAGGAGGGACAACTTGGTCTATAACTCAACGCTGCTCTCTGTTTCAGATCTACTCCCAAAGGTGCCATGTCATTTGATGTCCATGCCACCTCCGCGGTTACAGTCCACATCATCCACAGCCCCATGACAAAACCCATGATTAACTCCAGATGGCCCCTGGATCCTGATATAGAGATTGTAGTGACCATTGATGTCACCAGCAGTACCGTCAATGACAATAAGGTTAGTTGCTTTTTATGCACCAAAACTGGAAAAAGAAGTCACGTTTTCTAGGAAAGAAGGGAGGATTATGGGCAGACTCAATCATTTCTAGGTAGTGCTGACAATCAGGCTCATTTCTATGGAGAAAACTCAAACTTAGAAAGAATTGTGTAATTATCGTGTATGTAAAATGAAACTAAGAAGGAGAAGGAGATCACATTTTGTACCCTAAGTGTGAGACAGCGGTGGCTGCAAAAGCTGGTGTCAGAAATTCCGTGCCAGGAAAAAATACTCCAACATTGGCTTTTTTTCCTGCCTATTTTTGTGCTGAAGCAGGCGGAAATGGTTGGCCTGAACTGTGATTAATGGAGAATGACTTGGGTGAACCCTCCAAGAGCTTGTTGTATAGCGTTGGTTGGTCAACCCAATGAGTGGAAAGACCTACTCAGCGTGACGGGAGATGGGACTTGGGTCATGATCTGGTGATGTCTTCGCAGGTTAAGATTTCGTACTACGGACGGGAAGGCAATGAGCTTTCGGTGGCTTGGTTGTATCTCACCTGCGTAGGTAGGTATTACAGCAACGCTTGTTCAAACCCGGCCAACCCTTTCTGATGCCAAGATCTAGTTGGGTTCATGGGATGGGAGTTAAGTGGGGGGCGCGGGCTGCCCATCTGTGATGTGCAATGAAGGTTTGGGTGTTGACTGATGCTGACAAGCAAGAGGGAAATAATTAAAATGTTATTATGCTGCCTTATATGGTGCAAAAAAGGCACAGGCTGGGCCCTGTCCCCACCCAATGTACACACCGAGCATCCTCCTCTGCTTGCCAAGGTCGTTGCGTTGGCAGAAGAGGATCCGAAGGAGACCATCTTGCCCAACTTTGGCCAGCATCCCCCTCCTCGACCTCCATTCTAGTGGAGGGGAATAGGCACCGAAGAGTAGTTGTCTGACCTATTTTAGAAGTTTAGGATGAGATGAATCATTCCCTTGAAATGCCTATTTTCCTCTGCTGACTACAAAGGGAGTCTAGACAACTAGTCTGGATGCAGAGCCTTCCACTTGGATGGATTAATTACCCTAAATTTGGAATTTTCTAAAGCGTTCACATGACAGCCAGACCTGTGTCCTTAAGTCATGCATATGCCTTCCAAAATTACACCTGAAGAGGCTGATGGTTTCCCACGTCCCATAACTGATGGTCTCTGCTGGAGCCATCGCTGTCCGCAGGGCTTTTGCCTTGCAAATGCTCTTCGCTCGCTTAGATTTAGAGCTTCACTTCCACCTTCTTCATGTCCGCTCTGCATCAAGGAGAAGGACAATCTCTGCTTTGGTGCCTGTGTTTTCCACACACCATATCCAATTTGGAGAGGCTTCTGCATTAAGATGGGCCTAATACAGATTTAGGTAGGGTTTAGATGAGGTCACTGGTAAACCTCTGCTTTATTGCAGCAGAGGCAGTGATTTGGGCCAAGAAAAGCTCTGTAAGGGTAAGTCCTTCTCAAGCATTGCATCGAGCCTAGTAATTATTTAGATGTCCACTTCCCCATGGTGAAGACACTTTCATGCCTTCACTGTGTTTTGGCTTCCCAAAAAAACGCTACAGTCAATGTGAAATTGCTGAAAACACAAAGTATGCCATGAAGCGAGCATGACCCTGCTGGAGGAACCAAGACGGGAGAAGATAGCTGGAGAGCAAAGAGGGGAAAACCAAGAAAAAGCCATCAAGTTGGCTTTTCTGTGGGCATTTTGTTGGAGACGTTGGGTCTGGAGAAGCTTTGGGGTGTGAAGGTGGGGTTGGTGTTGGATGATTCATGAGTAGTGCCAAGGATGAGCCCAAAATGCCACCGAGAGCTCATTCCCCTGCCAGTGGCTTCCATATCTCTTGATGTTTCAGAGGTATCCCTGGATGTGGACTTGACCCGTAATGGGAGAGTGAAGAGCAGAGGGAAGGACAAGGTATGGAGAAGCTTTGCTGTAGGCAACGTATGGAGGGTCAACGCAGGGTGCTGCCATTTGCAGGCTTTTCCCCAAAAATCTCCAGGAGGGGAGTGGGACTTGGGTGGTGTCCCTTGTGTCTGAACTAGAGAAAATAACATAGCCAATTCTCAACATACTAATTGAGGAGGAGAAGACTTTATTTTCTTATCCTGTGCCAAAATCTCCTGCCTCTCCAGTCTATCCCCAAAGGTCATATAGGAGAAAATACTCTGCTTCATTTTCTTTTCTTTCTTTCTTTTCCTTTTTGGACTTGAAACTTGCCGCTGGATGAGTGAGCTGCAAGTTTCGCAAACAGCCCCTTTGGCAACAAATCTGCATAAGGCCAAGCACTTCTATTTGGGTAATTAGCTGCAGCCCAATCAGCAGCACAAATTGTACATCGAGATGAGATGCATTTCTAGAAAAGGTGTAGTATTGTCCAGGTGAGGCCTGAGAGATACTTTCTGGCTTGCTGGAAGACAAGATCTGCATAAAATAGACTTTTCCGGCCCTGCTGGAAGCTGAGATTAGGAAATTTAGGGGCTTGAAAGCATTGCTGCTGTCTCCCCACCAAGTCTTGACTCCATGTTGGGGGTTGTTCTCTGAGCGTGGTCGTGGCCGTGGGGTTTTCCCTGGTTCGGGAGGAGGTTGGGATGGGGGAAATCTTGCTCCCATCCTCTTTGGGTGCTTCTCTTCCAGGCCAAGTGGACGTGGGGTCCAGATGGGCAAGGTGCCGTGCTCCTAGTCAACTGTGACCGTGACAGCCCCGGTGCAGGGGGGACAGACAGCAGTCAGGTGGACATACGAACCACTGCAGGTAGGGTGTCATCTGCAGCTTAAGGGGACCCTAAAGGTCTCACCGGGGTGTTTCCCACTTGCGACACCTCCCTCCCCTTTCTCCACATCTCCTCTTTCCGTCTTTTTCCACACTGTAGACCTTCAGGACATGTCCGTCATGCTGCTGCGGACTCAAGGTCCCAGCGCTATCTTTGCTGAGTACCAGGTGGTCCTGCACGTCCCTGAGTCGGACGCAGATAAAGTACGGGTTTTCCACGCTATCCGTGAGTATTCCTTCCTTCCTTCCCAGATATCCATGCATGACCCCAAGATGGGCAAACCCCGATTTTTGTTGTGTACTGTGGCTAGGGGCTGGGTACCTCCGACGGCTGGAAACATTTATCCCCAAAGCTCCTCTTCTATTCTAGAAGAGGGGGTTACAGGGGAAAAATCGAGGGGAAAAGGATAAAAAAAAGGCTTTTCTCAGTGGGGTTGCTGAAATTTTGACATTCCCACGGGGCAGATAACCCCTACGTGGCTCCCGGCACCTTTTTGGTGCGGGTGATGACCTGCTGCCAAAGCAGCCCGTCTTGTCAGGCAGCGCGTTTTGTCTTTGAACACCCCGGGCCGCTGGATCCCCAGCAGCTCCCCGCCGAAAATCAGGTCAGGGAACCCAGGTGTATCATTAGATGCTTAACTCCAGCCACGCACTTTGAAAGGGTTGGACCTGAGGGTACAGAGTCCTCCTTGTATGAGGAAGATCAAGTGTGTTCCCCGGAGAAGAGGAGGCACACCCGCTCCTCTGCAAACCGCGCTGGCATCAGCCACCTCCTCGCTGGTGCCTCCTTCCAGCCTGGTGGACAGGTTGGTCACCCTGTCTTGGGTTGGGTATTTCCATGTTTCTCTAGGGAGTGACTCACACCCCCACTACAAACCCGTGCTGGGGCCGGACAAGCTCTCCTACGTGCTGGACCACGTCGGCAACGGAGAAAACACCTTCTACGTTGAAGGGTTGGCTTTTCCCGATGTGGGCTTCTCGGGGTTGGTTTCCTTCAGCGCCAGCTTGCTGGAGGTTCCCCATAAGGTACATGGGGTTTGCCCCATCCCCTGCAAAGTTCCCCCCAACAGTGGGGTTTTTAACCGCCGCTCCCTGGCGTTTCACCCCTTGCAGAATTCACCGGGCACCCCAATTTTCACGGATACGGTGGTTTTCCGCATGGCGCCCTGGATAATGACGCCCAACACCCAGCAGCCGATGGAGGTGTTTGTCTGCAGGTAGGAGGGACGTCGACCCATCGCTCTCCTGCCTTGGGTGACTCTCCAAGGAGGAGCTGTTGACCCTTGTTTGCTACGTAGCAGCTCTAGGGTGAGCCAAGCTTTACGCACGCTATAATGGAGGCAATATTTGGGCAGGGAGCCCGCTGGCACCGCTGCACTCATTGCAACCCCAAGGAGAAAGGCTGGAGGACCATCTCCAGGGTCTAACCTCATGCAGGACAATTACCAAGTGCATTTAGGAATAAGGAATGTGCTGCCATGGTCAGGATTGGGGGAGCTTCTAGTGATCCCCCCACCTCAAGGCACTTGCTCCTTCCTCTCCCTCCAGCATCCAGCGGGGCCCAGACTCCAACCAAGTCTTTCTGGAAGGGCTCCAGGTCCTGCTGAAGAAAGCCAACTGCAAGCTGACCATCTGCTCGGAAGTGGAAACCCGCAGCGACCGCTGGATCCAGGTCATCAATCCATGCTTGTAACACGCGGCTCTCCTCCTCCCTTACAGGCTCTTGGCCACACAGGGTGTCACCCCCGTTGCTGACACGCCTGGTGGGGACTAGTTGAGTTGCTTGGGCAAACGCCTAGATGTAAGAGGTGAACCAGGCAACCGTGAACTAAAGTATGGGGAAATGCTGCTGGTGGTGGCAACCAGCACAGACAGGGGTGTTGCCCAGGGACCCAACGGGTCATCGCGAGAGGTACCCCATTGCAAGAGAGACCCCATGGGACATCTCAAGAGAGGTCCCATGACAAGAGGGACCTAAAGAAGGCATTGCGAGAGGGACCCTATTGCAAGAGGGACCCTGTGGGGCATTCCAAGAGGATCTCCACTGCAAGAGGGACCCTAGAGAACATTGCAGGAGGGGTTCCATGGCAAGAGGGACCTTGTGGGGTCATTGCAAGAGGTACCTCATTGCAAAAGGGTCCCCAGGACAAAAGGGATCCCGTGGGGCTTTGCAAGGAGGTCCCCACTGCGGGAGAGACCCTAGAGGACATTGCGAGAGGGTCCCCACTGTGAGAGGGACCCCACAGTGCGTTACCAGGAGGACACGGCGCATGGTGGCTGGACGTGCCACGTGCTCCCCGCAGTGTGTCCGAGCCCTGCTGTCCCTGCCGTGCTTCCCTGCCTGTTGTGGCCGCGTGTTGCTTCCCTGAGGTGACCCAGCACCGCGGTGCCAGCTGGGGTGTCACCCCCTGGGACATCAAGGCAGCTGCCTCCCTTGGGCTTAGGGGCAAGAGCCGGGCTTTGCCAGGTTTGCCCCATTTCCTGCTCCACCCTCACCACATGCCTCACCGAGATGGCTATCACCCCACCAGGAGCCTCCTTCCTCCTCTTCTTCCTCCTTCCTCCTCTTCTTCCCACAACAGGATGAGCTGGAGTTCGGCTACGTTGAAGCGCCACACAAGACTTTCCCTGTTGTCTTCGACTCGCCCAGGAACAGAGGCTTGAAGGATTTTGCTTTTAAAAAGATCCTGGTATGTTGTTGCGTGACCACCACCATCCCCTTTCTTCCCCCCAAAATCCTCTGCCAAGGTGGGGGTCCCCATTGCCGCTCCCCTCTTCCCCAGGGCCCTGACTTCGGCTACGTGACCCGTGAGCCCCCCGGGAGAGAGATCACCAGCCTCGACTCCTTCGGCAACCTGGACGTCAGCCCACCGGTGACGGTGCGAGGGAAGGAGTATCCCCTGGGCCGCATCCTGATTGGCAGCCCCCTGCCTTGGTGAGAGGCGACGGGGCTCGCGCTTCCCTCCGGGATGCAGCAAAGACCTGAAAATCCTTGCGTGGGAAAAGGTTGCACCCTTCAGAGCAGAAATTGGGGGCCAATTCCCAGCAAAATGGGAATTTGGGGCCAATTCCTGTCAAATCCCAGATTTAATGTGCGTTGTTATTCCTTCGTCCCTTACAAAATCCTGTCACTGCTCCGGTCTTTACCCTCTCCCAAATCCTTGGTGCTTTTCCAGTGATCCTAAAGTGCTGTAAGCATCCGGGCTTGTTTTTATTTCCCCCCTATTAAAAGGAAAAGCAGGGGAATCCAGGAAAGAGTAAAATCCCGAATAACTGGAAATTGTTTTGCTCTGGGCAGGCAGTGCTAGGCAGCCCCGTGGGAACAACAGCGCCCTGCAACATCCTCCACAAAGGGGGTTATTTTCCTGGAAAAATAACAACGGGGATGAATCCAGATGGGGGTTGATCCGGGATAACAAATGGGATGCTCCGAGCCCAGCCCCGCTGCAAGCCAGGGAGCTTGCTTCGGTTACAGCAGCGGGTAAATGGCATTTTCCCAGCCTCGCCGGGACCGTAATTATCCCTTATTACACGAAGTTTAATTAATATTTTCCCAGCCTGCTGCCGTCTGTCTAAGAAAACTTCACCCCCGCGCAGTAGCGCTGCGTAAGGAGCGATTTAGGATTCACAGGGATGGGGGAAATTGGATTCACAGGGACGGGGGAAATTAAATCCAAAGGTGCCTGAGCAGAATATACAGTCTATATGTATATTAAAAAAAAAGAGATGTTTTTATATA
>VZSF01005159.1:250557-278639 GCA_013398295.1 Chionis minor | reverse complement strand
ATATAATATAATATAATATAAGCTGAAAAACTTCCTAGGAGACAGATTGCTTACAGAGGTACGAAACCAACACAGAATTCGGTCCGCGGAATGGTTTGAACAAGCCATGAATGAGTAGGCCCATTACATCCAAAATCACAACGAAAAAAATAAAATTCAGCAAAGCTTATAGAGCACTTCAGCGGCACATATTCCAGCGCAAGGAGCTTACGTAATATTTTGTTTCTTCTCAATGAGTATTTTTGACCTTGTTGGTTTTAGTAAATGCTGGTGGAAAGTCTTCATGGCAATAGTGAAGGTCATTGATTCAAATTTATAAATTTATAATTTAGGAAGGATCAGTGAGCCAAAAGGAAGAAAGAAATAGCATCTTGTAACTCCCAGTTCTTAAGAAAATGCCCCTAAGTGCTGATGGAGCGATGTGCTAACACATTAGAAGAATAGTTTGTAGCTGCTGTTCTTTAGGGACACCAAATCACATAAAAGAACAGGAAAACCGTAATCACCAGCTTATAAACTAATAGAAAGCTTTTGGTTTTAAACAGTACCAGAAAACTAGACTTGATTAAATTAAGTAATATTTGTTTACAGAGTCAAAACATTGCAGTAACCCCAAAGACAGTGACAGAAATGTGTAGCCTGGAAAGAAGAGGTCATTCACCTCAGCCTCACCAGCAACCTCAGTTGCTATGCAAATTCTTAAGCAAAGGGATGAACAAGTAGGTTCCAGGACTGGAAGTTTGGATGCCCACCTTCCCACAACATCAAATATCAGATCTGGATTATAAACCACTAAGTATAAGACCTGGTTCCGGATTTTTTTTGTAGTTTAGCATGTAAAATGCTTCTGCCCGTCATAAATGCCACACTCACGATTGCCTTTTTTTTTTTAGACTGAAGCTGCAAGTGTCTCCAATAATAAGAAAACAGGCCACATCAGAAAAATACAACCAAACCTGAAAAAAATCATGTGGAAGGAAGCTTGGGAAGCAAAAGCAGTTGTATAGCATACTTGACTATGAGAAGAAACTGGTAACCAATGTAATGAATTTGAAGCAGAAGCTGGAAACTGGAAAACTGATAGGGAAGGGTCATAGGGTTAAGCCTCTGACCACCTGTTTTAAAAAAATGTTATCCTTAAAACTACAATATCCTTCCCAAAGTTCAGAAAACTCTGTAATGCATGGTAGAGATGTAGGGAATTCCAGCAATGGGATTTCTCCATTACTAGACAAAAACGATAGAAAAATTAACACCGATAAATGCACTGTATAGTAGCCTACCTGTCATTTTGCTAAAAGCCAAGTGATTTACTCTGTTCTGACATGATGACTCACTTTATTTTCAAAAATTACTTGAAGATGCCAAGCAGCAGCTATTAAATATAGACATCATGAAATGAGAAGGGCCTTACTATGCTCCTTCTGCAGGTTTCAAACAAGTCTTATTTATTATCACTGATTTTTAATGCCTATTCAAAGCCTAGCAAACTTCTGGATTAGTAAAAGAAATGTAATGTTTTGTCAACATATAAAGGAGATAAACAGAATGACAAAGTAATTATATAAATTATCAGTCTGACAATGTTTCCAGGCCAAGTAAGGAAATGACTGATGCAGAGCTCATTAAACACAGAACTAAGAAAGTGTAATTAATGCAAATCAAACTCAAGTTTATAAAGACTAGATCATTGCCCAGCTAACGAGGTGCCTCTTTGTAAGATTATAGGTTGATTAATGAAAGGTGAAAAACATCAGAAACATTTATTTTGGGTCCTGGGATGCTTCATTTAAACAAGTAAAGTTAGAAGGGAAGATGGGAAACAACAGAATGAGCTTGATTATCTCCCAAGACTGATAAACTATGAACAATCAGTGCAGATGGGATTGCCCAGGGTGCAGGTCTGAGAGGCTCTTTTCGGGCCATCCCAAACCACAAGGCAGTCTGAACCAACACACAGTACAGGAGCAGGAAGGGAACACGTGCAGCACAGCTCCTGTGACTAAGCTGGTGAGTGGTAATTTATTAAGGCACTATAAATTGATCACTTACAATGTTTGCCCATATTCATTTGCTCTCCATTCACCATCTCCCCTTCCCTTCCTAAGATCCCTATAGTTTATCTCCTATACCTGTCCCAGCTTGAGTGATGCATCTACATGTTTATCAATCATGTTCACCCGATAAAGTCTTCCAATTTGTTCATTTTTAAATTGTTCATCCTTCAATGTGTAACACTGCACTCCATCCTCCTAGGTTTTATGCAGTGTCTACTATTTATCTGCCAAATGTCATTCAAGAACTTCTCTGTGATGTTGCCGCTCTCCACTTTTTACAATATATCCCATTTTTTCAACCAATTCCATTAGCATCCTCCCATTTTTCTCCAGAGGACTAGAGAAAACATCAAATAAGATCAGTTCTTAGATTGATTCTTCAGAAATTCCATATTTGAGTCTCAGAGTTCCTTGCAGTGCAAATCAAAACAAACTTAAAAGCCTACCAGAAACTACATGGTGAACAAGATTGAAAATGTATTATTCAGGCCAGCAGAAAGAGATAAGAGTCAGTTTTTGGACACTGGTATAGCAAAATATACTTAAAACTAGAGATATTTTTAAAACAGTGACTAGAATTAATCATGATGCTTTAGAGGCTATTTAAAGCTGAAAATATTCTAATCCAGAAAATATTTTCTAAATGGCATGATTCAATTTAAAAGTGGAAATTAAGCCATGGCTACTGGGTTACATGGTGGCAACAGTTTTTTTCACATTTTGTGCTCTATTTAGAGTCCCAACTTGACTGAAGATAGAGGCAGAATTCCCAATGGACTGAGAATATACCTACTCCCCCTACGTATACAGACATCCCCATACAAGCTCCTTAGCATTCTTGCCTTTTTTTGCCTCTTGAGAGCTTGTAGATAGCTCTTCCACAGAGTGGATTTTTAATTTTATATTTGCCTTCTAATATTCTTTTTGATGCTGCATTAAGTGATCTAATGATGTTAATCGTGTACTGCTCTGCACTGACGGTCTTTCGGACTGTCCTAAGCAGTGCCACCAATCTTTTTTATTTTTTTTTTTTCCATAAGAGTTCAGTTGATAAATCTAGGTAGAACCTGGCAAATCATAGATCCAACTTTCAGACAAGGTTATGACTTCATTTCAGTTACAGTTGTACATGAACACCACCTTTGATAATTAGCCCTTAGGATTTCTGCAGAACACGTAATTGTCTGGTAAAATCAGCAGCAACATCCACAAATCAGAACCTGCACAAGTGTGAAATTGCATGTAACGTCTCACATCCATCACCATTTTACCATGCTTGCTGCTTCATGACACAGAGTACCATTTTTTGGTAAGTAATGGTTTCTTCTGGGCAACAAATTTCATTAGCACACTTAGCTCTTGGATGCTACTGATGTATAAGAGTCAGTATGTTTTTCCAAAGAAGGGGCCATGAAATACAAAGCAAAGGCGCATTACAGAAAAACGTCTCAAATACTGAGAAGTTTGGCTAAAGCAAGCTTTTGGCAGCTCTATACCACATTTTTTTTTAAGATGCCAAAAAACTTATTCTAGACAGAGCCAGGTATTAAAGATAACGTGCAGGCAGCAAAGAGCCAATTGCCAGAAACAAATGGAAAATACGGATTTTATAAAGAAATTCTTGTGATACTTCACACTTTTTCTTTTGCAGAATTTTAAAATAGGATAAAAGAGGTCACGGATACAGGTAGGCAATCCAGTGCAGCAAGGACTGCAGTAGAAGACAGAATCCTTCTCACTTTCTCTTTATTATGAAATAAAAATGGAGCTATGAATCATCACAGCGCAGACAAATCATCTGAGGCATCTTAAAACAGCCACTTGACTGATTGCTGTAATATCACCTGTCATTCAATAAAAAGAACTGCAGTACATGCTTACACGTTGGTAGAAATGTGCCCAAAGCCAAATGGAAACCCTTGGCTTCATTAACACAACACCATTTTAGAAGCTCCTCAATTAAAGCATTTGAAGTCCCTTTAGAGCAGATGCAGAGACCTTTGTGAAAGCCAGGTGGGTACCGGCACGACAGACAAGATCATTCCAAATGGACAGGGGTTACAGCAAAAATGACCACCAATGCATCAGGGACGGAGCTGCAAACCAGACACGGCATCTGCAAGGGTCCTGGGTCACTCCAGAAACACTTCATTTGGAACTGCTAGCAAGTTTAAAAAGTTTAAGGTTGGAAACAAAATGGAAAAGCAGAGATTTATCGACAGCGGGTGCTTCCCAGACTTCCCCGCTCACAAAGCCAACACGGATACCACACGCCAGCCGCCGTGTCACAACCAACCTGGAGGCACACTCTGAATTTCA
This sequence comes from Chionis minor, assembly GCA_013398295.1. Taxonomy (NCBI): domain Eukaryota; kingdom Metazoa; phylum Chordata; class Aves; order Charadriiformes; family Chionidae; genus Chionis; species Chionis minor. Next base: position 274,263 of record VZSF01005159.1, on the reverse strand, counting down.
GCCTACTGCTGCCCCAGCAGAAACAGCATCACGTATAAAGCTCTTCCCACAAACGAATTCCACCCTCTGAAAAACCCACAAATTTTAAGAAAAGTCATTATATTCCCATGTAAGTGGATTCACTTTTCTCCTACGGCCAATGCCGTCATCTCTGCAAAGACTTCTCTCTGTGAAAACAAATATTCTACCAGAGGAGAACAGTCTGCCGGAAGTTTAGATTGCATCAGTACCCTTCTCCCTCATTTTAGGAATTCCACTCTGAAGGCTAAAAAATCCACAAAGGTAACTTGTGTTATTTAATTTGTTGGGATTTTTTTTCTGTAAAGATGCTGATTCACACCTCAAAGAAATATCACTTAAAATAAATACCAAGATACTGTGATCTTGCTTTCAACACTACTTCTGTATGTACAAGGAGGTCTGTGAGGGCAGAAGATTGAATTTCCATTACAACACTAAGAAATAAATTCTCTTCAGTTCATTTAAGTAGGTACACTTTCTCAGAACTGTGAGGCCCAATTCATACCCAAGTCAAATGAGATTTTAACTGTATGTAGATTCAGAATGAGACGCTTAAATGATTTTCAGGTTGGAAGGAATCCTTAGCCAAGAAATCTGCAGCTGTCTCTTACTGTATAACTTAGTCAAATAGATAAAGCTAGAATATAAAATTAATTCTTTTTGTATTCAGAAAGACTTCTGGCATGTAGCTGTGGTTGAAGATACTACACACAGCTCTTCTGTTGATTTCATGACTGTTCAGACAATTCAGTTATAAATAAAGGAGTAAAGATCTTTTTGGAGGAAGAACATTCCTTCGAGTCTAACAACAGTTACTAAATAATTTTAGTATCTTATTTTCCTTTTTTTTCCCCCCCCTATTTGTCATCATAGGTTTATCCTATAAGTGCCAACCTTTTCTCACAATGCACACCAGAGTCTTTAAGACTGTCTACAAATCCAGGGCTCTAATAGGGAAGACACAATTATAGACCATAAGTTGCAAAAACTGCAATAATATCCTACAGTAATAGTCATAAGAACATTTAGGAATTGAGCAAAGATTTTGGATTATTTTTTTGGAAATAAAAGTCTTGAACAAATCTTTTTTTATTCAAAAGACAAAAACTAAATAGAAGAACAGAGACATGGACCAGCTGGAGCAGGTCCAGAGGAGGCCATGAAGATGATCAGAGGGCTGGAGCCCCTCTGCTGGGATGACAGAGTGGGAGAGTTGGGGTTGTTCAGCCTGGAGAAGAGAAGGCTCCGGGGAGACCTTAGAGCCCCTTCCAGTATCTGAAGGGGGCCTACAAGAAAGCTGGGGAGGGACTTTTTACGAGGTCATGTAGTGGTAGGATGAGGGGTGATGGCTTCAAACTGGAAGAGGGGGGATTTAGATGAGATTAAGAAGAACTTCTTGCCTTTGAGGGTGGTGAGCCCCTGGCCGGGGTTGCCCAGAGCAGCTGTGGCTGCCCCATCCCTGGAGGTTCAAGGCCAGGTTGGACGGGGCTTGGAGCAACCTGGTGTGGTGGGAGGTGTCCCTGCCCAGGGCAGGGGGTGGGACAGGATGGGCTTTAAGGGATTAGAACTAGATGGTCTTCAAGGTCCCCTCCATCTCAAACCATTCTATGATTCTATGTACAACCCTGCTCAAAACCAAAAGAGAAGTGTACCCGAGACAGAAATCTGTATGAATAACCATTGGAAACTACAAGGGCATTTCCAGGGCGTGCAGAGATGCAGTTAAAAAAGAAAAGCTCAGCTCAAATTGAAAGTGGCCAGAGATGTCAAAAACTACAAGAAAGTGTTCTTCAGGTACATAAACAAAAGGAAAATATTGCCTGTTGTTAAACAGGAGAGGTCAATTAGACATTGACAACAGTGAAAAGGCAGAGGTTCTCAACACTTCCTTCACCTCTGGTTTTACCAGCACTTGTTGGGCCCCAGGTCTGGGGAACAAAAGTCCACGCTGATGCAAACACAGCCCCACCACCAGTGAAGGAAGCGTCAGTATGTGAACTATTACAGGAGCTTGACCCCTACAGATCAATGGGCCTTGACAATAACCATCCAGGGTGTTAAGAGAGTTGGCTGATGTTGGTGCAAGACCACTCTCCATAATCTCTAATAAGTCACGGAGGTCAGGGGATGTCCCAAAAGACTGCAAGAAGGCTAATGTCACACACAACAAGAACAGCTTAAAGGAGGGTCCAGGAAATTATAAGCCCGTCAGTTTTACTTCAGTCCCTGGGAAAGTTATGGAACAAATCCTCCTGGAGGCTGTCACAAGTCAAATAAAGCATGTGATTGGGAAAAGACAGCACGGATTCACCAAGGGCAAATTGCGCTTGACAAACCTGATTGCCTTCTACAACAAAGTAACCTACTCAGTTGATGAGGGGCGAGCAGTGGATATTATCTACCTGGATTTCTCCAAGACTTTTGACATGGATCCCCACAGCCTCCTCCTAGAGAAACTGATGCATTACGGTCTAGACTAGTGGTCCGTGTGGTGGGTGGGGAACTGGCTGACAGGCTGCACCCAGAGGGTGGTGGTCGATAGATTCCTTTTCAAACTGGGAACCTGTTACAAGGGGGGTCATCCAGGGATTGATATTGGGCCCAAAGCTGTTTAATACCTTCCTAAGTGATCTGGATGATGAGATCAAGTGTACCCTCATGAAGTTTGCTTATGAACCCAAACCGAGTGGGGAGGTGGACAATTTGGAAGGGAGAGCCACCCTGCCGGAAAATCTGAATCGACTGGAAAAGTGGGCTAACAAGAACCTTCTGAAGTTCAGCAAAAACAAGTGTAAGGTCTTGCACCTGTGAAAACATAATCCAGGAGTGCGGCCCAGGCTGGGTCCTACCCGGCTAGGGAGCAGCTCTGTGGAAAGGGACCTGGGAGTCCTGGTGGACATCAAGCTCAACATGAGTGAACAGCCTGCTGCAGCGACAAAGAAGGCCAGCATGATGCCAGGTTGGATCAACAAGGGCATCACCAGAGGAGACAAAGAAGTCATTATCTTACTCTGCTCAGTGCTTGTCAGGCCACACCTGGAATACTGTGTTCAGTTTTGGTCCCTGCTATACAAAAAATATGTGGCCGGGCTGGAGAGGGTGCAGAGAAGGGCCACCAAGATGATGAAAGGACTGGGAAGCGTGCCGTACGGGGAAAGGCTGAGAGAACTGGGTTTGTTCAGCTTTGAGAAAAGAAGACTTAAGGGAGACCTTATCGCCATGTTCCAGTATTTAAAGGGTGGCTACAAATAAGATGGAGACTCCCTTTTTACAACCAAGTCACATGGAAAAGATGAGGGAGCCATGGGTACAAGTTACTCCAGAAGAGATTCCCAATTGGACACAAGAGGAAAATTTTTCTCAATGTGAACAGTCAGACATTGGAATAATCTCCCCAGGGAGGTGGTGGATTCCCCACCATTGAACACTTTTAAGATTCAGCTGGACAAAGTGCTGGGCCACCTTGTCTAGATCAGGCTTTTGTCAAGAAAGGTTGGACCAGATGATCCCTGAGGTCCCTTCCAATCCGGTATTTGAGGATTCTATGAACGGTGAAGGAACCCACTAACCCCTGTGTTTAAGTATTTACTTACATTAAATAAAGTATTAAATGTACAAGAAAAACACCCTGTGCAAGCAGTTTCAAAAATGAGGTCACTAATATTTTAAAAAATGAATTTTGCTGGAGGGCTACACCCAGTGTGACCTAAGCCCAAAATCTGTGAAGAGTTTGCCATCTGTTCCCTATTGCGTCACGCACTTCCACAGTCTTAGGGGTTTCTTTTGGCAGATGATGCATAAAAGTGTGCGTGGGGGGAAAAAGGCCTTTCTGAATTAGATTGTCAACAATTACTTGGATTTATGCTCTTTTTCAAGGATAAGTCATACTTATAATCTACGCGTTATGATATTTGCCATGAACTATTTATTAATATTTTGCTGACTAAGAAAGCTTTTGACAGAGCTATCATCTAAACCCCAGCTGAAGACAACGTTTCAAAATAGCTACAGAAACCAAATGCCATAAATTATTTGTAGCAAAAACAACTTTACATCCTTCTAATCTCTAACTAAGCTTCTGACATCAGAGCTGTCCGTGAGTCCTTCTTGGAGATGGCCAAATGCATTGCTGGGACCAGAGCACACTTTTCACCAAGCCAGAGAAGGTATCAGGACAGCATCGGGTTGTGGTTGTGGTAGTGGTGACCCACCTCCGGCTGCCTGAGCATCCCTTCACTCCCAAACGTCGGGCAGCGGAGCTGAGGGTTCGAGTCCCTGCAGGCATGAGGCTCCCTGTGCCATCTCCATGGAAGCTTGGGCTGATCTCAGGGCTCTGAGGACGTTATCACTTGCACCAGCTCTCTAGGAAATAGTAACAACAGCTTCTTTCCTATTTTATTTTCTCCCCAGAATAATCAAACTAAAGTATCAATGACTCCCTTGTAGTTTTGTGATTTTTTTTTTTCAACTTGGCATTTTGTTGTGGAAAGAAACACTTAATTTGCAGTTCCCTCCAGGTTGTAAGGATATCCTTTACCAGTTCTGCCACCCACAGTTTTCCTCCTTTTCTGAATTTGTGTGCTAGTGGTTCCACTGCCACAGGGAGCACCCAGTTCCAAAAGCAGAGCCCCCCCCTCTGCAGGGATTTCATCCAGGCTCAGCAGGTACCTCCAACCTCCGCCTTCCCTTCCAACAGTTCAGAGGTGTCCCCAAACCCTTCCTCAATAAAACAGGACGGCACCTTTCAGTGGCACCATCAGCCTCAGTGCCCAGTAAAAACCACTCCGCTCCACCTTCCTAAATCCCCTTCCTCATCCTGTTAAAAAAAAAAAAAATCCCTTTACCATTTACATTTTAATTGCAGTTCCCTGACGTTTTCAGCTCAAACCAGACCCTCTGCACTATCTGTAGAAAATGGATTCTTGTTTAGGCGGTGTCTGTTGCCTCTGTTCTCTCTGTTGCTCTTCATCTGCTCGTTTTTCCTTACAGTGCTGCTCTCTCCGTTTGAGTCCATGTTAGTGCAGGGCAGAACCACAGCTTCTGAAAGTTACAGTTATCTGGGAGTACAGCCAATTTTTCCCCTTTCCTATTTCTTTATTCCTAGTGACTATTTGCCTTTATAATAGAAAGAATTCTCAGCGTGAAGGGCAGGGTTCTTGATATGTTTCTAGCTTTGTAATTACACTGGAAACATGAACAAACTTTGTTTTTCAGGGTGACTGCGTCGCCCTGAACACTTAGTGCCTTCAGCGGAGGCCAGTTTTAATAGCCGAGACCTCCCGGAGCCGCTTCTCCTCTGCAAAGAAAGAATTTATAATATCTTGCCTGTAATCAGAGCGAGTACCCGGCTGAGAAATGCCTTCTTTACGTGTCAGCTCTGCTTGTGTCAGTCAAAACCGCTTAGGCTCACCTGTCACTTAGCATGTGATCTAATTCAGCTCTCGTAATTCCCGTGCAGCCGCTTTTCATGGCTGGCAAAAGCTTTCGCTGGCGGATAATGATATTCCGAGACATTTAATTTCAACCCTTATAAAACTGCTTAACCGAATGTATCACGCTCGGCTCTCGAGATATCCAAATGAGCGTTCGCTTGAAACTCAGAAGAATTAAAGCCACCCAACCCAAGCCAATTCCCATACAGCCTTCCCCACCGGCTCCGCACCCGGTGGGGCCACCGAAAAGCCTCCGTTCCCGCTCGGCAGAAGCCAGCGCCGGAGGAAGAGCACGGGACAATCTCTCCCCGGGGGCTGAGCCAAAGGGGCAGGCTCTCATGGAGAGACGAGCAGAGACAGCCACGCGCTGGCTGGGAAGGGTGGGAAAGTGCTGTTTATATATTTACGGGTTCTTCATTTTTCGCTTTGTGTTACAGGTTCTTCATTTTTCAGCCTCGCCATGGGCTGCCGCGTGATTGATGAGGCTCAGGGGGCTGTTACAACCACTCAGGGAGCAAGCTACGTCTTCATTTATACTTTAACAGCTTAAATGCCAAGGTCTTGGCCAAACCCCCAGCTTTAATGCGCACTGGGGGGTTTTTTTTAAGCCCACCACCACCTCAGCGACAGCCAGCCAAAACAATTCCACCAACAGCACAAGAAACGGGACGAATTTTAGGCAGCGGGATATATACACACACGTCACTCACAAGGCGAGACTTGCGTGGAACAGGATGTCCTACAACGCAGCGTTTACCACCCGGTGCCTAAATCCAGGAGCGTAGCTAAATGATTTCTTTAATTAAAAACGCTCTAGAACGATTTGCCATACACACCTACCGATAACACAGTTCTTCTCATTTTAGAGAGGCACTCATTAGTATTTAGACATCGATTCTCTTATTTTTGGCCTTAAAATTCATCAAGGGAGGACACAAAAAATCTAAATTTTATCTTGAAGCAAAAAGGTCTTAGAAGCTAGTATACAAAAGCTATAAAAATCCCTAATTAAAACCCCAGAGATCTCTAAAAAGCACTTATCTCAGAAGACATATCTTTGTTCCCAGCGTATCCGTGCTCATAAACTGAAAATAGGTGAACACACTTTCAGCTGTACAAATTATTGTCTAATATCCCATGCAACATGTACAGATACATCTCGTTATACAGGGGGGTTTTTCCCAAATGTAAGAAACATTTCCTGCCTTTTGAAAGAGAAATGTTTAAAAGTTCTCTTATTTACAAGCATTTTCCTGGATGTAAGACATTTAAGTGGTGGCAAAAACATACTGATATTTTTTCCACCCATTTACTACACTTTCTTCAAAACTAAATTAGTTGCAAATTCAATAAATAAAGTTACAGGTAAGAAAGGCAAAGACAAAAGAGAACTGCTTTAAACAAAGGAAAAAAATCCCAGTATCTTATTTTCTGCGGAGATGCTAATCTCCCTCTACATCACAAGCACTTCTGAACTACATTTCAATGGATGCTGGTAGGAAGTCAGTTTATTTCTCCTGTGTATTAAAGAGAATAATTTATCTTCCAGGAAAAAAGAACTGTGAGTGCATATGCAAATATCTTTTCCAAATAAAAACATTCTATTAAAATTCACATTGGTGAATAAGGTAAATGTTGTGTAGCACGCAGTTGACAGCATTTGTATAAGCAAAATGTATAATAACATGTTCCAAACGATCATTACATTAATTCCATTTTGTCTTTGCTAGGATGGTAGCGCACTGGAATTTGGTATTTTTCTCAAATATGTTTATTTTACCATTGTTTCATTCACTGGCACTTCAGGCTATACCAGTTTCACCATCTGTTTGTTTCTTCAGAATTTTAGACACAAGATTTAATGGATTTATTTATGTAAAATCCTGTGAAGTTTCCCTTTCACTAGATTCTTTCAAAGGCCACAAATGCTAGCTTAACCAGAAAGTGAAAATACGATTTAATTCCGGTATTTGTGTATCACTTTTCAATGTTGGGTTTTTTTAATTTTTTTTTTTTTTTGGCTGGTTAATGTAGAAATGCTGCTTGGCAACTCGCCTCCATCCTTGGAGGTTTTTAAGATTCAACAGACACGGGCACAGCTGACCTGACCCAGTGATGGTTCAGTCCGTGTTCAGGATGGGGTCGTTGACTCAGAGGTGCCTTTCAATCAGCATTTCCATAATCTACCTTCACTTAGACAACTGTAACCTGATTACCACGGAAAAACCTTGACTTTCTAGACTTTGTGCTGGAAAGGCTAGAATGGCTTTTTTTAGCCGCACAATTAAAATTGAGATCCCGCCCTTCCTGACCACAATTCCAGGAATTCTGGGGGTTTTTTTTAAAAAGTTAAGATTTCATCAACGGCACTTGATCTCAGAGCTCGTGTCTGCGAAGCCGCACGTGGTGCGTTACCGAGCTCCAACTATTTCTCAGGGCACAGGCTGTCCCATTCCTAAACCGGGCTGGCCTGCAGATGGGAGTGGGTGTCCTGGATTACAGGAAGTTGTTCTGTTTCGACAGGAAAATTATTACGAAAAATCCTGTAACAACACAGAGCGAAGGCTGCTTAACGGTTTTTGCCTAATTTACTTTCCTAACTGCCAACCGGCTACATTTATATTTCTGGACTTGAAAAAAAAAAAAAGGTCAAGTTAAGATATGTGTTGCCTATGTAATATTATTTCAGCATTCCCCTTGATAATATCTACTGGAACTGTTTGTTCAGAGAGAAGTCATAATAAATATACAGGAGCAGATCTGAGGTGAATATGCAATTGCTGACGTTCGCGAGTCAGAATTTTAAATACTGGTAGAAGCGCGTGCCGATGCCCTCACAGTATTTGCCGTAGCTATATCTAAGTCCTATACATAGGGCTTTATAAAGGGTACCTGATAGCAATGTCTTGAAGGAATCAAAGCAGTCAAGGCTGGTTTGTGTCATCTAATTCAATCCTAACTAAACAGCAATCCTTTACGCCAATTACGATGGGTACAAACAACAGCTGAAGTTCACCGTAGATCAGTCAAAATGAATTCAAATGTCCAAAGAGCTAGAAAAGCCACGCTGAAACCAAAAGGCAAACTCGATTAAATACTGAAAATCCATCCAGTCCTTCATGTGTAATCATATAGGTATGAAATTTTCATATCGATATACAACATTTAACCTTTTTAACTATAAATTATAGATGGGGTCTGAATCCTCATTCTGTGAATTAGTTTTTCACAGAACACTGGAAACAAAATTTTAAACGATAAATAATACGAAAGTTCACTTGTAACTTGTATCTCCAGGTGGATAAAAGTAATCTTACTAACATACTTTTGGAAAATCCTTGCTTTTGTCACCACAGAAGACTGCAACGTTTACCTCGCACAAGAGGCGAGACAGCTACCGGGATTATTATTAAGGGCTTTCCTTCAGCCAAATGTATGAATTGTCACGGAACTTACTGTTATTTTACATGAAATTTAAAGTGAGTGAGCCATGCACTTTTTAAGATGCTCAAAATCCAATTTTACACTTGTCTTAATCACTGCAAATCAGTTCATCACACATACAAACTGCCATCTGCTCATCCATTTATCAAATTGCCAAACATAAACTCATTTTGCTACTTAGGTACAGCCAGAGTGCGCCACATGTGGAAGAGATTCACACGTAACTCCACCAGCACGCAATCCTTTTCCTGAGAAACCAAACACTGCCGATATACCGGGATGTCTCACATACCGCGAACAGCAGCGACGTGCCCGCAGTGGCACCACAAACACCAGGGACACACAACGGTCACAGTGATGCTGCACCACACACCCCTGTGACATGGCAGTCCCTAGAAACCACCCCAGTTCTTATTCACACAATATATTTTTGTCACTTATCACTAATCACCCCCACAACCCAAGGGCAGGGATTGAAACGACGGGCGCGTAAATTCATCTTAAGTTACCTCCTCCCTAAATGTCAGAAATACCCACTGAAATGAATGAACCAAAGGACCTGAATTTCAGGCCAGATGTTCAGGGCGTGAGAAAGCATGTCAGGTAATCAGACAAGGCATGCATTTATGCTAATTCATCCAAAACCTGTAATTTTATAAATGGCTAATTTCTCAGAATGGGAAACTTCCATCAGAGGTATCACACCACTTTCAAAATGGTCAGAGATCACAAGTCTATTAATCAGTTAGAAAGTCTTAAAATATGTCTTTTTTAAAAAAAAAAGACTGTGTTACTGTTAAAATAAACTTGTTTACACACTTACATTACTGTAGTAAAGAAAAGGAAAGTAACAGACTACTTTATATTCTGTATCTGCTTTATCACTAGATATTGAGACATAAGCGTCATTAATCTTTTCGTAACGTCTGAAGTCAAATGTTGCCTTTGAGTATAAATCCACTTACCTTTTCCAGGTGAGTTTCTGGGTTAGGATTAAGAGATGGTTCCTCCCATTCTAGAAGTCTGAAACAATGAAACAGAATATACTGAATACTGAAAATATTATTTCAGTACTCCCTTCATTTTAAGCATATTTAGATGACCCAAATCAGGCACTGACCAACAAAATTAAGAAGAAAAACTAAGATTTTTTTTTTTTTTTAATTAAGTGTCTGCATAAAGTAGTAGGTTCATGTACATTTGGTCTGTATTTTAATTTTGTAAAATGATTTTCCTGCTATCAGTCTTGCTGATGGAATGAAATAAGTGCTATCCAGTTACCCTTGTGAGGACATACATCTCTGCATCCATGCTAATTCAGTTTCCTAAAATAATACTATGATTAAGCTTTCACTACTTTTTTTTTTTTTTTTTTTCATCCAGAGTCTTCTTTGGATACTAGGCACCAAATTAAAATGATTGACTAAAATGGGATACCAGCTAAAAATGACCAATTTATCCATATGTTAATATTTATCACTGTCACACTCATCTCGATTCCTGTTATTGTTGGACCAATATAGTTTACAGGTCATTCACCATTTCAGCGTTTCTTCCTAGCTCCCGAGATATATATTTTGAGAGGTTTAAAAAATGGGAAGTGTAAGGACAAAAATACAGTAGTGATATCAGATGCTCATGTCATTAGCTGGAATGGAAGTATAACAGCATAGCGATTCAAATAATTTTACCTTAAAGAAGGCCAAAGCTAAAAATACAGATGACCAGCCCTTACAAGCAGCTGCTGAAGGACACTGTTGACTTCAATTTGTCCCAAATACTAGTAAATAACTACAAGGATCAGAAATCCACAAAGAATTTCACTGGATTTGTATGGGCCGCCCTTACACTCGTAGAAAACATTATGAACAGGTGTAAATGGGGTTTACTCTATGTAAACCCATAACAAATTACTAATTTTTTTTTTTTTTAAAAGCAGCAAGCTCATAATGTTGTGACACATTTATGATGGCCCTCCTTTTTGATAAACTGGTATTTTAACCAAGAATTCTGTCTTTAAAATCTTTAGAGAAGGCATTTTGTCAGATTACCTGAAGTGGGCAACTGGAACTGATCTGTTTTATATTTCAGAACATTTTTCAGAATGTATTTTCCAGAAGGTAAACTCAGTAGAGGTACTTCAATTTCGTCACTTAGCAATGAGTAATTATAGCACGTATGCATGTGAACGACACGCACATGAGAAGTAAAGAAAGAGGAAATCCTGCTTAGTTATTATAAAAGGCTTTAGGAAAAAAATAATTGATGCTACATCTCACGTGGAAATGCGTTAATGGGCATAATGAATTTAATTTGTAAAAATTCAAATTGTAAACATATTCTCATCGCTTAAAAAAACCCCAACCCTGTCCAGAAGATTTTCCGCCCAGTAACAAACTCAAAGCCAGAGATTCTCTCTCACAGGAACCCCATTAATACCCTGCTGAAACAAATCTGAATTTAATTCAGACTCGGTGGGTAACAATGCTGTCTGCTTTCCTCTTTACTGCTACGCTATAAAAACCCAGGAATTAGATTTAGGACTAGCCACCTGCTTTCACAACAGACTGCCAAAACCTCAAAGTATTCTCTTTACTTTTTTATTATCCTTTTTTAGGCTTATTATCATTGCACATACAATTTCGTGAAACCTTGTTGCTTGGTTGATAGGCAAAGAATTGTAACAGGCAAAACTCTACACATTTTTTTTTTTTTAACCACATGATAACCCTGGATTTTCCCCCAAAAAAACTTCACTTTTCTATCTATCGGTCCCATATTATTTAGTCAGTGAAGACAAAAGGTGCTAAGAACGAAAAATGATGCCCTAAATTTTTAGTTTGATTAGCATACAAGCAGCGCAGCCCAGATTTGGAAAGAAATTAAGGGAGACATTTGCCTTGCTCCTACTGAGCTCATCAAAGGCAGGTCCTGCTTGACTAACCTGATCTCCTTCTATGACCCGGTGACTCACTTGGTGGATGACGGAGAGGCTGTGGATGTTACCCACCTGGACCTTACTAGAGCCTTTGACACCCTTTCCCACAGCATTCTCCTGGAGAAACTGGTTGCTCATGGCTCGGATGACTGTACGCTTCGCTGGGACAAACACTGTCTGGAAGGACGGGGCTAAAGGGGTGAATGGAGTTAAATCCAGTTGGTGGCTGGTCACAAGTGGTGTTCCTCAGGGCCTGGTTTTGGGACCGGTTCTGGTTAATATCTTTATCAACAACCTGGACAAGGGGATCGAGCACACCCTCAGTCAGTTTGCAGATGAGAACAAGCTTGGCGGGAGTGTCGACCTGCTGGAGGGTAGGTAGGCTCTACAGAGGGATCTGGACAGGCTGGATCAATGGACTGAGGTCAATGGTATGAAGTTCAGCAAGTCCAAGTGCTGGATCCTGTACTTGGGTCACAACCACCCCAGCAGGCTTGGGGAAGAGTGACTGGAAAGCTGCCTGGGGGAAAAGGATCTGGGGGTCCTGGTCGACAGCCGGCTGAATGTGAGCCAGCAGTGTGCCCAGGTGGCCAAGAAGGCCAACAGCATCCTGGCTTGTATCAGGAATAGTGCAGCCAGCAGGACTGGGGCAGTGATTGTCCCCCTGCGCTGGGCGCTGGTGAGGCCTCACCTTGAATCCTGTGTTCAGTTTTGGGCCCCTCACTCCACGAAAGACATTGAGGTGCTGGAGCGTGTCCAGAGAAGGGCAACGGAGCTGGTGAGGGGTCTGGAGAACAAGTCCCATGAGGACCAGCTGAGGGAACTGGGGTTGTTCAGCCTGGAGAAGAGGAGGCTGAGGGGAGACCTTCTCACTCTCCACAACTACCTGAGAGGAGGGGGTAGCCAGGGGGGGTCAGTGTCTTCTCCCAGGGAACAAGCGATAGGACAAAAGGAAATGGCCTCAGGTTGTGCCAGGGGAGGTTTAGGTTGGATATTAGGAAAAAGTTTGTCACCGAAAGGGTTGTCAATCATTGGAACAGGCTGCCCAGGGAGCTGGTGGAATCACCATCCCTTGGAGGTATTTCCCAGCCGGGCAGACGTGGTGCTGAGGGACATGGGTTAGTGGTGGGTTTAGCAGTGTTTGGTTGATGGTTGGAATTGATGATCTTAAAGGTCTCTTCCAACCTCGGTGATTTTATGATTCTACTTATTCCATGGGTTCCTCCACCACAGGTAGTGCTGCCTCATCGAAACCCTCACGCTCTGTTGCTGTCTGCTTGTGCCATTATCATTTTCTAACCACAGATCCAAAGGAGCAAGTAAAAGGCATTCTAATTGCACTGACAGTAGGTTTTGTTAAAAAAACAGATAAACAAGGCCGTAATTAGCCCCAAAAGGAGAATTTCAGCATGAAAGCAAGCTGCCAGATGAAAACTGAAATCCAACTCACTAAATTACGTAGCTGTAGTATTCTTACCAGTAGTGTCAAACTAAACTTTCTTTGGAAACTTCTATGAGTCTGAAACACTCCTGTTATGCCTATCTCTTAATTACTATCGCAAATAAAATTTCAAATATAATAATGGAAAGCATTGATATGTCTCTTTACTGGTAAGCTGGAAGCCTTTAACCACGTTGCAGTGCTTTAAAGCATAATCGTTAAGCAAAGTGCCAAGACTTTTGGTGACTTTCTCTCTGTAATGCTATAAAAACTGCTAAGCAGTACCTGAGGTAAGCTGAAGTACCGTCAGACGTATGTCATCCTACAACATGGAATGTATCTTCACGCACCAAAAGGGAACTAGCACAGGAATACGAAAGATGGAGGTTTTAAAAAAAAAAAATCACTGCGCTTCATTTTGCAGAACAGCATTGATCAAACCTTGTCTTAACCCTCTGTTCCCAATCCCATTCAATTATGCCGCTGTCCCAGAAAAATACCCAAAAGACCTGAAAGAGGAGCGATGCAAGCGCTGCTAAACAGGCATGAAAAAAATCAACAGGGCCTGGTAAGCATCTTAAAAAATGAACCACTGAAATTGCCTTCAGGGATTAAAATCCACCCCCCTTAAAACCCAAAACAAAGTAATAGCGACCCAGCTAAGCTCCATTTGGGGTATGGTTATTCCAGAAATTGTTCTGCTGAATAGAGCTGGTCATTGTCTCTGGCTGGCCCTGCTTCCTCGGACCCATCAATCCCCCCCAGGCTCTCCAACACTCATCTCAGCCCAGGCATTTATGCAAAACCTCCAGCCACGGACAAGGCGCCCCCAGACGCTCATCTCCTCTTCGCAGCCGGACGCTGCAGGATCACGTCTGGGCTTCGGTGACCTGATCTGTCTCACAGAGACACCTCGCTGTCCAGGACACCCCCAGCTCACTCCCGTGGAGGTGTGAGGCACAAACCCTCGCCAGCGGCCAAATCTAGATCGTTTGGCCAAAGATACAGCAGAAGAGAAACCATGAGTACCGCTGCCTCCTGCTTCATGCAACGGTGCTGGCACGGCACCGCCTCTACCACAGAGGTCACTTGGTGCCCTTCACATCTCAGACGTGACCCTCCGCCATGCAGCTTTTAGAGGTTGAACCTCAGTACACCAAAGACCTTTTCCTTGGAGTCAACAGGACTGGGTAACGAGTTTACAAATCAATTAGCCGGTTTCTGATGACCCCCCCCCGCATTCAAATGGATATGAAGCGCAGCTGAGTGGACTCTCATTTCAGGAAATATTTTATTACCTTATTATTTCAGGAAGAGACGATAAGAACAGCAACGTCAACACTAACTTTCCAGTCTAACAGCACAGATTTCTCTACTCCCTCACCTCAAATCTAAAGTACTTGGTAACTTTTGTTCGAGGCTCCTAAAACAACCTTTTCTAGGGAGAGATAAAGTTGCTTTTCTATTCAAGGCAAGCAGATAACCACCGGCTCTCACTCCACTCACTCGGTGACCACTTTCCCTTTTTTCTCCCATCTCTTTTAAATGAACAGTCTGCACTAAAGGAAGGCTGCAAAACATAGATGACAAAACTGCAAGCAAAGGGGTTGGCTTGGCTGTGAAACCCTTTTAACACTTTCTGCCCCGCATACGGCTGCAGTTCTATCGCGCTCCCTCCACTACAATTTCTATTCTATTTCTAACTGAAATTTGGCTCAGAACTGCAAGCAAGTCCTATCTGCAGGCCAGCAGAATTTGTGCAAACAAAACTGAAATGATAATCAAGAGAGAGTTTTTGAGTAAATGCTGTATTTGTCCTAGTCAATACCCCTCTGTGGTTCCAATTCCGTTTGTCAAAAGGAAGGATTATTCCCTGAATGTTTAGATTATGCTAGAATGAGAGCGCTCACGTAGGCACATACACAGAAAATCCCCTCACTAGGAATTGTTTCTCTTTATTACAGACTGTGCAGAGTCAAAATTTGATTCTAGAAAGGCTCCTTACTAAAGCCACACTAAGCTATTGGCAGGCACCAGCAAGCCCTGTTCCCTCCAGCCCATCGGCAGAGCCCCAGCAGGAGGGATGGCAAATTCTGTAATTTTAAGAATTGGGATCCAGGTATCTCTGCTCAATGGACCCTCCCAGTATCCACCATTCCAGCTCTAACTCTTCTGGTTCTGAGTTTATCCGTTCAGAGGAATGCGATAAAGTAAAATACACTGACAAGACACAATCACCCTCTTCTCTACAGTGTCTACCACATTTCTGCGATGCAGAATTTAAATCAGTGTTGTCTGTCGTTAGCAAGGTGCCAGCAGCCTCAGGAAAAATGAAAAAGGAAATAAAAATAAAATGTAGCTGCCAGAACGGAGTCACTGTCTGAATCTGGCCTTGTATGGGTTTCGATGTGTGGCTCTTTATGTTCACAATGATTCCTACAGGTGGAGGGATACACTGCTGCGAAAAGCTGCTGGCTGCTAAATAGCTTGGTTATTTTCTTGGTTTGTTCCCGGTATATATTTTAAATTAAGCTGACCATCACCTTTTGCTCTTAACTCCCTTTCTAAAACATCAGGACCAGAGAGGTGATATTCCAATCTCTATAAAAAAAATCCTGAACAAGCTCTTTTCAGTGCAGCTGGAGAAATCCTGATGGATTTTCTTGAGGAAAAAGGCAGGAGAGGACACCAAGGACCCAAAGCCACCCACGTGCCACGAGCCCTCGGCCAGGGCGGCTACTGCCCACAGCCATGCCGGTGCCTTCGGGTGCCATCAGCCTTGCCACCTGCAAGTGAAACAATCCTGTCTTTCCTGGTGTACTGTTATTTGCCATTCCGTTCCAGCACTGTCCCTCTCCTTGCATCCTGCAGGAAACAGCTACCTTTGTGCCGGGCTTACACTCAAGGATGAAGAAATCCACCTCTCCTTCCTTCTCTATGCAGAAGAACAAGCTGGGCTTACAGAGATGTCTTATTCATACCAAGAGCCACACGTACCTTCTTCCAAAGGCGAATGTCACTCTCTCAGTTAGGCTAGCATGAAGGTCAGTATTTTGAAAATGATGGAAGGGTATGAAAATACGTTTCCACGTGCCGTAGCCGCGCTGTACTTCTGTAGCCACCAGCCACAGCCACGGGGTGAAGGATGCGGTGAGGTGTTTCTTAAGAAGCTGTTGCAAGAACAAAGAATACATCACACAAAATCTCCCTGTACTAACCCATCTGTTACTCGTCAAGTTGTTTACATGAAACTGCAGAATATTAAGAGTTTTCCTGTTCATAGAAAATAGGATTTATATTCTGGGCTTACAGGATTCTGTATCTGGAGAAGGCAACTTTCTGTCTGGAGCAGCTTTATAACAGATGCGAAGCCAGAACTCCTGAAAAAGCCTCACACAGTGTTTCTGTACTTTGACATTAGCCTCAGTCACAGGGATGTGCAAACGGGTGGGGAAAAGAAGCCCAGCAGCAGAAATTGAACCTCTGAAGTCTCAAAATACTGGCAGAGCTCCGAGTTGGTTACCAAGGTATCTATACAACTTCTTCCACCTCTGTGTTGAAAATTGGGGGATGAACTGAAAAGGAAAAAAAAAAAAAAAAAAAAAAAAGAAGGGATTCTTGAAGGCTGCTTACAAGTCTGAGGGAGAAAGCAAGCTTCCACAGGACTGGGAATGTGTAAAACTCTGATATCATGCAGTGGGAAATGTGTATCTTCTGAACACTTCTGAAAAACTAAGTTTTCCAGTCTAAAATCTATTAGAGACTAATCCTTTAGTCGCATCTCCAGGCTAAGCATTAAAGACCTAATTTCACCCCAGTACGCTTTCAGAGAGTAAACACAGAAGGAAAACGTATTCTGTCCTAAAGATTATTTCATGTATTTAGGCATTTTATGTCTCTGCAAGCAATTAAACAGGGCACCCACAACCTACAGGCAGTTTGTAATTTAACACGCTCTTAAAGTCTTTGCAAGATTGGACCATTATTCACTAAAACGACGGGGCCAGAGTGGTAAATATACATTCAAACATACGAGTAAGTTCATCTTTTTGCATGTTTTTTAAGAGTGGTAGCGCTCCTGAAAACCATCAAATCTTTCTGTGATTAGATAAAAGTATCACAGCAGTAAACTGCGAGGCGTGAGAGGCGCACAATCCCCATTAAACAAAACCAGACAGAAATGGAGAGAATGCGTCGACTAGATAACAGAGCAATAAAAAATACACCAGCTAATGCATCACCTTTGAAACCAAGGGAATAGGGCAATAAGTGAAAAACATGGGGAACCTCGCATAAAAAGTCATATCTGATCCATTTATCTTACAATCAAGGGCGGCAAAATCTTTTGCTGCGCTCCGAGACAAAAAGCATTAGGTGAGGTTTCTGAGAGCCGCTTAGCTGGAAATCTGACCAGTCTTGAAGAGGCTGTTAAAGGAAGATTACAGTAAGTCCTGTTTCAAACGGCGTGACATGGCGGGAGGTAATCAAAGCATCGCTCTCACCAGAAAGACATTCTGCAAAGACGCTTTGCTGTAAGGGCGAGAACCGAGAGAAGCAGCAGGATCTGCCCCGTGGCCACGCAGGAAACCATTGATTCCCAAACATCTGCTCCAACCCAAACAAACATACTGCTACCGCCGATTGGAGCCAGCTCATAACACTCAGATTTTTAATTACGAGGGCGAAGCCTGCGCAGTCCCAGCAGATCGGGCTGCAGCCTCGGCAGCGCCGCTCAGCCCAGGGCAATGGGATCACCGCAGCCCCCGCAAGGTTATTTTTTGGAGGCGTTTCATCCCTGATGATAGTTTTGTGTAGTATTAAAATATTGCTACCTGCCATTATACCTTGCACTGGGAAAGAAATTCTGCTCTCAAATGTACTCCTCGTGCCACAGCATCCGGAGATACCTTTCCATTTACTCAAAATAATCAGAACAACTTCGGTATCGTTAATAGCAATCTAGAGCAAAATCTAACCAGGAGGATGAACGCTGCGAAATCACAGAGCACAAAAATCTTTCCGGAGAAATTGCAGTGCAGGAAAATAGCAGGACAATGTTATTGAACACAAGCTTTTATTTTAAACTGTAAATAATAATGTTTGTCTTGGGATTGGTTTTCAATTATAAGCCTAGTGCAGTCACATCGTTTTGTTATGTATTTAGCCTTCAGTATGAATTGTAGATAATTACTAGATTGGATTAAATGAAAAACTTGGTAACGCTCTGCGCTAGTGGGCATTCTACTAGTCTTGAATCTCCAATAAGAAAAAATCATATTAAAAAGCTCTAACGACACTGTGATTAACACCGAAACGTAATTTTTTGGCTCTTGGAGATAACCTTAATGCTGAAATAGTTAATTAATTTAAGCTACCTTTTAAATCAACTAGACCGAGTATTAAAATGGACAGTAAATGTAGGAACTGACACAAAACACACTACAAGCAGACCATCACACTATATTGCATAATGGAGTCATAACTTATCAGTTACAGCAAATACCGATGCACCTACAATGAAATTTACACCTTAACAGTTCTAATTTATTTTTATTATCTAGTAATAATAAAGTCTTTCTCATTAACAGTAACTTTTCCTATTTTTTAACCGGTAATATAGAGAGTGCTTCTTTTTTCATATGCAGCGTTATGAGTTTCCTTACTGACATTTAACACAGTCTCTTTATCAGTTTAATGTATTTTCTACTTACGTTTTCGGCAACGTATGTTAAGACTTTCCCACTGCAGGGCTTAGGATGATGTATAACATTTGACTCCAAGGAAACACGGTATCTTTACAAAAGTGCCATGTTTTCAATTCCCTCCTTCGTATTGCAGTATCCCGACTGTACGCAGAACGTGGAATTCTTTGCATGCAAAAGATACGCTCAGTCACCTACAATTTCTGCCCTTGAGCCCCTCTTATGGGTTTTTCCTCTCTATCTCAGGGTTTTTCCACTGCGCTCTTCCAAAAATTCCTATCAGATTTTGGAGTGCTTCTTTTGTGTCAATGCTTTAAATTGTCGTTACTTCGTCTGAGCAGTTTAATGTTGAAATTTCCTTTTTCCTCGCGTGTATATGATCACAGTTTGCCAATACAAATATAAATGGTTATTAGTTTTTCTCATTCCCGCGTTACTGTCTTTTAATGCAGAGCTTCATGCAGAACCACCTCTATGGAAAACAATAAACAAGGAACATTCTTTAGTAAAAATTCCTGACATCAAGTGATAGCTTACCACTCTGAACTTTGATGTGGTGTGAAAATTGCTTCTTACTCCAGTATTTGCAGTGGTTGAGCCGAGGCTATTGGCATCCTAACTGGTGCCCAAATGTCAACATATTATAGTAAATAAGCAAAACATGAATCATCACTTAGCACGCGTAGACCACTGGATATACTTAGCATACTGATTTCAAAGTAACGGTAGCTCTCTAATTTTATTCTGCCCACCTCAGGGACATATCTCCTGAGGGGAAAAAAAATCCATATATATATATTTCACATGCACTAAATCAGAAGCACTGCAGTTTCAGTTAGTTGTGTGCTGAAAGAACAATAGACTTCCCTCTGAAAAGGAAAAGTTACATGACACGCTGCAAAGCATCATCTCTCTGCTAGCCTGCATCCTCAGTGTTTAGCAGAGATAAGCAGGTTTGACTACAGAAATCAAATATTTTTTTTTTTTGGGAGGGCGGGAAGGAATCATTTGGTGTTTTTAAAGGAAATTCTGAAGTCTCATGCAAACCATCCGAGTTTCATTTTTACCCCCAAAGATAATCTTGCCTACCTGCCTCTCTCAGAACTAAACTTCCAAGCAAAAGCCCATTTTTGTGCATGCCGCCTTTCGCTCTAGTTCCCAGCAAGCACTCACCTACGTTTCCATCTTCTTGAATCTGAAGAAAAAAAACGTATCAGACTACTCACATCTTAATTGCTCAAAATTCATCTTCTGTAACCCTTAAAAGATGTTGATAGTCTGAATCTCTTTGGATTTCAAAGAAACTGGAGTAATTTCTATCACATTTAGTAATGTCTACATTCACTGACCTTTACCTACTCCTGGGGAAATCAAGAAGAGAAGTAATCATCATTTCGCTGGTTTTGAAAAATGAAGGGTCCATCTGAGTTCCTGAGAGTTATCTAAAAATTCATGGAAAGGGCTGAATTTTCAAAGTGCTGAGCGACGCTTTGGCTCCTGCTCACATCGCTCACCGCCGTCAGGAGCGTAACAGGCCCCGAAGCCCGAAGGAAGACCCCATGCAGGGGGCCACAGGAGGGAGAACGAGGCAAGAGAAGGAGCCCCCACTTGACATGAAAGCTGGACGTACCCTCAACATAAGAAGGACATGGTCCAGAGGAGGCCATGAAGATGATCAGAGGGCTGGAGCCCCTCTGCTGGGAGGACAGGCTGGGAGAGTTGGGGGCGCTCAGCCTGGAGAAGGGAAGGCTCCAAGGAGACCTTAGAGCCCCTTCCAGTATCTGAAGGGGGCCTACAAGAAAGCTGGAGAGGGACTTTTTACAAGGGCTTGTAGTGGTAGGATGAGGGGTGATGGCTTCAGACTGGAAGAGGGGAGATTTAGATGAGATCTCAGGAAGAAATTTTTCACCATGAGGGTGGGGAGCCCCTGGCCGGGGTTGCCCAGAGCAGCTGTGGCTGCCCCATCCCTGGAGGTTCAAGGCCAGGTTGGACGGGGCTTGGAGCAGCCTGGTGTGGTGGGAGGTGTCCCTGCCCAGGGCAGGGGGGTTGGAACTAGGTGATCTTTAAGGTCCCTTCCAACCCAAACCATTCTGTGATACGAGAGCCGTTATTGACAGCATAAGCCCTGTTTCCACACACGACGGAATACAGCAAGGTTTGTGCGCATCCCACAATCGATCCCTTATTTCCATCAAAATGATAGACAGAACAATCAAAATAAGAAGAATGCGTTGTATTACACAGTACTGTTTAATCATACGGTTGGTTTCTGATAGCGCTGGAAGTATCAAAGGGAGAAAACTATTGAGTTGCGGGTGTTCTTTGTAATTTGTGGCATAGTAGTTACATACACACATGGTATCTTTACCCCTAAAATGAATTAGAAAGACTGTTATTACCCAGCACATGAGGTAGAAATCCTCAATTACCCTGTTTCATTTGCAACAAGAATCTTTGAAAGTATGAAAGTGTTTACTGCTTCCTTGGGATTTCTCAAAGCATTCAGGTGGCAGCTAAATAAGCTTGAGGAAAGAAATTATTTGGGTCAAAGATTCTTATCCATTTGGCCAAAACACACAAGAAGAGATGATTTTACTTAGCCTTCAGCGATGAGGAGCTAGGATTACTCCAGTGTTCTAAGTATTAACTGCACATTAAGAAAATAACATTTTGGGCAGTGTACCACAGCTGCATGCTTCAGAAGAGAATTTACTACCGATTTTCCTTACAAGACGAGCTCTATTCTGCCTCCTGTTAAGAGCCAGACTAGCTTAGGTTTTAGTTAGGATTTTTAGAGGATAAAAAGTATAGTGACAGTGCAAGCCTTCCTTTTACTGGAAAAAAATGGATGCCTTAGCTGTTGACAGTGAAAAAACCTTGAAAAACAACTCAGCACATAAAAGAAGGGATGTGCTGATGTTTTTGTCTGTTTGTACACAAAATATGGCTGTAACATTTTTCCTTTTCTAGTTTCCTTAGGTTTAACAGTTTAGCATTGCTAAAATCTATGTCTAATAATGCATTTAAAATTAAGAAACACAGAAAGAAAATAGGTAAGTAGCGGAAATCCAAAGCTGCACCCAGCTATGTCATAAGAGGTTAGAATAACCAAAAANAAAAAAAAAAAAAAAAAAAAAAAAAAAAAAAGGCTAAGCTCTTTGTCTTTCTTGATTTATGGAAATATGGCAAGAAAGAGCTGGAAAGGAAGGAAGGACTACCCTGATATTCACCCAAGGATGGATTTGCCTTGCAACCTGGGAAATAAATTAATACTGTGATAACTGCTTGAGTAATTTATGGCTTTAGTTGACCAGATTCCTTACCCAGTCTGCCAGGCAATCCGCTCCTCTGATAGATGGGCTGCACTTTGGTTTCCCAGGATGCTGGAAGGAACCAGAACTACCTGTGACAGAGGATGCAGAGCAAGACCCCGGCGTAGAGAAATTGGTGAGCAGAAAATAACAGGCATCCCAAAGAGAAAAAAACCCCACTTCTTACAACTGGAAGAAGAAATAAATAAGCCTTCCTTGCTTGTGAAACTCCTTAAAAGATCAGGATTTTGTTTGCTAACCAGTCAGGACCAGCAAGGACTGACCATACTTCAGTGGATGTCTATTTCAACTCCAAGAAAACATGGATCAAGCTCCTCACGGATGAACCTGAGGAGCCAATTGAGCTGTAAACTCAAGGTACTGGTGAAAGGCGGATTGTTTCTCTGCCTGAAAACCCCAGGGAAACTTTGTTCTCTTCCTCACCCTCCTCCTACACCTGCCCTCCCATTCTGTCAGAGGGATTATAACTTCTGAGGAAGTCACCATCAGAGTTACTGTAATCAGTTATAATCCTCAGAGTTACTGAGGATTTGTCCCGATTTTCCACTATTGCTTCTTTGCCCTCTCTCCTCTTTAGTTTAAATCTCTATAGGAAATAAACCAGTTGAAAAGCAGGTTTATGTTATGGCTACAAAGCATTTCCTGCCCTTTTGACACAGCATTCTCAACGCTCGCCCTAAAATTCCTGCAAACCCTCGTGAGGCTGCAAGTCCTAGGATACGGCAAAGAAGGAAAAAGCGCCGCTGAGAGAAAAAACAATGTGACAGAATAATGGGTAGAGAAGAGCAGCTTGCTTTTTGACGTAAAAGGTCCTTGAACCTTGATATGCAAAGCCCCACTCCACACTGTTTATGCCCATGGGCAATTGCTCTGATCAAAAAAGCGACAAGAGTAACTATGAAGTACCTTAGCTGGTCACACCTAAAAGAGCAGATGCACTTAAAATTTAGTATAAATAAAGAAAAGAAAGGGTTGCAAGTCCTCTTCGGCTCCTTACAGGGCCCACGGAAAGATTCCTTTCTGTCTGCATCGTTGCACTTTGCCTAGGGACACTGGCTGCCACGCAGAAAGAGATGAGAGCCACCCTTTCAACATGGTGCGGGCGGAAATAATTCAGGGAGCTGTCAAGGGGAAAGCAAAAAAAGAAAATGGGAAAAAAGGAAAAAAAAAAAAAATCACCCGAATGGCACAGAGGTAGGAAGGAAAATCAGCAGCATGCTTTTATTCCTACTTAATACTCTGGGATTATTAATGAAGGCTTCAACCACCCGCAGCCTCCACCTTGCCAACCTTGTCAGCTTATTTAATGCCGCGCGGTGCAAACTGCTCGGGGTTATAGGTTAGGCTCAGTACCTTACTCAAGCTCTGATTATTTTTTTTTTTTTTTTTGTTTTTT
>VZSF01005159.1:139134-250513 GCA_013398295.1 Chionis minor | reverse complement strand
TTTTTTTTTTTTTTTTTTGGTTATTTCATTGCAAATGCTGCTTTACGAGATGAAACACAATTGGCGGCAATAATATATTTAATCAATCTGCAGCATGAGCATGTAACGAGGGAAAGGACCAAGGCAACATTAGCTTGCTGCAAGCCACCAAAAGCAGTATTTTCTTGGGTGCTGAAGTTTTTAAGTCTATCATAGTCTGAAATCACACAATCATAGAACATCCTGAGTCGGAAGGGAACCACCCTGCCTTTCTAATTATCAAATACATGAATATGTCAATCCATGCACTAGAAACAAATATGGTATTAAATCGGTAACAGTGAACACAACCAAACTTCCTACGTTCCCTCTCTATTACCACGTCTGGCGAGCGAGAACATAACGCAAACGGCTGCTGCCGGAGGGAATCCAGGCTTCCTGATCCCTCTGCTGCTGCAGACACCTCAAACGCTTGGTTTGACGGAGACCGTCTGGCAGCTGACCAGATGAACGGTGTCCATTCATCCCTAAATCCACCCCTCCATGTCTTTCACTTTCCTCTTCCCATTCAAAATCCAGTTTCCATATTTATACATAGAATTTAGCTTGGTATTTGTAACCGGCTGAATCCAAGGTGTGGAAGTAAGCACATTACAGACAGGCAGGTAAAAAGACAAATACTGTTGTGGGGACACAGACCTCAGTTCAGCCTCACCAGTGTTAAAACCTTGAATTCTTCCCAACCATAAACCTCTCTAACTCACCCTAAAAAGCCATTTCCATTATAGGGTAATACAGACCATGAACACCTTTACTGTTTGGTTGTTTGTTGGTTTTTTGTTTGTTTTTTTTTAATGCATTAACCACTTTCTTCACTTTGAAAATCATATTTTGTATAGATAATATAATTTAAGTGCTGCTACAATAAAATTTCGAGTCACTTTCCCTTCACCGTACCTTTCCGAGAGATAAATTTTTAATCTTTTATTTTTAATGAAGATTAAAGAACAAGTTCTGCTTGGCTTGCCTTGGCACACCATACATTTTAATGTATATTGATTTGTATAAATGTCTCATTTAGAGCATATTTTTGTTAGTATTAATGGTTCTTGGACAGATAAGATCAGTCCTCCTGTAATATTGCCAATCTCACTGGTCAAAGTTGAAGAACACATTCCTTTGTTCTGAGATGAAAAAGGAAGGGAAAGAGACAGCTCCTGAGACCGGAATACCAAAGGATCGATGTCCTCAGCAAGAACAGGCAGCTACTATCTGCAGGAGGCAGCACAAAACTCTGCCTTTCATCGACTACAAGTGGGAATTTTGTGCTTACTCGTGTTACCCATTTATTTCCCTTTTTCCATTAATTTCCATGGATTTCTGAGTTGATTTTATCAGGGACGGGATTTATGAAGCGCTTTTGAAGGTGAGCTGGAATCCAGCAGCATTTTGTTCCTATCCAGCTGCATGGATTCATTAGGCTACCTTTTGCTATATAGGTGCACTTAGCATATGTAAATAAGGAAAAGAGTAGTTCACACTTTCAATGTGGGTTTTACAAATACTTCTTAGAACTCCCCAATCTCATAATACAACGAGAATCATATCAGCATTGAGGTTGGAAAAGACCTTTAAGATCATCAAATCCAATAATAAAATAACAAAAAAAGTACAGTAACAAAAATGCCATACATTTGCTAGGCTTCTTTTTTTGTTGTTACCTACTGTGGTCCATTCAGACACTAATGCTGTGTAACGTCCCACACGTGGAGGTATAAACTATGTGAACACATAATCCCTCATATCATCCAATATAATGCAGAAACTTGCAGTAAGTAAAATCACACCCTTTCCCTATAGTTTCATGAAAAAATTAAAAAAATAAAATAAAACATCAAAATAAAACACCTAATCCAGATCAAACTGTGCACCTCTAGCTACTCTCTAGCTGCCTTCTTAGACAATTCCCTATTTTCTTTTTCTTCTCTCAAGCCACCCTCTTTTAACTGATGATGGCAGAGAAATACATTTCAGCAATGGCTTAATAAAGTTACACAATCCTGTCTCCCGTGGATATAATATTCCAATGGACTGACACTTTTGAAAACTGCGATTGATATTTCTCCAATATTCGCAGCTGCCGTGAGAGCTGAACATTTTCTTGATGCAAGGAGCACCTCAATCTTTCATTTCAGATTGCAAATTCCCCAGCGTATGGGGAATCCTAGGTCCGGATATCCCACAAATTATGCAAATGCTCCAGGGAATGAAAACCAGTAACCCTTCCAGGTTCACCTGAACTTCTCTGGGGATTTTGCTACTTGCAAATAAAACTGGTCACGCCCTGTTTTCAGAAGCTATCTTCATGGAGCCATCCACCATCAAGATTCAAAAACATTAATGCTGCAGCAAATACATCCTGAACCGTCTGCTACTACCAGCGTCTGTTCCAAAGTGAAATTGTTTTGTGAACAAATTGTCCATTTGCAACTGGATCTGTGTCTTTTGTTTCACGTTGCACCCATGCAATGCAATTACAAATCAATTATGCTCTTTTTCTAGACCTCACTCCCTTTTAAAATCGCGTCATTTGAAAATGGACATGACAGTTCCTATACTTAATGAGCAAGTATCAATATACTTACGAGCAAGTATCAAAAGGCACCATTCCTTCTTTGCAGAGCAGGGCCACAGGGTATAGAAGTAGAAATGGAGGACAAGCCTTTCACACAACGTTCTGGAAAGAAAAGAGAGTATCAGGGAAACTGAGATGTGACAACACTCTAATTTTCAAAGCATAAAGTCGTCAAAATCAGATCAGTAATGAGAACACAGGCTTTGGAAATTATTCATCACAATGAAAAAGGCAACGAAGAAACTTAACCAAATGTAAACATCAATAAGTTTACAAAAGACTTTTTCTTATTTCACAAACCGGTCTCGTAACTCCATGTTTCTCTGGCTGTGACTAGGAGACACCTCAATCTTTCCTCATTCCCTGTTTGACTGCACAGATCCCACCACGCACTGGCACACTACGGGGCTCTCGGCAGCAACATCCATAAGGAGTCGAAAACCCGCAGTCAATAGTCATAGTAAATTTTGTAGGGTAATTTCTCCATGTCGGGGAAAACAGCTTTTATAGGGAAGTAATACCAGGCATAGAAAAATAAATTACTACTAGAAAAAGCATTTTTCAAAACCAGTTAAGTGCTTTTCAAAATGTAGCAGCTTTTGGTTTACTTCCCCTCTGAAAGCTCTGCCGAGCATCTAAGTGCTGCTGGCACGAGAGCGGGTCAATGACTGGTTGATTACTCCAGATTGCTATCCAAAAATGAAATCCAAGTCGTCTTTGTCCATTTAATCGAATTTTATCATAAATAACAGTAAAATGCAGTTCAGATAAACATCACAGCTCAGAGCAGGTAAACTTTGATCTGGATTTAGTTCATCATCAGAGTGGAAAAACGATTTTGTTGTTAATGGATGCCTACGGGAGTCTCACTGCTGACCTCAGCGGCTCGGAGATACTGGCTCTTGGGGAAGGCTTTCACTCAACATTGAGACATTTTCCTTTCTCACTCTGCAAAGATATCCTCATTATCCCGTTTGTTTTTCTTCATTCGTGCCAAAATTCAGCCAACAGGACAGGAACGACTCCGGTGTGTGGACACCCCGGCCATGGTAGCCAGAGAAGCGCTGTCACCCGCGGAGCAGATGTCAGAGCTGGCACCGTGTGGGCTCCAGACAGAGCTCCCAAGGGAAAAATAAAAAGTGAAATTCACAATTGTGATGGGTTCTACACTTTGTTTTACAGAAGTTGTTTTACACTGTATGGTACTTGTAAACCCATTCCCGTTTTTCTACCACGTATGTGCCACTTCACCTCGTTGTTGGGTAATAGCTCTCTTCCAGCTCTGCCATTCCCAAATTTACCAGCTCCACCAGCGTGACTGTACGGCTTCAGGTCATGAAACCAGTTTATTTAGCCCGATCTAAAGCATGAGACCACGCAGGATTGTGCTACAAGATAAATAATTAATGGCCCACCCCGTTCCAGTGCACTTCTGCAGTGGTCTTCTGCCACCCACTTCTGCAGAAGCAGAACCCACCAAAGGGTTGGAAAATACGTATTAAACTGGCTACAGACTTTAGGCTTGCATTTTTAGCCTATGATTTTTAATTGACTATTTCTAGTATCTTTTGAAATATTTGCAAATCACAGGTAAGTAATTAAACAGGCTTAAAAACCTGCTGGTGATGCAATTTCTTTGTCTCACCAGCACATGAAGAAGCTAACAGGTAAAATTTGTCTGCTGGATTATGAAAACGCTACATCACTACTTAAATACATTCACCACAAGAAAAAGAGATTTAGAAAACTTTACCCTCTATCAACAGGCATACACAATTCATAGGTTTGTCCCTCTACAGACTGATAATGCGTCACATATTAATGTGAATTCCAACTGGACAGTCAAAGGAGCAAGAGAAGCAAGGTTTTTAGGAAAACCATCCTTTCAATCATATGATAGACTGTAAAAAAAAATAAAAAATAAATGACCTCCCCCTAGAAATCGTGACAACGTTTATTTTGTGGACGAAACAAGAGAATTTCTTATTTTCAATCCTTAGGGGTAACAAACGCAAAAAATGCTTGCCGATATAAATGACATACATAAAGGTCAGCTCGGCTTTGGGGAACAGGGGTCCAGTCAAGCAAAGCATTGGAACATATGCCTAATTCTAAGTATAATTGACTAAAGTGGCTAAAATTGAGCACCTGCTTAAGTGCTTTCATGGCTTCCTGCCTAATGAAATATTAATCACAAGTGGCAGAGCGCCACTATACCCAGAAGGTCTTATTTATACTGAATTGAATTATATAATAATTAAGGTATGTATAATCAGCCATAGTAGAAAGCCTGTCAGTGTTCTCACCTGAATCAGCACATTTCAGGAGTGCTCCACCCACAGTGAAATATTCCTGTTTCTAATTAACCTTGCTAGTGATTTTCTTTCGTAACGCCCCTCGCAAAGCCCCCGTACGAGCGCGAGCGACTGTCCCGCACTGCAGCAACGCGCTCGACGGACCCATCCCACCGCAGAGCCAGGGAGAACACGGGGCTGCGGGATCAGTGGCTATGAACAACTGGAAAATAGGAATATCGTAACAAACTCAACGTGACAGAAATAGCAGTTATGTTGTCCACATGACTGGTAGTAAAGATATCTACCACAAGGCTTTCTTTACTCTCTTGAATCCTTTCTACTGCTTGATGACATTCGGGGGGTAGAGCAATGGTTTTCAAGCCTAATTCAAGCGGGTTCTGTACAAGCACAGAAATGGTTTGTTAAACCGATAATCACCGCATTAGACTTCTTTCAAGTCAGCCTGGTCTTCTCATTACTCCACTTAAAAGATGGAGGACGCAAGCAGGTTTTTTATCATTATTTATTTTGAGCCTTTTCAAAATCCAAGGCATCCAAAGGATGCACATTTGGATTTTCTGAAATTTTTAAACTTTTAGGAATTTTAAAACTACCACTAACTTTTCTATACAACCCTGTTTTCAAAGAGAAAAGAGGTCAAGACTTTGCCTGTGCAGTCTTTAAAATGGTATCTTAAGACAAAGTCAAGGTGTTAACTGCTTTATTAAATGGAGGTGAATTGTTGCAATGATGAATAAGGGCAAGACCAGAATTATATTTTTATCACAACATCAGTTTCCCAAGACGAGGATAAACTGATACGCTACTCTCTCTTTTTAGAGTTGTGAAATATAATAACTATATAATTCTGAAAGAACTCATTTTCCCTGTATTTCCTAGAGACAACTCAAATATAAAAAAAATGATCACAAAACCAAACAGATCAGAATAGAAAGCGGGCTCAAATCTTTTTTTATAATCATTTTTTACTCAGTATTACAGCAATTATTGCTCCTATAGCATCAGACTAAAATGGGGCCGATTGCGCTGGGTTCTTAGTTTATCAGGCTGCAATTTGAGAAGTCTGATGTTTTCCCCGAGATTTTACTATATCAAAAAAATATTTTTTAATTAGGTCTGAGCATCTTACAAATAAAATCCTGCGCTACAATCAGATCAAACCAAATTCATGTTTGCCAAATGCCGTTTGGCATTTCCCACCAAACGGGGACAGCTTTGCTCCATGTGACGTTCGATGTGTGTAAACACAGTCTGCCAAAGTAAAGACCGATGAGAACTTGTACGTGTGCTGTATTTTGAACGATCTGCTCATTCATCTCATCCTGGCAGAGCGTTTTAGTTTAAAAAGATGAGACTTTAGACAATATAACCTTATTAAAACAAGCTTTCACCGCACTGCAAAGAACAACCCCTCGCCTAAGGGTAATTGTTGATGTTACCGTTTTCAAGTGTTGATCTTTTTAGAAAAGGAAACAATTCAGGGCTGGTACCTGCTTTTAATCATATTCCCACAGTAAACAACATCTTAGGGAGAGGTTGCATTTACATGATGCCATACAGGTACCCTGGGCTCTCTGCATGATAAATCCACCCTGCACAGACAACCATGTGGATCTGACGAACCAGCTGTCAAGCACCGACCAGCCAGACTCAACTGCGGTGCTGGGGGTGGACTGGGTATGCTGGGACCAGGTGGGGAATGCCAACACGCAGGGCACTGCCTGGCCACTGAATGGAAAATTTCCAGCTGGACCCAACCGTGATTCGTAACAGATGAGGCAAATCCAAGAAGCACCTGTTACCTTTGGGAAGGAGGAAAAAAAAAAATTGGCACCGGGATGCTTCACCAAATGAGTCATCAGAATGTAGAGGAAGAAACGGCATTAAAGGAAAAGAATGCATTTTACTTTCAGATCTGCGAGCTACATGAGAATATTTAATATTTGTCACATTCTTTCTGGTGGGACAGTGACTCATTTAGATCAGGATTCTTTCAAAATTCAGCTTCAAGTAAATTACAAAAGGAGCTCTCAAACAAAGAACGCATTAAAGGTGAGTTTAGAGAAGACAATGCTCTAAAGGAATACTCAGCTGTGCACGCTCCCTCAGACAATGTCAGTCTGTGTATAACTTATAATGAGGCGTTACCAGGATGGTTTTGGCAGCTGTAAGCGAGAACACCTTGAAGTTTAAAGGCACCTCTTCCAGACAGAGATGGGAGTTTCTGCCACGTGGACCACAAGGCCAGCAGATGACCCTGGCCAGGCAGGATGGTGGCCACCACTGCGATGGAGAGCGGCCAGGCTATTCAAACACTACAGGGATAAAGTGCAAGATGTATGGAAGGAGTTTTCACTTAGCATGTTTTCTTTACCTTGTCTATAACCATGACATTTCAAGTTCAGGGAAGGCTGTTAGGTCCAAGTACTTAGTGAATCTTATTTCTAACTGCTCTAAAAATTTGAATCGTAAGTACAAACACTGGTTAAGAACATCATCATAAAGATCTACAGTAAAGCTGAGAGTCAGATTTTTGTTTTAATTTCCAACACAGAAGTTATTTGTTACTCAGAGTTAAAATACTTGCTTTACAAACCTGATAGCATTCAGACTTTGTGTCACTCAAGAATGAACGCAAACTAGATAGCCAGCTGTGGGGAAAAAGAAGCTACTGACCTACCTTAGATTGTATCTGTCATGTTTCAGAGCTTTCAAGTATCATCTAGAATGAAACAGGTCATAAATAAAAGGTCTGGGAAACAATTAAGATTGCTGCAAAATCAGCTGAGCATGAATGAGAAACCCTTTGAGATTCCTAGCAGTGCTGAGGTGGAATCCTTGCTTTGATCCAAAATAACGACGATGAACCAAAAACATCTTCTCACACAAGCGGGTTAATGAAGACCATCAATGGAGGGGTCAAAATACCTTGGGCTCCTTTTGGCAGAGATCCTGAAAAGGTTAATGAACGAAATAGAAATGTGAATCCACCTCCAACCTACCATACGTCTGCTACAATTCCACAGCATCTGTGTTTGTAGCGAAAAAGTCCCTGCACACACTGGATAGTGAGCTTTCGACAACCTAGTTTGGATAATATTATTATTAGCAAAGAGGAAAATAGGCTTAATAATAATGTCATGTAGGTCATCAAATTGCCTTGGTCTCCAGAATATTGGCAGAGATCCCTGACAAGAAAAGCTAACACGGATTATTTTAGGAACTCAATGAACTGTGGACAACTTATGTCTGCAGAAATTATGTTATTACAGGGTTTAAAATATTAGCGCCTCAGAAAAATTCAATACACGAAAACACTGGATGGGCAAACCAGCATGCACCAGTACCAGTAACACAGCCACCACATGGTTCCCGTCACACCACACCTCATCTGACTTGGAAAACCCACCTGGCTCTCAAAGATGAATTGTATTTATTTATCATGCATTTCTTTAGGAATGCTGTGATAACAACTGTATACCACAGCAACGGTCAGTTTGCGCTGAATTAATTTTCCCCTGATGTTAAAACCTCTCTTCTTCGGCTCGGTTGGGGTAAAAATGAGTAGACAATCCTATGCCATTTTCACACCACTTCATCACAGCATAATCTCCTTCGAAAGGAAATGAAACAGTCGCATTCACCTAAGTGAAATGAACAATTATTGAAGGGTTACTCCCTACCTCGGTCATTTTCTCCCTGCCTGTGTCAGCTCTGGCTTGCCGGTGCGTTTGCCTGAGGGTGTACACACTCCATCTCCCTGTCACCGGCTCCGGCAGGAGCCGCGGTCCCGCGGTCCCTTTATACCGCTCACGCCATCCAATACAGCTACAGATGGTTCCATTATCCCTATAAACGTCTAATCCTTTTCTGAACCCCACTAAGCTCTTGGCTTCACTGAACTCTTGGGGGAATTAATTCCACAGGTTAATTATGCATTTGTGTAAATACTTATTTTCTTTAATGGTTTTAATTTTGCTGCCTTTCGGTTTCATTATAAGTCCCCTGGTTCTTGTATTATAAGAAAGGATAAGTGAAAGTGCCAGATTTACTTTCTGTATACGCAATCCATTATTTGTGTATCTCCATTGTGTGCCCTCTTTATGTCCCCTTTTTGCACTAAACCGTCCCAGAGTTTTAATTCTTTTTTCACACAGAAGCCATTCAAGTCATTTGCCATAATTAAAACAATTAATTTCAAGAAAAAATCCAGACGGCTACACAGAGAATTCAGAAAGGAATGAGGAATAAGTTGAAAGAATGACTAAGCTTCCCCCATCTATTGGGAGTTTTTGCAAGCCTTACGCTGCACACATTTCCACACAGAAACCTGCTGCTCTTAGGCTATCTAGCTAATAATATTTAAGTGTTCTAATAATCCGGTAAAGTGAAATGAATGTGTTTAATTTATTAAGACTTTCTTCAGCAGCACTGCTGGGCTTAAATTCACGATTATAAGAATTTAAATTCATGACAACAATGAGCACTTACATTCTTCCTAAACTTATGAGCCTGCTTTTCTTGTGAGCAGTAAGTTGAAAAGAAGAAAACTAGAAGTAAAAGTTTTCTTTATCCCCAGTAATCTTTGGGACACAGATACCATTAAAAACCATATAGTTACTTACACTGAGATAAAGAGTTCTTGGAGCTGAACTTCAGCCTATTAATATTTAATGGCACCAACATCTAATTAAAATTTCAGCAGAGAAAAGCCTTCCAAGAAACAGATATGCTTATATAGATATATATTTGGCTGATGAGAAGATGGTACGGATGGGGAGAGACAACTGGAAGGAAAATTATCAGGCCCTATGGTTTGTTGGGATGAGGCAGGTCAATCTTCAGTCCTGTTCCTGATGCAATTAACGCCTCCTTTCCTCTTTCTGTGTTCCTGAGAATAGACTCGTATTTCTGAAGTCACATTCATGTAACTATTTATTTTAAAGCTGTATGGCACAGTATTTAGCCAGATTAGTGAAAATAAACAGTGGATTACAAGGGGGAGTACCAGAGAGGTGACAGAATGTACGTCCCTGCATACGGAAGGAGGCAGACCACCCAAACCACAACACGACTCGTTTCCAGCTCGCTTAATTCTGTAAGTAAATAGCCCAAAAATAAAGCAACAGAAAACCCTCTGCTGATCCTCCTTGATAAATATAATCAGTAAAGTCTGAAGTCATGATACAAAGAGTTCCACTCTGGTTAATTAGTCTGGCAGCCAGGGGAAATCCCCAGAAGAACGCTTTGATACCTTCCTTTTATTACACTGAAAGGAAAGCACGATGTTATTCTGTAAGCCACATCTAAAGGACAAGTAATACATGTTTATCAGGCTCAGAGCCACCTACCACTGTGCAGTACCCTGATGATTCATTTTATTAAGCTAAAGTCTTAAACAAAGCTCTGCAGAGGGGCTGGATGTACTCTTCAATTCAAGTTCATGAGAAGTCCTAAAGCTTCTAAACAAAAATCTGTTCCAGCTGAACCATGTTATTTATTTGTCTTACTTTGCAACTTCTTTTTACAAAACAGAAGAGTCTTCATTTTACTCTTTATTTAGATAAACTAGACTGGATTAAACATCCTTTACCTTGGTCTGAAAATAACTAATCACGCCACATGAACCTAAGACAAGGAACATTTTCTTCTTGGAAGGGCAACAAAACTACACACTAAACAGCCAAACATCCTTTTGGAATGTTTAACATACAACCAGAAGTATGACCGTGCTCTGTAATTCACTTACTTTACACCCAGCTGCAGCCGGAGCAGTGGCACTAAACCATCACTGTAGACACCCGTCGCTTCTGGTGGGCAACAAACACTCTTCAGGCTGTTCAAAGAGGGCGTGAAACAGTCGTAACCGCATCCTCTCTTCAAAGCACATATCACTTTAATGAGCTTTCTTTAAAAGACACAATTGTGGTATAGAAACGGAAAAAAAACAGTAAGACTCCAAAAGCAAATCTGCGTAATTTGTGTTACCTAAGGTCTCCGTCACTGAAGTCAGACAAGAAATGAGGAATCTAGATTTTAGAAAAAGGATCTGATTTAACTGCATGCAGAAATACTGCGTTCCTTCTCCTTTTTTCCTGGCTGATTTTTGCAGAATGCAGGATAATCTAACGAAATATTTTACCTGATAAAGAAATAATTACATACCACATCTGCAACTCTGTCTCTTCGGGTCAGGCTGTCTCCTAGCTGTTGAAGCAGGTTCTTCCACCCTCACACAAGACAGAGTTGGGAACACCGTCTCCAAGAGGGAGCCAGCCCGAAGTATCCCACTGGGAGGTCAGCACTTTGTCTTGCACTTTGCTAAACAGTCAACTTTTCTTCCATATGTTCTGATGACAATAGTTGTTTAGGTGTCCAGCCTCTCAACTCAAGCTATAATAACCTTCTGGACAAAATGTTTAATACCATTGCTCTTGCCAAAAATTTAATTGCATCCATTGATGCATCAGAAACAAAAGCGTTACCTAATGAATTTTTCCTTAACAGCGGCTTTATCTTTTCTTCTTCACTAATTTCTCAAGGTTATTGAACTAC
Source organism: Chionis minor (assembly GCA_013398295.1). NCBI lineage: Eukaryota > Metazoa > Chordata > Aves > Charadriiformes > Chionidae > Chionis > Chionis minor. Next base: position 239,026 of record VZSF01005159.1, on the reverse strand, counting down.
AGATCCTACCGCCTGCTACATCAGCACCTGCCTTTTAAGTTACCAGTACCTTGACTACTCTTCTTGAGTATTGGAGCTCCTGATCTAGGCAGTCATGAAGCTCTCCCAGTTGGTTTCTGATTTTATTTTTATTTTTTTTTTGGATGATTATTGAATGCTTGAGATGGTCCACACAAAAAGATGGACACCAGCCCAAGTTGCAGAATGGAAAAGGAAAGGAAACCAGCTACAGGTGAAGAGCAGAGAGATCTGCATGAAGGTATGCCTACGCTTTCTTGGAAATATAAACCACTGAAGCGTAACAACTCTGATGGCAGCTGGGAACTGATAAGCAAAGCCCAAATTCAACAAGGCCAGCGTACCTAAAGTTAGCAACACAGTTAACTACCTCCTTCAATCAAATCTTTCTTTTTTCTAACAAATTGAGTACCAGTGTAATGTGCCGGCCTAAGTGCTCTCATGAATACAACTCCAAAGCCTTGATTAAACCAAATCCATCTTTCCCAGTGTCGTTGCACTGTGCAATGCCGGTTTCACACTTCAACGAGATGTGCAGCTCTTTGAAGGCCAACTGGCCTGCTCCTCTTGACAGAGCTTCCCAAGTTTGTCACTACTGATCAAGCTAAAAAACATGATTAAGATACGAAACAGAGATTTCTAAGAAGCATAGATGGGTTTGGGAAGAAATGAAATAGCAGATGATGCACTTCATCATGAAGGTTTTGAGACTGCTGTTACTTGTGTGTAGCTATTTGAATCCTGTTGAGCGTTTGAGCCGTAAGATTGACATCAAGTTTACGTTTCGTGAGGTCGGACAAGAAGTAGCCGAGAACCTGACCTTCCCTGAACCCCTGAATACTCGCAGCACTGTATGACATCTAAATAGATGAAATACACCTCTGCTGTAAGCAAGAATTTTCCATTTATCCAGCACATGCTCTCAGAATTCTGAAGCATCAGGGTTTGATCTGGACCGTTCTCCAGCTGAGGACAGACGAGCGATTCCCGGCGCAGCACGCCGTACTCGGCCACTCTCGCGTTTGGAAGGGTCTATTTGCCACGTACTTTAATGAGGTGAAAACCCAGGAAGCCAGCTGTGTGCAAAACAACGCAACAGCCCCACAACAAACTTTAAAATAGCATTGTCATTTCTACCTTCATTGAGAGGGCCAATGACCTGACTTGAGAACACCACCTTGGAGCCCCCTCCAGTCGGCAGGACTACGGAATCACACCTGTAATCCGTGAAGTTTTTACACTACTAATTAAATTGCTATGTCTTTTCCCCCTCCCCTGCTCTAATACCCAACTCCATGACTTACATTTATGTTTTAAAAATAAAATAAAACTGTTCTTAGTAGTATTAGACAGTTTATGTAGTACTTCAGGAGCTTCTTTGAGAGTTCCATTTTTAAGAACTCTTCAGCAGCAAGTCTACCTCTAATTCCCAGTGACAGCTATTTCTGGTTTTCAGCATAATGCTGTTTTTTTTAAATATCAGAGTAATTTCTGGGCTCGGGAAAATGTCATTAAGGATTGCCCTCTCCTATTCACCCCTGTCTCTGATGAGATCAGAATATGCACAGGCAAAGCCCTTGTTGTTCCTGACCACAAATCAATATTTACTGCAGCAGAGAAGGAAAAGAGGAACAGCGGATGAAACGAGGGACAGGAACAGACAAGACAATAAAAGCTCCATTTCTAATGATAATTATCCTTCCTCACCCCTATTCTTTTCGGTGCTCTTTATTAAAAGCAAGTGAACAACGACTACTAATGGCTTAGCTCCTTTTTTCATAAGAACTTCAGCAAACCAAACGTTGCTATTTGCTATTCAGTTCGCCTGTGCAATCGGTCCCTTTGCTTTTCTACAATTCTGAGCATGGACTTGCAGCGATCTCAAACAACATTTCAGCCATACAGTAGAGGAAGTATTTTTATCATTGCTTTATAATTGCTTTACACTCTTTTACCGTTAGATCCCAGCTATNGTGGGTGGAATACAGTGAGTGAGTCAACAATGACTCTTGAGTTCCAAAAATCAGCGGTTCAAGTCAAAGGCAGGAACTTGTCTGTTCTTCCTTGGAAGACGATAGGTTAAACTGCATCCACTGCTGGAGATTCTAAGTGGTGTACTCAGTGGAACCATGTCGGTGTACCAGAGCCGAAGTCTTATTCCACAAAACATCCCTAAATGAAGCGCAAAGGCCTCGGATCCATCACTCACACCACGGAGCAGGAGAAACTACCGTGTGAACAAGGACGGGGTCAGTATCTGTTTGTTTAATGGAAGCACTGACACTCACAATAATGACCCTGACCATCACCATTTCCACTCTAGCAGTCTCAACAGAAGTAGTTAAAATGAGGAAAAAGTTTTATTTATCGTGAACACACATCCAACCGACTGCGAGCACAGATTACACAACTGAATTTTCTTGGAAATGTAGTTGCGATGTCTCCTGAGCATTCTTGTTATTCCTTCCTAGCACCTTTTCTTTGAGTCTTGATGGAAAATTAATGGGATTCATCCCACAGATGTATGACCCACAGATGATTTCCAGCCATGAAATCTCATTGCTATTCTTCACAAATGTATCACTAAAGTCTAGACACTGAAACTTTTGTGAACTTCTTCCATTTTATTATTTTGCTAAACCTTTACCAGGCTACTTGACTCCCCATATTCTTGCAAACCATTCAATATATTCATCCTGAAACGGTAAAGTTTATTTTCTTATAAGAATCCAAAAGAAATACATATATTCTTGGTTTAGAAGACAGTTCAACCTATTCACTGTAAGATCATTTTGCTAACTTAATACTTTAGTAATTTTCCATTCACCCTGGTTTTCTTTTGGGCCATTTACTTTTTAAAAAAATAATAAAATTAACCTTTTAAACCTTTTAGTCTTTCTTGTGTATTCTGACTAATGGAAATCCCCAAACGCACTACTTATAATCTGCATTTATTTAAATTCTTGGTTGCCTATTTTGTATTTCTCAAACCATTTATTCAAATGACTGCCAAACTCCCTTGATCTTCCACTATCATTCTGGAATCAGCCTTATTGTCAGCATTACCAGTGCCAGTAATAATTACATTACTCCTTCAAAAAGCACCCTTGAACCCAGACAAACCACTACATGAGGAACCACTGTAAGCCAGTTTTTAATATCCCTTTTTTCCTTTCCAGTTCCTTAAGATACTGTGATCACCTCAGTGTTATGCTTTAACAAATCGCAATCACCTGGGTATTAGAATATCATGACAAAAGCTTCGCAGGAAAAAGTGATAAAATTTTGCCTAAGCGATTCATGCCAATAATAGATACCTTTTACTTGCTTTATTAATGATCTTGACTGTGATTTTTGCCCTGTTATATTCTGAAACGCAGATGTCACAAACGAGCATCCCTATTAGCTGAGGGCCAGCACAGCTAAACCACCAAAACGTAATTTCACCGAAACATAATTTCACTGGTCCAGTCCTGGGGCTAGGGAGTCTTTTTTCATTTCATAGAATCATAGAATCACAGAATCACTTGGGTTGGAAGAGACCTTCAAGATCATTGAGTCCAACCATAACCTACACTACCAAAAACACCACTAAACCATGTCCCTCAACACCACGTCCACCCTTCTTTTAAATACCTCCGCGGATGGTGACTCCACCACCTCCCTGGGCAGCCTGTTCCAATGCCCAATTCCAATTTCAGGGTCTAACTCACCATTTCTGGGTTTTTCCTCACCAAATACCGCAATCTCAGGCACGCACAGGGGCACGCAGTGGGGTGCAGGTAGACAAACACGCCGTTACCACACTTCTCACATTCACCTTTTTGGAGCTCCTGGGCAGAATCCTACATTTAAGATGACAGGCTTTCACTTTCATCTTCTGCACGTTCTAGATAAAAGCGCAGGCTCTGTGGCCTCCGCAATTTGATGTTCTTTCGGCACCCACAAGTCTCATTTCTGACACCGGCAAGCTGAACTTCGGTGCACTAGCCAGCGCTCATAAAGCAAAGTACCTTAATTCAGAATGAAAAAAAGAACTGCAAATGAATCCTGAAGTAGGAAACAATTTATAAGGATGCCGCAAGTCTGAAGCGGTAACTCATTTTCTGCATGAGGTAATTAGCTTGTCTAAAATATTTCATTCCTACCCACAGAATCTATTTTTTCTTGGCCTTTCTAATGCCTACCATGTCAGCACTGTAATTTAATGCAGTTTCAAATCTTTTGTGACCCAGGGCTGCAGAACGCAGCTGAAGAGCCACCTGCGCCTTCCTCGTACGACTCCGAAGGCTCGCTAACCTTCCAGTTTCAATATTGAGGATTCACCTTAATTATCCCTTTTTTCCTTCATTTTGCAGAGTATCTTTAATAAAAATACTCTTCACGTTAGCCAGCAAGTCAGCCTGTGCTGTACCCATAAAAGCATTATGTCCGTTGGGAACATTAGAAAACCAGTTTCTGCCCGCTCCCGATTTCATCGCGCCCCTCAGCGCCGCATCCCAGTTCTCCCTTTTTGCGCATTAGCGGAGAGACCTGAAACAACTTGTGTGTGTTTTCCTTTTCTGGCAGGTAAGCAAACAGGCCACACACATTAATTTTAATGAGTAGCTCAAGGTTTTTTCTATAAAAGAACTCCCAAGAATATTTAATAGCCGAGATAAACACTAAGTTAAGGTAAGAAGGTTGTAAGAATTGAGATATCTCGAATATTGTCCCTGTGGATGTCACACTGATCATTAAAAACCCTTGTAAAGAGAGGAAACAAACAACTGATGCTAAAGAATGGGGGGGGGAAAGATGTGAGCTAAGCAAAGGGTTTGTGTAGGGGCACTGAGGTCGAGCCAGAACTTCTCTGCAGGCTCACAAGGAAAACCAGGCATTTCTCTGAGGCTCCCTAAATCCACATCGCTCCAACCACCGCCCCCGCTGAGCTGGAGCCACCAGCCACTCGCCTCCAAGCACCACAAAGGAGAAGACTCTGGTGCACAGTCAGAGATGAAGGCTGGCAGCTGAAGACTTCTCAACAGAAAATGGGAGTTCCATACTATTTTTAAACTTAACCTCTACAGAACTGAAGAGAGGTAACTGAATACTTGCTGTAATCAGTTATTGCTGCAAAACCTACCCATGTTTCTGGCATTAATACAGTGGCTACACTAAGAATATCTAATGCCCAGGTCACAGAATCACAGAACCACCGCGGTTGGAAGGGACCTCTGGAGATCATCCAGTCCAACCCCCCTGCCAGAGCAGGTCCACCTACAGCAGGTGGCACAGGATGGTGTCCAGGCGGGTTGGGAATGTCTCCAGAGTCGGAGACTCCACCACCTCTCTGGGCAGCCTCTTCCAGTGCTCTGCCACCCTCAAAGAAAAGAAGTTCCTCCTCATGTTCAGGTGGAACTTCCTATGTTCAAGTTTGTGCCTGTTCCCTCTTGTCCTGTCACTGGGCACCACTGAAAAAAAGACTGGCCAACACATTAAAAAAACCCCACAACCATCTCACAAATCTCAAAGATCAGCACAGTCTTCAGAGCAGGGGAATATGCAGGAGAGCTCCTCCTTTGTGGCTGTGATTTTTTTTTTTATCGTATGGAAGGACATGGCACGCAGGGACTGACAGGCTGGAGATCATCCCCATCGCTCTCCAGACGGAGACACTAATTCAGCAAAACGTTTAAGTGGGTGTTTCACTTTGAAGGCATGAACAGTCCCACCGATTTTGGTGAGGCTGCCACAGATGTAAACACTTTTGATTTTTGACTATTTAGAGCTCCCTTGTAACAAACCACCTGAGAGAGAAGCCAGAAAGGAACCTGACATTTTTCAGAAGGATGGCATTAGCAGCAAGGCACAAGGAATGCAGTCAAACGTTCTTGAAGTTGACACCGACCAGGAGCTGTGAAAGCACAAAGATAACCTATGGTCTTTTTTAACTCCCTTAAAATCCTAATTTGGTAACAAAAGTGAACTAACTGGCATAGAAAGCAACTATGTCCATATTAAACTGATTAATATGTGTTGAGAAAAAAATATTTTCAAGGAGCAAATTCTTATCACAGCCTGTTTAGGGCAAGTGACTTTAATGGAAGGAGATAAAATTTCCTAATCCAAAGTATTCATTTCATCAGAAATTCCAGAGACAGCCCATTACTTTTAACTCTGTTATCTTTACTTCTTTGGGTCAACTTTCAGTTTTGAGGTTTTCTGACCTACACAGAATAAACAATGCATTGTTTGGAGTTTTTAGAAGTTGAGAACATTCAGAAATGCCTCATTTTGTATGATATGCAATGAGGCAAAAGTGAGGCAAAATGCCAAAGCAGAAACGGAATAAAAATAGCCAACAATTTTTTAATCTACAGAGCCTTTTACCACCGCTACCAGCTGAACCATCTGTTCTGCAGTTGTTCAGGTCTGCAAAACCAAGAGTGTATAAACTAAAATGTGCCGTGTCTTTTAAAGCTTCGACAATCTGCTGGGTAGAGGAGTTTCTACATTTAAAAATAATAATAAAGTTTTGGTGCTTAACAATGGAACCAAAATAAACCTGCAAACCAAATTTATGCTGAATACAGCTTCAAAGAAAGTCTGATCTTTCTCCAGCCCCCAAGTCCGTGCTGGAAGGAACATGCTGCTGACCCTGTCCTGCACGTCCCCTGGTGTCCCTCTGCTCCATCCCGCTGCTGCGTCCCCCCTCCACCTGCTGTCCCTTACTCCACAGTGGCTCCTCACGGCAGAGGACAGACAGGGCAGCAACTGCAGCGCTGATTTTCCACCTCGACACTTTGGTTCTGCACTTCTCCAACATAAACTTCCTCAACGACCTTCCAAAAGCCATGTACTCCTCCTGTGCCTTGGTCCCCCCCACCCTGAGAGGACTAAGGCACTGGAGACCCCGAGCACCCAGCCAGAGCGTGGACAACGACCACAGAAGTACCATAGATAGAGAGATAACCACCTCTGGGACTACGCGGATGAGTAAAAAGTTCACAAGGCTGGATAAAACCACGTTCACCCTCAAAATAACCCTTTTACCAGATCAATAGAACCACTTTAACAGGGTTAGAGCCCCTCTGCTGGGAGGACAGGCTGGGAGAGTTGGGTTCTTCAGCCTGAAGAAGAGAAGGCTCCGGGGAGACCTTGGAGCAGCCTTCCAGTATCTGGAAGGGGCCTACAAGAAAGCTGGGGAGGGACTTTTTACAAGGGCTTGTAGTGTCAGGATGAGGGGTGATGGCTTCAAGCTGGAAGAGGGGAGATTTAGATCAGATATCAGGAAGAAATTTTTCACCATGGGACAGTGGCTGGGGTTGCCCAGAGAAGCTGTGGCTGCCCCATCCCTGGAGGTTCAAGGCCATGTTGGATGGGGCTTGGAGCACCCTGGTCTGGTGGGAGGTGTCCCTGCCCAGGGCAGGGATGCTGGAATCAGATGATCTTTAAGGTCCTTTCCAACCTAACCCATTGTATAACTTTCCAAGGAAAGGTGGCGCTCAGGGAAATGTCCCACGGGGGCAGCCGCTGGGCAACGCACAGAGACCCCACAGGTGCCGGCTGCTCCAGAGCTCGGGATGTGTTCCACCGGAACGTGAGTCCCTGCACGAATCGCTCCCTGCAGCTCCTACCTGGGCTTCACCCAGACCTACTCACGCTCCTAGTGGGTTTTCAGGCCGTGCTCCGGCACCGGCCGCCATGGACTCCGGTGCCAACGCAGCAATCACGCTCCGAGGAATTGCCTCACGTTCTGACTACCACCACTAGGCTTCCGAATACCGGACGGAATCCAGCCCTTCAGTTTTCCCATTCGAAATTTCTGTTGACGGAACAGACCAGATATTCAATAAAAACATTACGGCTCGGTAAACCATCAAGATAAGTTAGGCTTGATCTACAAAGTACACCCGATAATGCGTTCAAATACTATAAAATGGGCTTAAATACGTATCATGTTTTAAGAAATGGGCTCAGTGACCTGAAACCAAGAGATCCTGTGACATAAAATGTATCTAATTTATTTTCTTGACCTAGCATATTTGACATAGATTATAGTTTTAATAGCTTTGCCGAAGCTCTTGGGCTATGCACTGTGCAGTTGCAAAGATGACGTAAATAGGACATTGTGCATGTTTGTTTCTGCTTTACCACTAAAGCCAAAGGCACATCCCTAAACCTCAGGGAAAAGAGAAAAGCTTTTTGAAGCAAAAGCATGAACTAGTCAAGGATGAAGTCCAACTGGTACATCGCTTTCCCCTTCATCTTTTATATTAACTTCCATGCTTCCTATCTATTTTCCTGTATCTCATCATTAAAAAAAAAAAAAAAAGAAAAAAAATAGCTGTCCACCCTTACCACAAACAACCGAGTTCTCTGTCAATCTGACAACCAATCTGTTTGCCAATCCACAGTTTTTCTTCCCCTTCTTTCCTCTTTCAGCAATATACATCCCTGACCCTACGGGCAACACTTGACAACCGAACCCACCGTATTCCGTTTCTGACCCTTCCTCCCCGCGACACAAACAGCAACTTCCGCTGAGCCAAATCCATTTGCAAACAGGACTTCGAAACTCTCAGAGCCAAGCTGGTACGACAGATAAAGCACATTCATGATATACGATTTCATTTTGTCCACTGATTATTCAGTAGGTCTGCAAAAGACAGTCACCCTCCAGTTCCTAAAATTATCTTTCCTGGGATTTCATTTAATACAAATAATATACGTTAACAATGCATATTTTGCTTCACTTGTGGGATGATGCTCCGTAACTCATTCATTATTTATGTTCTTTTAATACGCTGCAGACAGCTGCTATGCATATACTGGTTTCACTGCTCTCAAATCTCTTCAAAAGAAACACTGGAACTTTTCATTTCCCTTTAAGGGATTTTGGGTAGAATTAATAATACACATTAATAATTCAAATTTTCTTTTTGCCTGTTGGTGGATGAGCAGTTTTCACAGTGGCTGAACAGTTTTCACACAGTATTACCAATCTGTATTAATAATGCATATTTCTTTTTTCCCCCCTCTTTCTAGCTGCTTGATGGGCAGGTTGCTTATGAAATAATATGCTTTGATAATAGGTAGTTTTGCTTTGCAGTGACTCAAAACCAGGAGAGACTCGCCATGTGTTGTAAATACTCACTGAAGATAATATCTATCAATCTACTATGGTCTTGTAACGAGGAGCACTGAAAGCGTACACCTACCGAGAACTTCTTCCAAGGCTTTTCAGCACTGTCTAAATAAATACTGGAAATATGCTGGCTCTCCTACTGATCACTGGTGGGAATTTCTATCCCCACCTACCAGCAGGAATACAATTTAAAATCATTTCACAGTCATGAGAGAGAAAAGAGGAGAAAAACATGAGGGATAATCGTTACGTCGTTCTTATTTCTTAACATCCTGAGAAGATCTAGAGGTTATAAGTAGAGTCCAAGAGGTCCCGGGGACCCAGAGGGGACCTTCTGCAAGGAGGGGTTTTACCTCCAACCCGAGGGCGCTTCAAGCCCTAAAATTCCTTCACTGCGGTTCCATCCAAAACCCCTTTTTCCATCCTTCCTCCCCCCTGACCCTTTTTTCTGGTTTACAAGAAACCGAGTTAGAATTATTTCCTGTGCTTAATGGTTCCCTGGCTATTTTTTGTGCGGCGTTACAGGGCAGCGTATCATTACAAACGCACGTCCAAGATTTACCTATCGATTCTCTTTAAAGCTGGTTTATCAGATGGGAGACAGATATTCATTTCCCAGTCACCTCAGGGCCCGGAGCTCTTTGAGTACATTAACAATTGTGAGCTTGAAACTGTCCACTTAAAGAAGACACCAATATATCATCTTATATTTATAAAATACAGTAAGCTTAAATGCTGCTTAATTGCATCATCTTTAGAGTTGCTGAGAACGTTCAAAATATTTGAATGCATAAATGCAGTCATTCTAAAAGGACAAAACATGAATAAACAAGAAAGAGAAGGAAATAGTTCTATCTGCCTTTGCGGTTTAACTTGAATTTATTTTTAGTTAATGATAACAGACTCAAAAAAATCCAAGCACTGAGCAATACCAGAAGTGTCATTTGGAACAGACTTAAACACACTTTCACTATCATTAATCATGGCAAAAGTGACAGAAGAAAAATGAGCTGCCTTGCTATATCTAATATATTAATTCTCCCTGCAGATTGGCTCAATGCATGAGCAAGTAAAAACAGGTAAACCTCTGGAAAAAGAGAGGAATGTCACTATAAGGCTAGTTATTATATTGTTAGTGAGAAATAGCACAGTTTTTCCTCAAAGAAAGCTACAAAAGTTAAAAATCAAGACTTTTTAAATACGGATGAATAATTACAATGAAAAAATAGCTAAATTATATCAGCTTAACCCCATTTTCATAGTGACTGAGCACACCTTTTCCTTCCTCCCTACCCCTACCCCCCGTTCCTACGCTGCCTGCAAAGGATTGATCCATATCAGTTTGCTGGAGATCTGGGTAACTTTTTCCCTTACAGCTACCCCAAAGCTGTGACTTTTCCACCCAAATTATTTACTTTTATTCCTGCTTCTCAGTTATATTTATAAAAACAAACCTTATTCGTTGTTTTATATTTTTCCCAGTTTCGCTACTATTACAGCCGTTGGAGATGCTCCTCACCTACTGGTGAAGCACACCCAAGGTAAGCAGAGCAATCTTTTTCTTTAATTCAAGCAAAATTCAAAGGTGATAATTTCAGCTCTGAACTTAAGCTTCCTCTTTATCTCCTGATATGTTCTAGCAGTTATATAGCACATATGGAGCCCTTCCTAAAAATACCAAACGCAGCCCTACTTACAAAAGCGGTGACTTCGTTGACATGCTGAAGAAACATCACTCTGCAACTTGGGGAATCCAAAAATAGTGAATTAGAATCTTTACCATCAAGTTCAAAGTTGACCCAAAGGCACAAGGGAAACAAAAAAGCACAACGAGGAAGTTAAAGACAATCTCAGGATTGTGTTCTGTCTGCTGGAAACAGAGAAAGTTCTTACTCAGCTGATCAAAGTCTCGATGTACAGTTCTTTTATGGAAACAGATGATCGAATGATGAGCTCCTGGCAAAAGCAGGGGATGGATAACTTTGTACAACTCGCAGACTGTTCTGTCCCAAGTTATTCATGTAATCCATCTGCAGCTTGGTTCTTCCTTTCCCAGCCTGTTTTTGAGACTGCAGGTTACAGAAACTATTTTACTGCTACCTAAGCAGCGCTAAAAACAGGGTGACAAAAAAGGGGCAGAAGCGTATTACAAACCTACAAACGATAATCACTATAAAAAATATTAAAATTGGTAAAAATCATAAAAACCTTAGGGGTGGTTCTATCTGAACCTTCAGCTTTGCGTGTGCTGCATCGGTGCTGTCATCTTCTGGCACCGCCAAACAGCAGACAAGTGGCTGATTTATTTGGGATGGCGCCCGGTTGCTGCTTCGGCACGGCGACGACAGCAACTCTTCGGGGAGAAAAATGTGGAATGGGAAGAGCTTTGGATGAAGGCAGGAGGTGAACCCTGCACACCCAGGTGCCGCAGCAGAAGCGGCGATGGCAACGCGCTGCGTGAAACACCTCGCAAACAACGCGGGAGCCCACTTCTAGTTCTTCGGAAAACCAAATCAAGTCACACTGACGTTACAAACAGTGGTGTGCGAAAGTAATCAAGAAATGGCAGCGGAAAAGGGAAAGCGACGGTGGACCCCGTGCAATTCCAGTAGCACCTACATTTTACAACCCGCCGCATTAAGAGAGACAGCTACTTAAAGGCTGATTTACAGCAAGCCCACAGCCCATCTGCTTTGGAGAGCCAAGACACTAAAGATAATTTCAAAATTAAACAGAAAGATAAACATTGATCAGGGACAATTTTTTTTCCTCTTTTAACCTGATGAAATTTTTTTTTTTGCATCCCATCTGCTAAATGGTAAATAAAATAGAGACGACTAGATGAAAAGCATTTGTTCATTTAGTTCAAAGACTATTTAAGCTATCTGGTCAGCAACCAACGGAAGAAAAAAATCAGTTTTGCCAGGATTAATTTCATTATTGTGGCGTAAAACTCTGTAGTGGTTCTTCAGGTGAGAGAAAAATGGGCCCCATTAGGCTGGCAGCTGCACTGGGGTTTTTGAGAAGGCCCGTGCCAGCGCAGAACGACACCGTCCTCAGGGATAGCTTGAGAGCTACTGTGTCTCACACACAGCGCTCTGAATCATAATTTTCTTCCTGTTGGCTCGATGCTGAGCGAAAAACATTAATAAATCTGGTGTCAGGATTTTTTTGTTTCTACAAATCATGTTAGTCAGCAAATGCTGACACCGCCAAGCCACAACTTTCTGCAAGAGCGATAGTTCTGAACAAATTTCTCAAGACTTTTTCTGTAGAACAACTTTGGAATGTGGGAATCACACTAATTATAGCAACCATGAGAGTGTCGAAAGTGAATGGCAACGTTCTTGGACAACTGAAGCAGGACACTCATATGAATTGAGGAGATTTATCTAGTTTTAAATATCAGAGTTTCTTCCTGAGATTTCAGTCTTTCATTTCAATTTGAGGAATTGTTTGAGGTTTATTACTACTTCTATATCCAGGCGGTGAAAATTCCAGGAAATTCAAGGAAAGCATAACGTAGTGAATGAGAAAGGGAGATTTGCTGAAAACAAGTCCTTATTTCAGGGGGCTGGAGCGGGTTCTCGGACCACAGAGATCAATTAGAAAGGCAAAAGTCCCCCTGATTTACCACATGTGGGTTTCCAGACTAAATATATGTTCTGTGTGTGGTAGCATACTAGTCAGAACATTTGAAAGGTGAAACTGCCTTCGGCATGTCAGAACTGTACCAGATTATGCAGCTTCGTATTTTCCTTGCCCCTTTTTCCATAGGGAGGTCACTCACCTTTTCCTTTATCCCCATGTAACAGAAAGGTCTGTGTCAGCTGCACAGACCCTTAACAAAACTAGTTTAAGGCATACCTGCTGTGGTCAAACTGCAAATAAGAACTGCCAGCAGTTTCTAAGGCTCAACCTTCAATTTGACCACAGAAACTTTTCTTCCCTTTCTACTTCTTCTGGAATAAATGCTTTACCCAAAAATGCAGACTGACATGACATAGGGAGGTAAACTTCTGTGTTTTCAATCAGCAGCAGAACCCAATTTATTCTCAATGTCAACCTTCGGGATAAAATACGATGTACTAATCCTCAGAAACAGAAAAGCTGCCTCATTTTGAACCATTGACCACTTCAATATGATTTTAAAGACCGATGGAGTAATGCAATTTATCTCTGGACCTGACCCTTCCTGTCTGTGAGAAGCCTGCTGTGGATCCTGGACATAGGTTCAGGTTCACGTGGTGAAGAACAGACATGGGAAAGCTGGTTTCAGTAAAACTGTAGTTCTCCAGCCTAAATACCTCTTCTTTACGACCAAGGTCTAATGACTGTAGAATTAATATGCAGATATAGTTCTTTTTTTTCTCATATTTAACATTACGTGGGTCAAAATATAGTGTGAAAGCTTATTTGCAGGCTCTTCAAACTGACAAGACATCAAATATGGAAACTCTACATCACCATCTCCAGACTATGAGCCAGGCAGATGTGGGGATGACACAGTACGTGAACACTCAGGTGGCTACTGTTTGTCCTGGGAAAGAACCAGCTTGGAAAAGCAGCCCTGCACTGCAAAATGCTTCATAACAAGAAAAGCTTATAAATCTTCATTCATATTTATCAAATCGCTGTAAAAAAGTTGGCTTAAAAAGTCCCAAATAAATGTTAATTTAACCTTTTGGCACTTCACAAATATTTATCTTCTTTGGTATTTCATGTTTCCCCCATTTATTCACTAGCTATTACACAACTTAGAAAAAAAAACATATATACATCTTCGCCAATTAAGAAATGTATTTGAAAAATTGCTCGCTAGAAAAGATTTTTGCCTAAGATGAGATTAGTCATGTACTAAGTTATTTATTTGCCTGCCTAACCATAAAGGAACAATCATTTTATTGTCAGTCTTGCTTAAATGGAGTTTCTTTAAACAGCCAAGAACGGAGGAAAAGCACTTTGTTTTAATAAGGTCATGATGCTTATTAAATAATTTGCATATTGAAGGTTAAATTCTTATCTCTTACAGTAAAAAGTATTTTTTGTCTATCCTTGAAAATTGGATAAAGTACAAACAAGGGTTTCAAGAATGGTAAACAAAAGACATTTATGGGTACTTTTTGACAATCGTAATTGTTCACCCATACTTCACATTCCCACCCACTCAACATGGGGTAATGACTGCTTTAAATTAAGCCCCGGTTTATCCCTTCCAATTTACTTTGGGTTTTTTTAATAGATGCATCTATAGGTGTGGTAATTACTTAGATAAATAACAAACCTGTGCCACAGCCTAAAATCATAATCATCAGCGCAGGATGTTAATTAGAGAGAGGGGACAGATGATGACAGTGTGTCAAGATTGTTTCTACTCAAAAAATCACTTAGAAAACCACAATAGAAAATTAAAAGGATCACTACACAGCCTGATACAGATTTCAAGTCTAGATCCTTGAATCTTCCATGAGAGCACTCCACCAGACACTCGAGTTGGGCTGGCAAAACACCATCCCTGGGTTGTGAGGGACCTCTCTGCCCTCTTCCCTAGCTCAGTGAAGACAGATGCTTTCTTCTTTTATCTCCTTGCACACCAGTTTAGACTGAAGCCTGCAGCAAGGACAACGTGCAAAACACCTTCTGATGATTTCACCGGTCACCTGGTACACAGACCTTCACACACAGAACGATAACATACGAACACGAACCATCAACATCTTCCATTTACAGCACGTCTATGGATAACTTTTAAACTAAGATTTTGGACTTTGACTGTTCAAAATATTTTCCTCCTAAGGACCACTATTGACTAATATATCAAAGAATACAGTTCCCCCAGGGATGCATCAGTGCAATGCATCATTACAAACGCACTACCATCCTGATGATGTATTACTCAATACCGTGATGGCAGCTGGCAAGAACCTCCCCTGAATCAGATGATGCAAGTTTTATCCCGGTTGTTTAATTTCTTAGTTAAGAACAAGAAGGAAGAGATCTTAACAGACAGGCCAAGAAAACAAGTTCAAGTACCAAAAATTATTAATTGTCTTAATAGAAATTGACAACTGTGGTATCTTAGTTTGGAAAGGCAGATGTTATTTTTCAACTTTCCAACAGTTTCCTAAATAAACAAATAAATTAATTAATTGCCGTATCATAATTACACATCATTCTTCTTTATGATTTACTATTACACTTCCAGTTGGTCAGTTTAACACCTTAAACAGAGCTACAAGTGATAAGGCAAGCCCCGCGCTCGCCTCTGACATTTCCAGCTTTCATTCCACACATGGCCCATTTGCCCAGTTGGTGATTACTGGGAACACATGGGTTTACTAACCTGAAGTCACAGAATGGTTTAGGTTGGAAGGGACCTTAAAGCCCACCCAGTGCCACCCCCTGCCCTGGGCAGGGACACCTCCCACCACACCAGGCTGCTCCCAGCCCCGTCCAACCTGGCCTTGAACTTCCAGGGATGAGGCAGCCACAGCTGCTCTGGGCAACCCCGGCCAGGGGCTCACCACCCTCACAGGCAACAATTTCTTCCTAATACCTCATCTAAATCTCCCTTCTTTCAGTTTAAAACCATTCCTCCTCATCCTGTGGCTCCAGTGCCTCACCCAGAGTCGCTCCCCAGCTTTCCTGGAGCCCCTTTAGGGACTGGAAGGGGCTCTAAGGTCTCCCCGGAGCCTTCTCTTCTCCAGGCTGGACAACCCCAACTCTCTCGGCCTGTCCTCACAGCAGAGGGGCTCCAGCCTCAAGTCATGTCGCTTGGCTGCAGCTCCTTAAGTTGACACCACCAGCTGAAACAGTCCCCCTAACGTCCTCTTCTCCTGGCAAACTGCAGTGCTCACTGAACAAGATAAAGGGTAAAACACAACAAAAGCTTTTTTTTTAAAAAAAAAAAAAAAAACCAAAAAAAACCAAAAAAACCCACAAACTCAGACATTCATTTTTCCTTGCAAGGGAGACTCGATTAGTTTCGTTCAAAGACTTCGAACCACCGCTGTGTTGAGAGAAGCAGCATGTTCCTCAAGCAGCTCCCACCGCTCCACCAGCCTGCTGCTGACTATTCATTCACCTCTATTTCCTTTGCCAGGCCCAAGGTCTTTTAATGGTTTATTAACTCTTCCAATGCTCACCTCACCCCAGGAAAGATTAAACCACCAACTTCATCTGGTGAGAGCAGCGCGAGATCTCCCCGTTTCCCAGCCTGCCCTGTTCTGCCCTCATCTCTCCACTGTACCTGGGCTTTCCGTTTTCACCTTCCCCATCTACATTTGCCACAGTGGCATTATTTAACACCCACGAGGGCAGAAAATACAATATAAACTGAAAACTAAGTCACATTTTCACATACCGATCACTCTTTGTGTTAGCTTCGAAGAAAAGTTTCAATACCTGGAATGTGTGTTTAATCTCAAAGCAACACATCTCTGTCTGGATGCTACACCACATTTTTCCATTGGAAAAAAGGCATTTCCACAGCCACTCGCCTTTAGATTGGATACCTCGTGGATTGCAGCATATCTCTGAAAGGAGACGTTGGTTACACAGGTTGCAAAAAAGAGAGAAAGCAAAGGAATGAAAAGGCTGACACATCAAAAAAGAGGTCTGCAACTCAGGCAGGAGAGGAGTTTTGAAAGGCCACTGAAATTTTCCCAGCAGAAATGTGGCGTACACCTGGAGGAAGCATAAAATGTAAGCAGCCATCAAAAGGAAGGGAGAGGATGGATAATTTGGACAGAGAGTGATGTTACTGTGAAACACTTTCAGTCTGAAGTGGTGATCAGCTATATAAAACCAGGCATCAGAGACAAGTGAAGTTGCAAACTGCACTGGGGAAAAAATGGATATAAAGATACGTAAGATTTGAGGATTTAGAAGGACTTCTTATTGAGGCACTTAATAGGTAGAAGAGCTTCTGATGGCAAAGGAGAAACAAAAGGTTAGGTGGCATTACAACGGCTCTTTTCAAGCAGATTGTTTTGATGTGATCCAGACCTGACTACATGGGATGATGTTTATAGAAAAATCCATTTGTACCGGCAATAGCTTCACGGTTGAATGAATGAAAAGGTATTTTCTGTACTTAAATGAAACAGGGATGTAGTACAATGTAGCAGGGAAACTGAGTTCTGCAAATGCCTTTAAAATAGAAGAAGAAAAGAAATAAAAAGAGCACAAGGGGCAACAACCTTTGCCTATAAGAGTCTTTTTGATCTCTGCATTTTCATTTTGTTTACCGCAATGGAAAAGTATTCTGTGCCAAATTTTATAGCTGTGGTATCCATGAATCAGAAATGTAGGCTTATTGGAAACTGTCAAGTGCAGCACAGAAGACCTGGATTTCATTCAAAAAGCAATCTAATCATGGGGCTCAGATAAAAAGCCAAAAACATGAGATCAAAAGACAGGCGCATCCAATAATGAACAGAAGTTAACTAGATGTCTCAACCGAAAATAAAGACCTGGAACCACATTCTGGAGCTAGAGAAGGCCAGAAATACTTTACAGAACACCCACCCCGCACAGGAAACCAAAGGAAAGCCCATCCCAGCCAGCTAGGATGTACCTCCAGCCGCACTATGAAGACATCAGCTGATGCACGTCTCCGTACGCTGCTAAATCAACACTGGCTCAGCAGCCTATGCCACAACCTGAGTTTGGAGACAGCACCATTAGTGACTGCCAGAGCGTCACAGAGAGGAAAAAAGCTAAACCAGAGGCTTGGTGTCATCACACAGCACGTTCCGTAGTTCTGCTCACCCGTTCCATCGCCTATTCCTAGCGCATCGCACCGAGTATGGTCAGAGCAGGACAGAAATGCCAGCCTCACGCTCCTGAAGGAAGAGCCGAGTCTCAGGGCTTTATTTCTCACGCTCAAAAAAGGCTTGAGAGGCTTGAGGCTCTACAACTATCCCGTATCACACAAAATCCAGACAGGCAACTAAATCCGAAGAGTTCACCCGGCTCATCCTTTACCCTACATCACCTTTTTGTCTCTCCTTCCCACTTTCCAGCACTCCCGTTACTGCTGATCATCGCTAACGCTCCAGAAAGGACTGCCGAATTGCTCAGGAAAAGACATCCATCTCCTGTAATGCATACGGATTGGCATTCTTTCAATTTTTTAAAAGACATAGCAGGGTTACGAATGGGAACGGCGTATTTACCAAATCAGTCCCAAGGTGATTGCAAGTGCTGCACGATCTCGGTGCAAGAAACATGTGTTGGTATTTAACAGGACTGTATTTTCCTATCAGTGAAGAATGGTAATTTTGGGGGAGTACTTCAAGCAGCAATTTATTCAAGTCATTGCAAATATTTATTACATAAAGACTTCGCAGTCTGACAGAATGAGGAAATGGAGGTTTCTCTGCATAAAAATTAAGCATATAAAGCAGAGAAATAAAATCAGAGACCGACTTCATTTCTTAGATCATTTCTAGTGATAGTGCGCTTGGCTGCTAATTCTACATCTTTCTCAATTATTAGGAGTTTCTCGATAAAAGAACCCGTGGCCTTTCTGCTATTGAAAGAGCTTGATTTACAGAGGCCTCTTCTAGAGGACAAGGTGAGTGGTGGATACCTGTTACTCAACCGCACGTCCTTTTCAATCCACGCAGAAGACAACAGTAGATGGAACGAGGCAACAATGCTCATCAGCTGTAGATGAAATTTCTTTGTGAGGATATGAGGACTCATAAATGCTGCTAACAGGGCATTTTCAGAGGATTTGCAGAAGCAAACAAGCAGCTTGTAGATACGTCTGTCTGATAAATCACAGAGACTGCAGGGGAGCTGCTATCCTGGCCGCCGTCCATGGGTCCACTGCTGCAAGAA
Source organism: Chionis minor (assembly GCA_013398295.1). Lineage (NCBI taxonomy): Eukaryota > Metazoa > Chordata > Aves > Charadriiformes > Chionidae > Chionis > Chionis minor. The sequence continues at coordinate 220,029 of VZSF01005159.1, read as the reverse complement.
TAAACACTCTACCTGAGCACCAGGAAAATCTAATTTTGCCCAGGCTAAAAACGTTTCGCAACTGAGGTATAACCAAATCGCATTTTAACCATGTTACCTAATCATCCCTATTTTTATGTGTGAAATGTAACTTGACTCAGGGGCAGTGTTATAACATGGTACCCATCTACGCTAATAGACTAAATCCCATTATCCGTTACAAGTGATGACAGTGCTCTAACTGGATTTTGTACTACAGAAGAACGCCAAATGGTAAGAGAGAAACTGCTATTAAAAGAGAAAATGTCTGAACACAAATATAGAACCACATTACTTGATGAATGGCACAGATATCCTGCTGAGGGGGAAAAAAACCCCATACTTTCTCTACTTCATCTAACTAGTTTACTATTCAAAAGCAAAAAGGGGTGGGCGGGCCGTCAGATGAGTCCTAGTTGTACTTTTAAAAAAAGCTGTACATGCTATACAAGTGTAAAACAGAATAAAAAGAATTTCCATAGATAAATTAAAATATTCTTGTATTTAGACAAGGCCAGAGGTACTGGCAAACAGCAAAGTGTTAGAGAGAAAATAAGCATCTAAAGGAAAGCTGCTGGGTCGGCACGTTGGAATTATCCAGCAGACAAATGAGGCAGAGAAGTGTTCAGTTTCCAGAATGACCACTTTTCCGGCAACACAAAAAAATAGTAAAATACAGCAGAACCACCAGATACACAGTAGTGATTGAGTAGATTTGCTTTATGGGTGGATATAGATGGCCCACTGCTGGCAAAAGCAAGGCAATAATCTGGGTGCCAAAAATAAACATGGAAATCATTGTTGAATACCGAAATCACACGGGAGATCTTGTGGTGATTGCAAATAATAAAACCATCTGCCCAGTAGGAAGAAGCACTACACTGGGCAAACACAGGAATGCAGTATAAATCATGGAAAGGCACCCTGGCAATGGCAAAGACGCTACTGAAAGCTCATCTGGAAAATTACGTGCAATTCTGATAACCACACAAAGTCACTGCAGAAATCAAGCAGGTGTGGGTCAGAGCTATCAATTCACACAGAATTTGGGGGAGTTTCAGCTACATGAACAGATTTGCCAGACTCAGCCTCTCAATCTTAGAACAATGGCATCTAAGTGGGATTTTTTGCCAGCGTTTCTGAGACCTTGATGCCAAAAGGAATTTTTAAAAGCACCCAATTAAACCTACGCATCCTCAGAGGTGAAGGACAGGAGCAGAAAAGACGAGCATTCACTGAAATTAAAAGGCATCCCCACACAAAGGTTGACCTTAGTCCTGTATAGAGATCTTTCTCCTGTTTTATTCAGGTTCCTCAAGTGTATTTCCAACCATATTCCCATCCCCAAAATGTACGGGACTATACGTGGAGACGGGCACGTAGAGAGGTGGATTACCAGAGACACACAGCTTTCCAGGGACTCAACCTCCAGTTTATGTTGTTTGTAAAAAGCAGCTCATACAGACAAGAAACCCAGAACGGGATCTTCCTCTGCTGCACGCTCCTCCTGGCTTGAGTAACTTCTGCAGAGTTGTCCCAGGGTCCATCTCCCTAATGTCCTCGTGCTGACTGGGCAATGGTGGGCCAAGAGGGAATAAGACTGCCATAGGCTGTACTCTTCCATGTTTAAATAGTAGATTACTAGGTGATAGCATTGGGATGAATTTTGACGGAGATAAGGATTACAGCGTCTGCATTCTGAACAGGATACGTTTTATACAAGACCCACTCCAAATCACCTTAAACTTTAACGAAAAAAGCAGGAACTTACGCGCACATGCTACTGCTGCAAGCTTGAAGTGAATTTCTTCTCAGCTTTCCTGGAATTTTAAGGTTGAATCATTGTTTTCTTTCAATTGATTCATTCTATTTCCAGCAAGGGGGAAGGGCTTGGAACAGCCAGAGACCTTGGAACTGATTATCTCTGGTAAGAACATTTAATCCATTTTACCCATCACATTTGAAATTTGGTTTCATGCACATGCTTAGCGTTGATTTCACGGTTTCAATAGTACATACAAAACAAAAAAGTAGGATGCACAACTATAAAAAGGAACCACAAAATAAAATAAAAAAAAGATAAGTAAGTGCTGCTTATTTTTTCTTTTGTATTTATGGTTGACTTAGATGATGGCAGTGACTACTGAGAAGTTGGAACAGCTAAAAGTACTTTAAAGGATGTACCTGATAATGGAAAGGAAGATGCAGCTTTTCTTCTTTATTTCTGCTAGCATTGATATTTCTATTAATAATACTAGAAAAGCACACAGATGCTACCTAAAGCATTAAGAAAAATCTAATCATAGCACTATGATAAATAGTTGTTTTTAAATCTGCATAGTTAAACAGAATTTAAAAAAAAAATAATAACGTATAGCCTTCCTGACACACTTCATTAAATTGCAGCGTTTTGGCTTATTTTCAATAAACTGACTTGCATCAGTCTGAAGAGGCAATTCCGACCTCTCCTCAGAATTGTAGCAAGCAAGGAGGATACAAGGACACAAGGAGGTTACAAGGACACAAGGAGGATACAAGGAGGATACAGGGACACAAGAAGCCTGTAAAGGAGAAGATACTGGAAGTAGGCTGGGCACCTAACAACAGGACACAGAGGCCACTGCCCGGGCTGACACACCATGAATCAGACTGATGGTGAAGATGCCACTTTCTAGATGTTCTCCATCTCTCCTGAAATGCTGTATACACATATACAGACATATAAATGGCTCTTGTTTTCTTTCAATAACCTTATTTCAACACAGTAAACATCAATTTCCATAGAATAATAAAATAACAGCATTACAAGTTATGTTTCTACCTCAGTTCGTATTTTCCTGAATTTCTTTGAAAATTTTAGCACAAATATGGTTATTTTCAATGATTCAGGGTAATTCACATGTTACATAGGAAGAGAAAACACTTCCAAATCTGCAGAAGGCTCCACTGTACCTATTCATTTCATAGTAGAGTAAGAAGCTTTAAAAGTTTTCCTTTTGCCTGTTTTTTAAGTTTACGTGTAAGCAAGCCTGGGTAAGATTTATAAGCGTGTCAACTGTCACTAAGAGAGACCTGGAAACTGGATTTTTCAAAGTAGTTTACAAGATTCATGCTCTGCAGGGAAAAAGAGGTGGGGGGGGGGGGGAANGGGGGGGGGGGGGAAGGGGGAAAGGGAGAGAGACAGAGAGACAGAGACACAGACAGAGAGACAGACTGAGAGACAGAGACAGACAGAAAAAAGGGAGCAAGAGAGAGAGAAAAAAGGGAGCAAGAGAGAGAGAAAAAAGGAAGCAAGAGACAAAAAAGGGAGCAAGAAAAAAGAAAAAAGGGAGAAAGAAAAAAGAAAAAAGGGAGAAAGAAAAAAGAAAAAAGAGAAAAGAGAACGTGGGAGTCAAATTGCCTAAGAGGCACAGCTTCAAAACACAAAAGTTGATGTAAAAGTCAAGAGAAAAAGTTCACAATAGGATCACCTTACTTTTAAGAAAAACAGTTCTCAACATATCTTCCTTAATTATGAAGCACTGGAATCTCAAGACAGTCTCTCTTGGAATAACATGTAACAGTGAGTGTTTCCATAGTAGAACGAATCAAGTATATTCACTGCTTTGGAGTTTATGAGAAGCGGGTAAACTTTATTACCCACATTTAGAAGAGGGTCTCTTTATTCTTTAGAGATGGATTTTTGAACTCCAAGAAGGGACACCTCTGTAACCTAGCCAGCAGTAAGAGATACATTACTGCACATTACAGTGCAACTTAGAAAAAATTGGTGAAAAAAAAAAAATTTAAGTAGCGCACCTAGTATTTTTGGACAGGAAATACAGGACAACTCTACCTCTTGTCCCTAAAAGAGTCATTTTCAGTCACAAAGGTGCATAGAACTCCTCCGCTCACATTCCACAGTATTCTTCCAAATAGTTCGACTAAAGAGAATGCACATTTTTCAGGGCAGTAAACATGTGGACTTCTAACAGTTTGGCAGAGAAAGTAAAAATCACGCAAAACCACGAGACGCAACCGGCACAGTGGGATTCCCATCACAGCTGAGACTGTGGACTTACTGCAAGACGAAATAGCTGAAAATATATCCAAAACTTTAGAAATATCTACAGATATTTCATATTCCTGTAAAAATAGCTTTAAATTGAATTAGCTGACGACAGAAGCAACGTCAATGAAACAACATGGCTGTGCCATAACAAGCGTTAGAATTTTGCATTTTGAATTAGAATTTTGCTCCAGAGTCAGGTAGCGTCACACAGCAAATCCTCAGCAAGACATACTGACATTTACAGGCTCTGGGAAGAAGACATGAGGGCGGATGCAGAAAAGAAAGAACAGAGTGTTTTAGAGAGGAAAATACGTCATATGGAAAGTGCTAGAAGGTGCTTGACCCAACCAGCCGAGGCATCCTAAACATGTTAAAACAGAGCTGCGAAAGAAAATCTTGCAAATTCAGACAATGTCGTGTATTGCTATGAATGCACCGAAGCACAAACAATACTTACTTTTCATCTGCCTGTTCTCCTTTGCCTTTGTAATGGAAGGAGTGTATTTTAGGGATGGTCTTTACGAAGGCATACTCCCCCAGTACTCGGGAATTGCTGTTTAGTACCCCTTCAATCCTGTATTTCTCTCCAAAGAAGAGATTTAACTGAGACAGAAAGATTGAAGGGAAGGTGGAGATCGAAATCTGGTCTTCTACAAGTCTTTGAAATAATTGAAGAATAAAAATTAGGAATCCAAACGCTAACTTTGTACTGTATGACCTCCTCAGCTACACACGTCAGCTATAGCATAACCTTGCATTAATAATGAAATCAGACAATTTTATACCTTTTTAATAATGTATGCCAAATATATTTGGGTTTAGGAAGGACAGTATTCAGTTATCGATCATGATGCATTATCTCCAACCTGGAAACGTCTAAGCAGCTTTCATCTCCTGTGCAATTCTAAATAATTCAGAACGTAATTTCAGTTGGGTTATTTTGTTTGAATTTTTTTATATTAAATTTGTATTTCTTCATCAAAAGAAAAGCTGACAGACCTATAGCAAAGGGTCATACTCCAAAAGGTCCATCTCCTATTACTCCAGAAGTTCCAAAGAAATTATCTTGAGAAGTACCATGAGTGAGGATACTGCTGTCTAATTCTTTGCTTTTAGAATAGCCACCTCTGTACCCACTGCATTTGTATACTGCTACATGTATATTTAATAATGATTATAACAACAGTAGCTAATAAGTTTGAGTTCTTGTTGAAAGGACATAGTCACATTACAATTTCTTAAAAGTTACTTGTTCATTTTGCCTTAAGATTGGAACAGTTCATCCCTGCCAATTCTCAGCATGAAAACAGAAATTTTGTTCAGGTTCCTAAGTTGAAAAGTAAATTTAAATACCCAAGAAATGATTACTAATTTGTACTGCAGATCTGCATTCACTCCAAAGGTGAATTCTTGAGTAAGATACTGACAAACTACGCAGCTTAGAGATTTACAGGCTTATCTGGGGAACATTTTAATATTAATGAATTTCCAGCAAGGTTAGATTTTTATTTCCCCTATCTACAATTAGCGGGGGGGGTAGGGGGAGAGGAGAGCATGAGAACAAACAGATGCCATGGCGACACTGAAAAATGAGAAAGAAAAAAAGACATGTAGAATAAACAGTGTCTCAGAGAAGTTAATTAGGAGCACTCTGCAGTTCCTAAGGCCTTTGAATGGTCAGTTCAAGAGATAATATTATCATAAAGGGATTATTGTACGGTTCTACAGATCAGCAGTCAAGGATTACATCAGATTTTAAGGAGAAAAGTTGTGCTACGTGAAACAAAGTAAGAAGAGTATGTTTTCATCATTAGAATCAGAGAAGGCACAGGGACAAATTCCAAAGTCACACATCAGTGCATGCAAATTAAGCACCTTACGATAATTAATAGTTTCCTTTAGGACTTCTCAGATCATCAACTAAAGCGGTGTTTTGAGTGCTTCTGTGATAAAGAGAGGATGTAACAAGATGTAAAGTCATAAAACAATAATCCAACTGGGTTACACGGCGGTGCGATCGGAAGCTGCGTTATTCTCCAACTCACGCCCACTCCCGCTTAACCAGTGCTTCCTTTCACATTCCCAGAAAAATCATTTGCACCAATTTTGACCACGACGCATCAGCGCGTTTGATGGGATTAAGTTTAAAGAAATGGCGTGAAATGCTTAAGTGTGTCTACACGTGGGCTGCTGCAGCACCAGCAGAATTCCGACGTTCCCAGGCTAGTTTTAAGCTCCCTAATCAGACACCGTGAGCAGCACAGAGGTAGCAGCTGGAGCTCTGCAAAGTTGACCTAAGCCACCAGGTGATACCTGTGCCCTCTGCCATCAATACATAACACAGCAAAGATTTATTTCCTGTTTCATATTTTGTAACATCATTAAACCACATTGCAGTTTCCTACAAAGCTGCTGAATAGCTTCAACAATTTTACGTCCAACCGTCTCTGAATGAAATATTCCTGACCTTCAAACTGCTTTCATGCAGGACCCTTTCTTTGGTGTCAAGGAAACCATGGCATGCAACTCCTACAAGGAGTTCAAAAGCATCTATGCACTTCCATGGTCTTTGGAATTGCTTGGACACCTTAAATCACAGAATCACTGTGGTTGGAAGTGACCTCTGGAGATCATCTGGTTCAACCCCCCTGCCAGAGCAGGTCCACCTACAGCAGGTGGCACAGGATGGCATCCAGGAGGGTTGGGAATGTCTCCAGAGTCAGAGACTCCACCATCTCTCTGGGCAGCCTCTGCCAGTCCTCTGCCACCCTCAAAGGAAAGAAGTGCCTCCTCACGTTTAGATGGAACTTATGTTCAAGTTTGTGCCTGTTCTCTCTTGTCCTATCCCTGGGCACCACTGAAAGAAGACTGGTCCCATCCTCCTGGCCCCCTCCCTGTAAGTATTTGTAAGCATTGATGAGATCCCCCTCAGCCTTCTCTTCTGCAGACTAAAGAGACCCAACTCCCTCAGCCTTTCCTCATAAGAAAGATGTTCCAGCCCACTGATCATCTTTGTAGCCCTGGAGATCACCTGGAGATTAAGCAGGCTTTGTGAGCAGCTGTTGCATTTATACGATGAGGGAAAACCTGCAAATACTCAATTTCTCCCCCTAAGCACGAGTGAGCAGGAAGTTCAGATCCAAACATACAGATATTCCAAAGAAGAGCACGATTCTTGAGAGGCAAGATCTACAGCAGATCTGAAACAGGAGCCAGGACACCAGCTGAAGCCAAGCTCTCCGGTTTCTTTCCTACTAGGGACAAACGCCAAGCAGCCACATTTTCAACGTAATAACCGAGTTTTGTCAAGGAGCTGTGCGAACGCCCAAAATAAAAGGCAGAACTGACAACCTCTTGCCATGGTCGACATCCAAACCCACACACGTACAGAAACTCATGCCGAGCTCTACAGCTCCAAACAGCATCGCCACCACTCAAAGGTAATTGCTGCGGTTTGGGTTTCACACGGCAGTACCTGTAGTCATATGCTGAAAAGCAATTAGATGAAAAATAGTTGAAAGCACGCTTGTTCTGTTCTTGATTGTGTCTGGGAGCTCCAGAACATCAGTGGAGATGTATTAACACAGTTTCTGTCCTGGAAATTCAATTATCAGCCCTGCTTCCATGTTCTACAGGCAAAGTCTGTTTACAGGACACGTTAACAGCTATGCAAATCTCAGGAGAGCTTAAGTTGTCTTTCTCTTCCTAGCGGTGAAGTGCAGTGCAATGTTCAGGGTGGAAATAACTCCTCTTTGGCAATAAAGCCAAACGACCTCTACATGTTGACCTCCTGGAGCAGAGCCTACAACTTCCAGCAGATGCTTTTGCGTGGCCACAGGAAACCCTGGAGGCAGAGGAACCCCCCCCCCCACCCCCTCACAAAGCACTGTCTCCAGAGCAACACTTACACCCTCATCCCTTTTCACTCCTCCTCTCTACAACAATGCAAGTTTTTAATTATTTTACACCCAGGAGAGCCGTTTCTGAAGGCGGGTGACGGCGTGGCGCTGAAGCGAGGCCCACAGCTGAGTAGTCCTGATGTCCCTTAGGATAGACGAGATCCGTATGGTATAGATTTTTTTTTTTTTCAGGTTCAAAAGGGATCTGTGCCTGCTGCAGACTTTGCAGAGCCCGCTCTGTTTGCTGGGGCAGGCGCTCAGAGGCAGGTAAGCATGGCAGACTCTCCAACATTCCTGGACCAAGCTCCTGAGCCAAGACCGACGCACTTTAGGGACTCTGCAACAGATGAGCTATTCCACCTAGGTAACCTCAAGGGTCAAAGGAAAATATGAGAGTAATACCTGATGTTAACTGTAAGTTAAAGCAACGGACTTCAACTTCTGCAGCCACTCAAGTCAAGCTCCAGCTGCTTCACTTTCAGCTGGGTCTATGCTTAGAGAGAACGGAGACAACGACGATCTCTGATTTTCTACCTGTAGTCCACGTTTCCAGAGAGTAGCAAAGGAACGTTGGTCCTACAAGACATAAATATTGGCAGATAACATCCAGCTGGACTTTCAACCAAAACACTACTTATTCTCTTGAGTGACTCTCCAAAACCACTGTTCCAATTTTTCTGGCCTCACAGGACAAGGAAGTAACTTATATCACTTCCTTCCCCCCACTATATAATACTCGAGTCGGGTAATGTATAGCTCCGTCTTCAATGTGATGTAGAACTCATATAAATAAAGTGAAATACTAACTCTGAACATTGCACGGTGGGTTTTAAATTTCCTCTCCAGTATTGATTTTGCATCGTTTTATTACGTTTTAATAAGCGAGACCAAATTCCGAATCCTACTTCAAGGTAAATAGCATTTAATAAAGTAAAATCTATTCTATGTGCATGAACTTTTCACAACTCACACTGACTTCAGAGGGTACTTCTGGAGGCAGAGACCTTGGCAGGTTCAAGGCCATTGCAAAGCATGTGTTGCCACAGAAAATACGTATCATAATTCCAAATGGTTATGCCCGATCAGAAGAGAAGAAATGGAGAGCAAAGACATGGAGATGGGAGCTACAAAGCAAACAGATTTAGCACAGCGCAGATAATAAGCCAGGGAAGAAACTAGAGAATAGTAAGTGATATAAACAGTACGTTTAGTCAATGCAAGACCATTCCACAGGACAAACAGATGCCAGTGGGGTCCAGCAGGCACCAGCTAATGCCCAGTGCCAGTGGCCAGCCTTGTGAGTGTATTTGGAGTTCTTGTGAATATGCAGGAAGGCCTTCTTGCCCACAGATATTCAAAGTTTACTGGATTTATACAGCTTCAGTTTCTCCCCAGTCGTCAGCTCTCTCCTTCCAAGCAACGGAGAAGCTGGGAAAGCAAGTTGTGCAGCCCTTCCAGGGGGAGTACAGGGAGCCGAGCAGGAAAGAAAATAAAAGGAAAAGAAAAATGCTGGTGCATGAAATGTGGCAGGTGGTAAGTACACAGTAGATTTCAGTAACTACTTTGCTACAGTACAACACAAAAGGAAGCAGTCATTATATGCGACGCTGCTGTACAATAAAACACAATAAGCAGGAAGACTTGCTTTAATAGAAAGACGCTGTGATTTGTGGTACACTGAACTAAGCAGAACATCCTCAGATGTAATCATCTTTTAAGACGTTATTTCTTCAGAAGAAACTATGCAGTTATTTACAAAGAATCATAAACACACAATAAGAGCCAGGCTTTAAATTGCCCCTGCATATGCCATCTGTCAAAATAATTTTTAAAAACAAGTCCAAGTTTGTAAATTTATTTCGCCGCTGATGGCGTACGCAGGAGGACGGGGATCAGCGTGGTGATAGCCCATATAAATAAAAACGTTCAATTCTAATTTCTCACTCAGTGCCTGGCCCTCACAGACAGAAGATGAATGAAGTAATCATCCTTAAAGAGCTTTGCCGTCTAAAAGGAAATAACTTAAAAGAGCGCGAATTAGCAGTTACAAAAAATAAAACTGTCGCACTCTACTCTGTCTCACCATTTAAAACACTTTCAAAAATCACTAGATTTTTAAAATGGATCATAACGTTTCATTTTGGAAGCTCTAGTTCTCTCAGTGCAGTTCTTACTGGTTCATTTATTAAAGTGTAAGGAATCGAAACTGAATATGCCTCTGGATTTTACAGAATGAAGAAATGAGAGCGATCTGCCTTGAAGAAGAAAATCTGGGCTTCGTTACATGCAACGGAAAGATCCTTCTGCTTCAACGTTACAGTGTATGGTACCTTCATCTCAATGATGGTCCAGATCATAATTTAGGCTTTCATTTTCATATTAATTTTAAAATTTCATTTTAATTTTCATATTAAATTTTGTTTTCAAATTAAAATTAATAGTAATTTCCTTGCAATATTTAATATCCCTGAAGTTAGCCTTCTCACAGCCCAATAGAGCCCTCTTCTGACGGGGGAGGTGGGACGGGTAAAACGATGATGTATATGGTACTTGAGGCAGAAACACAGATTATATTAGCAAAAGGGATTTAGGAAGGGAATTCCAATCTTCCCAGCCACTCCGCTGTCTCTCATCCCAGCTGCACCTCCAACTAGCTGCCCGGGAGTTCTCCCCCATGTCCGTGGCCTTTCATTACTTCCGAGACACTCCGTGTTTTTCCATGCCTCGGATAATATACACTAAAATTTACACCAGAGGTGATAATAACCCACAAACATGCAAATATAACAATCATAAATGCATAAAGTAAAGTTCCAGCAGGAATGCAGAATACCAAAGCATTCTCCACCAAAGTCATAAACGGGCATAATAAAGCGTTAGAAATATTGTTCCATTCATATATTAAAAGCTGCAATGCAAAACAACTGTGAACTCCTTCCGTACTAGGAAAATGCAGCGGCTCCATTTTATATTCAAGCACAGAAGGCGTCCAAAGCAAGGCTGACAACCCTGGCTATAAAGCCGCTACTTGGGTTTGGCCTTTAATGCTTAACATAAAAATACACCTTCAGTAGTCAAAATGTAATTAAAAAATAGAATTTCAGCCTGCTTGAAGTTCCCTCTGTAGGTGAAAAGTCAGTTCAGCTGCTGCACTGAAAAATATTCTTTTCATTGGCAGTATGTCAGAGCAGACTTTCAGTTAGCGTTAGAAAAACCCAATGCCAGAATTTTTAAAAATTAAACTGCATATGTTTAAAATAGTACAGAATTGGGATCAAGCAGAAGGTGAAGCTATTTCTATGAACTGATTATGACACTAATTTCTCTCATGAATTTCATTCCTAACTTTTTGGTAATTAATAGAAACAGGTCGTTATATACAAAAATACAAGTCAGACACGGATGACAAGTTAGGGAGAACAATGAACAGCGAACAATTAGAGCAAAATCTCAGCCCATTTCACACCAAAGGAAATTTTGTTCCCGAGCGCAGCGCAATGAGGTTTCCACATGCCAAAACCACAAATTGCACTCTTACATATGGCTCACGCTTGGCTTCACTGAAAAGAGGAAACAAAGGAAACCACCAAAACCATAAACATTTCCTTGCTGTTCTCCCACGTAAGCAGAGGACAGCATGTGAAAGCATTTGTCACAGGTCACTTGAAAGACACTCCTCTCCAAGAGCTGCACAAGAATCGGACTTGACCCCATCCCAGAAAAGCTCAGCTTCATCATCTCCTTGCCGCCTCCTTCCTACTGCCCGACAGCCGACGGACGTGCCCTTCTACAAGAGGGAATCTGGCTCTCCAGGTGCAACCTCCCTCTCCTCCTAGCTCAGAATCACAGAATCACCAAGGTTGGAAGAGACCTTCAAGATCATCAAGTTCAGCCATCAACCCAACGCTGCCAAACCCACCACTAACCCATGTCCCTCAGCACCACGTCTGCCCGGCTGGGAAATACCTCCAGGGACGGCGATTCCACCACCTCCCTGGGCAGCCTGTTCCAATGCCTGAGAACCCTTTGGGTAAAGAAGTTTTTCCTAATATCCAACCTAAACCTCCCCTGGCACAACCTGAGGCCATTTCCTCTTGTCCTGTCGCTTGTTACTTGGGAGAAGAGACCGACCCCCACTACTCTACACCCTCTTCTCATTCAACTCTTAAATTCAAAATGTACTTTTTTTGGCAAACACCGATGGCTAAAAATGCATCTAACTCTAAAATCAAGCCCTTTATTTCAGATTGAACAAAGGCTGCAGAATTTATGTATAATTCTATAAATTAACCAAAAGAAATTATAAGAATTTTCTTTGAAAAAGTAACTAAATGAAGTCCTCAAATTACAAGCGACCCAACAGCTCCTACTACATGTCTGCCAGCACTCATCACTCACCGGACACTGGCTTTCTTTGCCAGGTAGCACCAGTTCAGGCCTGGGAGCATTATCTGCATGGCTCATTGAGGAAGGAGGCATGATCACTCAGTCACGTGCACCCTAGGGAGACCTGCAGCCCACCTTCTGAGACACCTTGCCCTTTGGGCAGACTTGATGGCATAAACATCATCTCAGACTAAGTTCTTCATTTTGTAGCTACGGACCAATATTCTCTGCTCCAGTCCCGTTCCACATGGAGGAGACCTAATCCCACGTAGAGGCAGCGTACCCAAGACCAGCAGATGGATCACAGAGGTGCTGCTTTCTGCTCCTGGGGCAACTTGCCCCAGCTTGGGCAAGTGTCAAGTTTGTCGGTTTGTTGTGGTTTGGTTTTTTGTGGTTTGGTTTGTTTGTTGTTTGCTTGTTTTTTTTAAAAAAAAAGCAAACCACCTCTGTGCCGTCAGGATATCTCACCTTCAGGATTTGATCATTCTGTCCCCACCTTCCATAATCCCATGGGTGCTCTTATTGACCACATAGCACTCACAGAAAACAACTCCATATACATTTAAAACTTGACATTTTATCTTAAAAACATTGTAAGCAACTGAACACTAGTTCTATCCATCATATTAGGTGATTAGAAATCCTACATGGTACGACTGAGCTGGGATTTATTTACTTTTTTCACCCATTACTGTGATATTAAACTATCCTGTAATCTGTATATATAAACCTTCTTTGCATATTCACTCCATGTTTCTCTGGAGGCTTCCCTAGAAATTCCATTGCATTTGATTTAAAATATATTTTTTCTCCAAACTATTTGAATAAGTAATGAATAAGAGAAATTTCACCCATCTTTATTAATGAAGTCATAAATCAGAGGGTTAAGTTAAGAAGGGCTTGTATTTGTTGATCATGGTGCATCATGGACATGGTGGAAACTACTAAGCAGCTTCCTCCTCCTGTCAATATTCTAAATAATTCAGAAAGGAAACTCAGACTGACTTTTCACCCATGCATATCCCTTTTAAAATATGTGAGAATATATATTATCAGTATATTATCAAATCCAGGCAGTAGCTTTCTCAAATTATCAACTTCTTTCCCCAGATCGTTGGACGAAAACTACATTATGATATGCTGCATCCCTTAAAATTCACGTTAAACAGGGGCATCTCAGTTACATTGGGAACTATAACTTTCCTCCGTGACACCTTTACGATTCTCCTCCCCATAACTCTCATTCGGTGAGAGTTCAGGAGACATTTCTTGTTCCTGATGAACAACTTTTTAGATGAACTTTTAACTTATAGTTCTCGAAGCTTTCCTTTAATGACTTTTCTTTGCCAGTCAGAAATAATGTGCAGAAGAGAACCTAACCCTGCCTCGTTTCAGCTGTGCTCTCAACCTCCAAAACAGCACCTCCCTTAGTAACGTAAGCCAGATGAGGGCACATTCTTGAAATCCTAGACATATAGTCAGGTAATATGAAATTTGAAATACAAAATTCATTAGGGCTTGAGTTGATATGTTTAACCATATGGATAAGCTGAAATTGGGAATTACTCCGTCCTCCCCCCATATTACGGTGCTCTAGAGACAGAAAAAATAAAGACCCTTGCAAATAATTAAACATCACAGTTCAGTGTGATGATTTATTAATGAAGACAAAGTATCCTATTGCCAGAACTTTGAAAAATCAGTTTTACGATTATGACACAGCTGATCTTTCCTCTCACCAGCTAAAGATTATTTGTCTCCTTTGGCTACGAGCAACATTTGCCGCCTTCCCCTGAAAAAATTTTGACAAGAATTCTGCAGACCAACCTTCTGGTTTTGGCAAAACTCTTTCGCAGCTTACTGTTGGGATTGGGGAGGAGGAATTTAGAGGAGTTAAGCCCGTGTAACTGGGCTGAGTTGAGGAGCAGTGAAAGCGGAGTAATTAATTTAGCAGCTTTTTCTGAATACAGGGATGCCAGTACACGGTCCTGGTACGGACCGTGCCAGCAGAGCAGGTCTCGGCACTTCAGAAGAGAATGGGGTCAGGTTAATTACCCACTGTGCAGGGTTTGGAGGCTAATTAAAGTGCAGGGACACCATCCAAAACATCTAGCACACAACCTGCAGGAACGCTGCCCAGCTTCACTGAGGAAGAGAGGGATATTTGCTCCCGGGAGATGACAGTGCTTACAGCAAAAGTGGGAAATGCTACAAGCAAACTGGTTTCAAGAGCGCTTTACATCTCCTACCCACTTCCTTTGATGCTTTATATATTTGGTTGCCAGAAAAAACACAGATCTGCTCCTTTTTTCTATATAACATTAGTACAACACTATCAGCTGCTTAACAGCATTATCACAAAAATATATGATTTTACATTTCAAGCTTTACTTACTAGTTAAGTTGTATTTTAGCTGCTTGTGTTTTCATTATTCAATGTTAGTTGTAATGGAGTCCACGTGTATACCACCTAGCAGTACATTAAGCAAATTAATTTTCAAATCTCAAACACGTTGTAACTTTGAAATACAGTAAATCATTCCCAAGCAAATCACCCCCAATCACATTTCTTATTAATTAGAGTAACTTTGTTCTTTTTTGCACAACAGATAATCATTATGAGCTGAGCAGAACTTACACGTATACTCCAGTTAAATGTATTTGGGCAAATATATAATAATATTTTTAATTATTATGTGGATAAATTTTAGCTTTAACTGCCAAATATTTCTCCATGACTTAATGAACCAATATGCTCTTCCTGGGGCAAGGGAATTCTTTGAGATTCCTTCTTCAATCTTTCCAATTGAACACGTTCATCACATCTAGCTCCCAAGAGCAGCGTTCGGCTCCCCGTGTCCTCTGCAGCCACACAGTTCAGCTGAGCTCCAGAGCAACCTCAACATCCCACGTTCAGAGGAGCAACATCCCACCAAGATGTGGGAAGAGGAAACCACTTGCAGCCCAGATACACAAAACGTTGTTTGTTTTTTCCATCTGGTCACGACAACCAACCAGTGTACTAGAAATTGTATTTGGAAGATGCAAAACCACAGCTGATGTACTTGAAAGACACAAAACCACAGCTGATGTAGAGTACCTCCAAATCTTAACCAAAAGAAAGTGTCATTTCACCATGACCAAGTTAAAATCCAAAGAATTGCCAACGCTTTGAAAAAGCGTGGCATAACTTCTCAATTTCTAGTTGATTCGGAAGTTTGAGATGAACAAAAGGATAGCCTCAAAGAGCAATCCTGGAGTTAAAAGGAAACAAACTCCAGGAATAAATCATTTCCGGAATAACCTACCAGATCAACGATCAACGTAACCAACCATTACACACGATTGTTGTGAAGGCTTCACTTTCCGTGGAGAGGAGCACCAGAACAGGGACCACAGGCCAGGACCAAGGTCCTTTTTAACTACAATGCCATACCATAGCCACCTGCACCTACTGCAGCCACGGAAGCTGAAAAGCTGCAAGGGAAGTGCTGCACTGACAACAGGTAGCAGGAAATCTCTGCAGCAGGAAAATTAAGACAAAACCTCATTGTGCCCTGGACAGTCTTTCAACAGAAAGAGTTGCACAGGCTTATGCATCTGTAAGGAGCTTGTCTGTCTCTCAATAACGACCTTGACCTAGACTACGACTTGGCAGTTTGCTCTCTCAGAGGCTCATTAAAAACCTTGACGTCCTCAAGTGTTCAAGTTGAAGATTCATTTCCAGAACGTGCAAGTGTGGGTACTCGTCTAAGTGGGTCCCACTAAAACCAGGCACGCTCCAGAGCTGCTAGAAATGCCCAGATACTCCACTGACCCAAGAGTCACCACACGTGGTGGTGGGCACCACACCACATACCATTTCTTCATTTTGGGAGAAATTCCTTTGGGTTACCCAACTGACCTTGCGCTTTCTATTTGATGTTCTCAGTACAAACGCAGTTAATGTCTGTGGCTCGTTACGTCCACTGCCATTAAATCATACTACTTAGCAGCAATTCTTTTTCCATCCCTTTAGACAAAGCACTCTTCTCTCAGGCTCAGCACACTTTGAAAATGAGACATCTTGCTTTTGGTTGTATTATCTGGACCCGGTCAAGTGACACAGCTTCTCCCTGGTCACTTCTGTCGGTACAAGACTGAGGTTACCACATCTCCCAAACCACTCCCAAAAATCTTTTAGTACTTCCCGATAAACACTTTTCCCGTTTTGTTCAGAGTTTAAGCCAAACACATACCTCGTCTTCGTAAGAGCTTGATGCCTCTAATTTTGTTTGATGCTTTTGTGGAATCTCTAAGTGTGCTATTAAATGGAAGTTACTCTTCAGTGTGGTTTCAAAAAGTACCACAACATCAGTTATTAGCAAACAGCTAAATGCACTGCTGACATCTGCTTGATGCCTCCGTCTCCGAGGAGCACCTGAGTCTATAGACAAAAAGCCTGCTGCTCGGCTGGGCTGTCAACTTAGCATCAAAGAGCTGCCACTTGGCGTGTACCTCGGCAATGACTATATAATCTTGTCTGTAAATCGTAAAATACAGCGCCGCAGCTCCGCCTGGAATGAGCAAACGCAGGAGTAACTACGGTTCAGACCGCCTGGGTAGCACAAATGCTCTCTTTACCCAGGCACGCGTCAAATAGGTGCCAAATACACTTTATCTTTACCTTGCAACTGTCATAACAAGCCCCTCGAGTCTCCCCATCTATTGCATATTCTCTTATTTTAGTAAAGACAATTAGTCTTACCCTTGCTTTGTGACTAAGCGCCTACGGTCACTTCCAAACTCACACCAGCGCCGATATCCGCGTATTTTAAAGTCCCTCCAGCCCAGTAAAACATAACTTGTGGGAATACAATATGGAGATAAGTAGGAAATCAAGCAAACACAGCTGTGTAAGCACTACCCTTCTCTGAGTCATGGGCTCATTTTATACATATAAGATCTAGAAAATACAGGTTCATTCCAGCACATTGGAGACATCCCTCTGGCTTCAGGTGAGCGGAAGCTGGCAGCCCTACAAACCTTGGAATCCTCCAGCATTTTACATTGCATGTGAATGAGCTCAGATTTTTTTTTTATTTTTAAGTTTTTGCCCAATCTCCTCTGACAAACACTGTAATTTTAAGAAGCCTGCTGCAATGCATTAAGCCAGTCTAAACGTTCACTGAGAAAGACAGCTTTATTTTTTAAGTGGCCACATCAAAGCTGAGAATAGGCACAACTATTAAAAGCTGATCTTTACAAATCTCAGCAACAAGCGTGACTTATTGGTGCCCATCTCAGAACACTCATCTCATCCCGGATTTTATAATATCAGTTGAAAGGTTTAGGACCCAGCATAAAGAAAAGAAATGTAAGAGACCAAAGATGAATTATACATGGAAAAGTTAGAGATCAGCTTCAAATTTTTATGAAAGTTTTCAATGTGACCTTCTCAGGAAATGGAGAAGTAGCCCTAATAAATCTGAGCTAATTCCTCCCCATTCCCTCAGGGATCCACCAGATTGCCTCCCTGAGAGGAAACGCTGCGTATGCCAAACACCAAAGGCTCAGTGGGTTGTGATGGTGGTGGGTTTTTTCCAGACTCTCCTCTTTTGAAATGGTTTAACGTGACCTAAATAGAACAATGCATCCCAGTATTACTTGATTTAAGAAATCAATGCCATCCAATTATTTTACTGCTTGCCATCCAACCATTACTTCACTTTTCCTAACGACACCTATTTGTAAGACCCCTTATTTTGTTCCAAATCTGGCAGTAAATGATTTCATCAGATCAGCTGTCTTAAAAAAAAAAACAAAAAACAACACACTACCAGAAACAATAATAATAATAATGATGGATATTTCATTCCCACCTTTACTCTTGCTTATTTATTGTTTATGTGATGTAAATTTCTGGATCTTTGCCAGCCATAAAAAGTGATTCACTGAACCAAGGAAAGAAAAAAAAGAAGACTCAAGAGTTAAAGAACTTGGGCTTGTTTAATTTATTTACTTTCCTAGCAGCTTCCACTTAAACCTTCAGCTTGTTATTTATCTCGAGTTTTACATAGTTGAGCTAAATCTGCACTTTTTCAAAGTGAAACATTGCAAATAAATTTTTTTCTTTAACTTTTTGTTTGTTTCAGGGGGGGAGGGGGGTGTTGTGGGTCAGAATTTTTGTTGTTGTTTTTGCTTTTGTTTTTAAGTCGCATTAATCAGAGGAGAAATCGGGAACGAGGGAGTCATTCACAATAAAGAAACTCCATATTCAGGAGTGGTAACTTTTTTAGACTGTTTTTTTTAAACACAGATTTATTTAATTTTTTTTAAACACAATTTGCCAAGCAAATTGAGGCTTTCTGCATCTAAAGTGTATGAAGCAATAACTGACCAGGCATTAAACTCACCTTTAGACTTCATGCTGTACAGACAGCTGCATTCCAAACATCGTGGGGCAAGTAGTATTTGCTTTTGAACCCCAAATCAATGTAATCGAAAATTAGTTGAGAAGAGAAAGGGGGTGATTTTTGAGGTTTATTTAATACATCGCTTACACTGCTTTAATACCTTAATTTTATACAGGTACAAGTGAGCTTGGAGTTCGGCACATGAAAGAATTACATCAAAACCCCCATCAAATCTGTGGATTTGCTGTTTACTTGGGCAAGATAATAAATTAAGCATCTGTTACTCTGAAGGACATGAACAATTTAAGCAGGTCCTAAAATATAAAAGCCCTGTTTCAAAATAAACTAAATGCTGGTACTTGAACATTTTAGTTTACCACGACGGAAGAAACCACAAATATCTGAAAGGTTTGGTAAGTGAACTTCAGGAGAAAGTTAAAGTTGTGTTATTGATTTAGAAGCTGGCATGCTAATCTCTTCTTATCTAAAAGGAGAAATAACTCTGCATAGGAGATAATCTACTTGTCTTATATTCTACATATCCTGCAAGAATTTTCTTGCTCATGCATAGAATAGGGTCTTATCTAGTCCTCACTGAAGTCAATAGCAGGTTGCTTGTTTGTTTTTTAAATAGCAGCTGCATTGGGTATCTACAGGGAATGAAAAAGTGTAAGGATTACAGTTTTGACCTGTTAAAATTGATTTATAAGAGGGATATTTTTTTCCCCTCCTATTATGTCCAAATGATAAATTGGTCTTTCAGTTAAGGCTGTGTGAAAAACTGATTTGTCAATTGTAGCCTGACCAAAAAATTGGAAAATTACCCACTTCAATTAAAATATGCAATGATTTTTGTGTTGTTCTTTCTTCACAGACATGAAAAAAAAAAAAAAAATTATTTCTGGAACGTTTAGTGGTGGGAAACAACAGACTAGAAAGATTAGAGGAGGCACCATTTACAAAGGGAAGGAGGGACAGGGGACACTGGGACAAGAGAGCTGGGCAACGTCTCATCTTCTGCCTCAGAGGGACCCAAGTGACACCAGCCATCACTCCAGCACTGCTGGAACCAGTATGGCGTCACAGCTGGCCCAGTCTCCATCATCTACTGAAACATCCACTAAAAGGCAGGGGAAAGCAGTTAGGAACTCACACCACAATGGGGACACCGGATTTGGTGAGCATTCACACGCCTTCCAGCCAGACGGGGCAGTAATTTGAAGCCAAAACCAAATAGGACTCACCTACGCAGGAAGAAATGAGAGGCTGCAAAAGCCCAGAACAGATGCGTGTATCTCAAAATACACATAAAAAAACCAAAAAATCAAATTCTTGCCAGCAGCAGTACTTTCCTACAACTCTCTAAGCCCGTAAGATCATGTTTGTACCTAATCACATAAATTCCAGCACGCAACGAAGCGCTCAAAACTTAAGATGCTAAAAGAAAGGATTTGAGAGAATATTTTTGGAGATCCAGACCTACAGATTAAAGCACCTCTCTAAGGTCCTGTTACTCAAAGAAAACAAATTACACAGTCAAGTCAGGGTGTGTTTACATTTACTGGTAATAAGAATTGGATGGGAAAAATTCATGTATCTGTTGCGTACGATGGCAAAGCTAAGCTGGAGCTCCAGCTCCCAGCCCTGCAGCAGGCACAGACCTATCGAGCAGGGGTTCACCACCACTGCTTGGAAAGTTCTGTTGAAATTTGCAGTGCCCAGTTTCTTTACTGGGGGGCGAATAGTTTTGCTCCTCCTACAGAAACACTAAGAATTAGGTCACGGCCTGGGAAGCACCCACAGGACGCATTCCTACCTGCTGAGCACCTGCAAGCAGTTACAAAGGATTGGTGGGAGAGGAGTAGGATTTTACAAAGGTGTAGCAGCAGTATGTGGAAGGACTTGAACTGCACACTGTGTTCCAGGAGCCGGGAATGCTTCAGACTCGGAGAAAACCTGTCTTTGGGTGGCGCAGGGAGCGACTTTCACTCCAGCGTACGCCGATCCAGCGAGGCTCTCGCATACGGACACTAAGGGGGCAAAGCAAAACGTTGAGATAAGTAGTTGAAACAGGAAAAAAAAATAAAAAAATAAAAATCACTGAGGAGTCTAGGGAAGAAAAATGGCCACGCACATCCATAATTTACCCGTTGTTTGGTACCGAGGACGGCATTCTTCTCAGCAGCTTGCGGAACAGCGAGTGACAGGACCGACCCGCTGGATGCCCATGTCTCGGCACGCATCTCCCACCCCAGCCCGCTTCCCAGAGTGCAGGAACAGTCCAAAGATAAAAGCAAATAATACAGCCTGCTCTGCGGAGCTGGAATTTATTTAACAGCTGAGCAGCTCCGGAATACCTCTTTATTTTAGCTAACAGTACCACAGCACGGGCTCTGTGTCTGTGCAGCGCGTTAACAGGAGGGGAGTTGCGGCATTCCCACCCGGCCCATCCGACCCTCTCTAATCCCAGACCAGCTCCCGCCAGCCGGACGCGCCTGCCAGCGGCTCCAGCATCCCGGGGACCGCTGCATCCCAGCGCCCACCCATCGGCTGGGAAGCGAGGACCCCTTCACTTGCAACATGCCAAGGAACAGCCTTGCTTATTCCAAATGAAGAGTAACAAGGAGCATGAAAGGAAAAAATAGATGTAGTAACTGGGGAATTTGGCTAATGAGGTAAAGTCTCTGCGCCCAAAGAACAATTCAGACTGGCCTTGCCACCTCTTGGGCAGGCTGGAGGAGCGGAGACTCCCCTGGCCAGCATGGGATGCAGGTATGGTGGTGGTCCTGTGTAGGCAGGACAGCCCTGCTTTTCCTCAGGGAAGACAAAATAACAGGAAATTGTGCAGTTCTTTGTTTCTTGGAAAGACTGATCTCTGCCTCATTACCTGGGAAACGCATATTCCAGTTGACACCCCTGTATACGCTAATGAAGATTCTAGAGATCGCACCAAACATATATGATTATAGCACTCGCCTCTCCACCCAAATCACACTGTACGTCACCTAGTGGAGGGAAACCTCCTAATTTTGGGAATAAAAAGACGAAGAAAATGACTTAAATTGGGAGAGAAGAATCTTGACACGTGACAGACCAGTGGAGGGGCTGCGCTCTCTTCCCACACGCCAGGCAGGGACGTCGCTTGGGTAAGCCCTGCGCCTCCCACCCTCGGGGGAATGGTACCCCCGGGCTGTTACATTACTATTATTTTTTCTAGCAATATTAACCTTAATTAGTAGAGCTGTTTTAGTCAGTGAATCCACCAACATCAACCTTGAATCTGTTCTGTCGCTCTCAATAAACAAGTCATTTTGATTTTTGTGAATCTGACTCGGTGAAAATCCTTTGCTGGGACTCTGGTAGAGAAATTAATGAAAGTCCCGGGACTCAGACAGACAAATACCAAAACTACATTTCCTTTTAACGTGACAACTCCGATTTCATACTGGGGAAAAAAAAAAAAGTATCTTAGAACATTGGCCGCAAAAGCTATCACCAGTGTTTAGCCAAAACCACCACCGGGAACGACAGGGATGCGATGCCGACACTGAAAACCAGGACAGGGCAGGGTGTGCAGAGCCCGTCAGCACAGGACATGGGTGCTCCCGGCCACGCAGCGCCCAAGGTCGCCCGCAGGAGTCGGCTCTTATGCAGGGCTCACACACGTTTTCACTGCTGTGGTTTCCAGTAAACCCTGAGCCCTCCAGACTGGGGCTTTCAGTCCCTCTGCTCTCCCAAGGCAGGCTCCAGGTTCATCAACACTCCCACACCATTGCAATTCGTACTTGTCTGACTTCCATGCAGCTTTGTATTCAGAAAAACTGGGATTTTGCTTGCTGCGGTGTCGGTTTTCTTCTTCTCGCGATCTATTTCATTTCAATAAATATGAATAATCTGAAATTAGTTCTCTCATCTTTAACAACAACAACTACTTAGAGGCGCGTTGAGAGGATTAATTTTGAAGTACTCTCAAAATGTCAAGTGCTTATTAATTATAAGTTAATTGGAGTTAGAATTACACTATGGTAAATAATAATAAATTAACATAGCTGATGGGCAAGAGGAGAGAAGCAGATTTTTAACAGTATTGTTAAGATGCACGCTTTCAACAAGCCTTTTGAAGAAACAAAGTCTGATGGATGGCGTTCAGTAAATTTACTTCTACAGAGTATTCTTACATATGTGGAGAAGTCAAAATTATTTCATCTCCCCCGCCAACTCTCATTCCCTGTTGGTTTTCTCTGATCTATGGCTTGGAGCAAAAGGCCTCCATGACTTTTAGGAGAAGTACCAGCTTTAACATCCATTCATCTCAGCTGAGAGCCTTCTAGAGAGTGCCAGATTTCCCCCAAGAGGGTAAAATATGTATGGAAAACACCTGTATCCTGCAGTGGGAATAATAGCAGCCTTAGCATTTGCGAGGATAGCACACGTATAATAATCCAGTTGAGTGGTTAGAGGTGATTGGAATTGGAAAAGTTAAGCCGAAATACTTCCTCTGCAACTGCATCCCCACCTTGAACTTCATAGCATCATAAAATCACTTGGGTTGGAAGAGACCTTCAGGATCACTGAGTCCAACCATCAACCTATGCCAAAACCACCCCTAACCCATGTCCCTCAGCACCACGTCTGCCCGGCTTTTAAATACCTCCAGGGACGGCGATTCCACCAGCTCCCTGGTGGATCTGTGCTTAAAGGCTGCAGGCAGGAGCGTCATCGACGTGCTCAGAACAACATACAATAAATTTGTGCGTAGCCATACCCAGCTCCAGGTGTAATCCAAACAACTGCTCACAGCCAGATACAGCCAAGGGCCAAAGATCAGCTCCTCCGCACTCCTCTCTGACATTCCCCCAGCCGGAGACTTTTGGTAGTTTCACCTCAAAACAGCAGATTTTGCACTGGCTCCGTGGAATCATGTTCATGCCAGTAAAGGACGGGCCATGGAGCAAAGGAAATCCAAGGGACCTTCAGCTCAGCCAGGGATTCAAGGAGCCTCTCTTGCTCAGACCTAGAGCACGGTTCCATTTTTCCTGCTGGAAACCAAAACCCGCTCCTTTGGGCGGTGAGAAAAGCTTTAGCAGAAGAGCACGTAATGGGATGAGGGATAAAGGAAGAGCTTCAGGAACTGCTTCCCACCTGCAAGGCCAAACCCAGCTTATGCCATTATGGCTTATGCCACCATTTCCTTTTTCCTCCTCCCCCTCTAAGGCCATACAAATGATAAAGAACCCCAGAGCTGAAGAAATGGGGCTTTGTGGTTTTACCTGGGAGATAAACCAGCCTGGGCTTTCCTGTTGCTGAACCCTTGAAAGCAAAAGGGGAAGGAGCTCCCTTTCCCAGTATCAATCGATTAAGCACGACATTTCACCACTGATTTTCTCCGCACACGTGGCTGGTTTGTACTGTTTTCTCACAGTCACGGGGACAGCGAGGATTAAACCCAACACGCGCTTTCCTGACGGGAATGAAGCCGTCGGTCAAGGAGTTGCTTTCCATCTCCAAAGCCACTTCGACCTGGCTCAGCCAAGCCTTTCCCAGCTGCCTGACCACCAGCATTCAGGATTCCGCCCGTGCCTCTCCTGCAGCCCGGGGAAAGGTGAAGCTCATCCCAAAAGTTTTAAGCTAGCCACACGGCCGCCGGGAGACAGTCCCCAGAGAAAAGCAGAGGTTCTCCATGCCAGAGGAGCCTCCATCCCTCCTGGCTTTGGCTCAGCTCCTGAGGACGCTGACGCGGTATTTCTCTGAACCAGACACTACCATTATTTCAGGGAGCCTTTAAATTATTTCAGTTCCACCTTGCCATTTTAGTTTGAGTTTTAAGCATTTCAACATTATTACAGATCTCTTCTTCCCTCAATGTACTAACGTAACTGAGAGTAGTACGACTGAAAGTCGGGTATTTTCAGGGCAAAGCTAGAATGAGAAGCCTCTATGTTTCTAGTAGACTTTTTTCAAAAAAAGATAACACTAGTGTTAGGTTTCATATCTATCACAAATTGGGATTTCACTGTTTTACAGTTCCATGTAGATGTCAAAAAGGACTATACATTTATCACTTTTGGGTAATGTAGCTTACATTTATTTTTCTTTCTACGCGAGCTCGTGGGAAGTTATTTCAGACAATGGGCTACCATCATTCCGGAGGAAACCAACTTTTTTAATCCCTTTTGGCTTTAGTAAGAGAGGTTTTTTCATATTCTTTGATGCCCGAAGTTCATAACTTAAACTTGCCAGTAGTTAAGCTTCTAAACAAAACCAAGAAAACTCCACCTTTTAAATCAGTAAGGTTATTGGTATCGATATTCTAAATCACATTTTGAGACCACGTGAAGTAAGTAAATTTTCTGACTGAGCTCAACAGCACATTCACATACAATCCTATGACAGGAAACACTGTGTTTATGTTTTACAAACTGACATTATTTTGCAAAGCTATTCTGAATGAGTCTTTAAGTGACTGAAAAGTTCAGCGTGTTTAAAATGCAATTAAACAGAATGTTATCAATAATATTCGAGGATTTTCTTTTCCTTTTGTTTAATTTAGGACTGCAACAGAAAGAGCCTTTCATTCTAATTCTTTCAGTTGTCAAAATAATCCTCTTGTTTATAAAGCACTAGTGGTAGATTAATCCTAAGTGCTTTTCCGAGGGCCAAACGAAGTGAAAGGGAGCAAACTCCCACGGGAGCACAGTCACAATCTTCACTCCCCAGACTCTGCTACTGGACACGGACCTTTTCCTCAGTATTTTGATGGTTTCCTCTAGGTACAAATCACCCTTCCACAGTTACAGCTCTAAGGCCCGTGGTCAAAGCTTTGAATTACAGTATCTCCTGAGCCAGAGAAAGCAACAAGTAATATCTCAAATGTTACACCCATTTCCTTGATAAAGATCTTCTGCTTTATTTTCAAAGCATCCTGTCTAAAATCTGTGCCTGCTTGGTGTAATTCATGATCTAATCAGAGAAGTAACACGACACACAAGCCTATTTCCTCTGTGACATATATAAATTATCTTGTGATTTCGAAAAGTATAAATACAATAGTTTACCAAAGCATAAGTGACATAGTAGATTAATGCTTTACTATTAATGCATCATGCCCTCACCCCAGGAGTGTGAAATCCAAGGCAATTCGTGAGAAATAACCAGAAGCAATTTAACCCGAAGGCCACAGATGCTGTCTTCTAAGACAAGGGATACATTAAAACCCGATAATGTTCTTTGAAAAGCGTAATCGGTAACCTGGGAGAAAACTTCCTGACACGTCACATCACAGATAGGCAGCTGCAGCCTAATTTAAAAATTTTGGACATTAGTCTTGCTAGGTAGGAGGAGGGAAAAAATCATTATGCCTTTGCAGTTCATCTATCTCTAGCCTCGAAAGAAATGCCAGTA
This sequence comes from Chionis minor, assembly GCA_013398295.1. Classification (NCBI taxonomy): domain Eukaryota; kingdom Metazoa; phylum Chordata; class Aves; order Charadriiformes; family Chionidae; genus Chionis; species Chionis minor. Next base: position 193,879 of record VZSF01005159.1, on the reverse strand, counting down.
ATATGTCAGTACATTAATTGATTGGTGCTTCATAACTTGCACCAAACCCTCTGTTTTGCCACTACCTTCATTATTGTAGCTGCATAATTAGAGGTGTAACAGCATAAGACAGGTGATAGCACACAGAGGTGTGTACGTTATACAGAGACGAGGTGGATGAGGGCCCGGTGATGTTATGAATTTTCATTCTGAGGAGAAAATAAATAAACAGACTCAAAAATCGGGACACAATGATATTTGAAATAATCTATTTGCCAGGAATTTAGCTTCGCCTTCTCGGTACTGCCCACCGAGCACACTTGTCCCAGTTTTTATTCAAAGGAAGTTCTCTATTCATGGACTTGAATTCTAATAACGTTTATAAATCCTCATAATTGATTAGGACCTGTTGCGGAAAGCGCCGTACAGACTGCACAAAGCAGAGTCCCTGCCTCGCAGAGCAGTTTATGGATTAGACAGGATCCAAGGGGTGGACGCAGCCGGGATTGCATGAGGAAAGGTGAGGATACGCCTGTGGAGAGCAGCCAGAGCCCTCAGCTCCCTGCTGGAATCACTGCTCATTCACTAGTGGCGTCGCTGCGACAGCCAGCGCTAACGAGGCAGCTGGAGAACAGCACTGATGCTGACTATAACACATTTCTGTATAGAAGCATTAAAATTAAAGCCGCCCCCCCCCAAAAGCTACAGAGAAACCCCAAAGCCCCATCACTACAGAAAAAGTACTCTGAATTGTACCGGTTGCTCACTCCATTTGCCGGCTGCCGCAACTTGGAAGTACAAGTCTCGGCGGGATGTTTGGGAAAGGCAGATTCATACCAAAACTCTGTATCACTCTGCAACTGACGCTTTTTAACTCTGAACATAAGGAGGGTGTGAATGGGAGTTGAGGTCAGCGTTGTCAGCTTTGGTCTTTTCTGCTTTACACCGGAGATAGAGACTGCAAAAAACACTCTTAGCTGGAAATGACATTTTGGCTCCGCGCTGGGCACCCCGTGCAAGCAAGGCACCCTCAGGACACACCAGCTTTTTCTGCTTTTGCCTGGCAGGATTGCTTTCCACAAGAAACTTCCCTTTTCCAGCTGGGTACATAACCAAGAGGGAATCCGAAGCAAATGCCACGCACACACGTGCTGCCGAACCAAAGGGAAATTTTTACAAGCAGAAAAGCCAACAGAGCCAGTAAAATAAGGAGTCACTCCGAAACGAAATCATTAAATCAAGATTTCGTTTGAAATGTTACCCACGCATGAGGACATTGTTCTTTAAGTCTAATCTCAAAAAGGAAGTGAAGTTTCTTGGGGGTCGGTCTCTTCTCCCAAGGAACAAGCAACAGGACAAGAGGAAATGGCCTCAAGTTGTGCCAGGGGAGGTTTAGGTTGGATATTAGGAAAAACTTCTTTACCCAAAGGGCTCTCAGGCATTGGGACAGGCTGCCCAGGGAGGTGGTGGAATCGCCGTCCCTGGAGGTATTTAAAAGCCAGGCAGACGTGGTGCTGAGGGACATGGGTTAGGGCTGGTTTTGGCAGTGTAGGTTTGTGGTTGGACTCGATGATCTTGAAGGTCTCTTCCAACCCAAGTGATTCTGTGATTCTAAGTTTTATTTCTGGATTCCAAGTCCTCAAAACTTTAACTGACTTATTTTTCAAATTATTATTGCACTGTCACCCAGATACTGTTTTTACCTATTAAAATACAACCAATGTCCCACTACTACAGGCTGTAGTGTAAATCATGGAAGAAGGAGGTTTCAGTAGCTTTTTTCCTAAATCGATAGTACTCATCTTTTTGATAAAATATCATCTCAAAGAAACAACAAAATATTGCAGAAGAGACCATAAGAAATCTCTTGCAGCCCCCCTTCAGCACAGTACTTACAGCACACGCTGCACAGGAAACAGCTAAAGCCTTCCTGTTTCGTTGATTTGGGGTGCGTGCCACAATTTCAACGATTCGTCTCTAACTCTGACTTCTACTACTGAAACTCTACAGGTTCACAAAGCGTGTTGGAAAAATGAGACATCTAAATGAATTTTGGCAATGATCTGGGAGAATCTCCCAGTCGGAGTTTAAACTAGCGCAGAATTTGCCAAGTGCTGTAATACTTTGGGCACAAACTTGAATTATAGGAAGTTCCATCTGAACATGAGGAGGAACTTCTTTCCTTTGAGGGTGGCAGAGCACTGGCAGAGGCTGCCCAGAGAGGTGGTGGAGTCTCCGACTCTGGAGACATTCCCAACCCGCCTGGACGCCATCCTGTGCGACCTGCTGTAGATGGACCTGCTCTGGCAGGGGGGTTGGGCCAGATGATCTCCAGAGGGCCCTTCCAAGCCGTAACATTCTATGATTCAATGATTTGTACTTCTCCAAAACCTACAGAACATGAAACTGAAGTTTTAACTGCAGAGAAGCTCACCAGCCTTTCTTTGTCCTTAGGTTCAAACTTAACGCACTTTTTTTAACGTAGTAAGAATCACTTTTTCCTCCATTTTTACAGAAAAATTACGAAAGGCACAACTGCTCTTACAGCTTTGAGACATAAAACACTGGAGGTCAAAGTCCTATTCTAGGTACCTTTTTTTCCTGTTTTTAACTTGATTTCAACTAGGCTTGGGAAAACACTCTCCATCTTCACAGGCAGCCAAAAAAATAAAAAAAAAAAAAAACAGTATCAAACTAGTTCCCAAAGCTTAAAAGCAGCAACAAAAAAAATCAATACTATGCAAACAAACCCTCTCAAGTAAAGCAACTCTACGACGCTGTTGTAACAGCACAGAAACATTATGATAGCGGAGAAGAGTCCCACTGCACAAAGCCAAGGCGCTGGGGAGCAGCAGAGGCTCAGGGAGGGCAGCTCGCTCGGCTATTAGATGTTCCCGTTGCCAGGAATAGGTTGCCTGCCATTTGGAAAGAGGAATAGTACGAGGACAGAAACAGGAATAGTACCAGGATGCTGTTGCACAGCTCTGGTTCAGATTATAGAGCACAAATTGATGGAGGAAAGGTAGACAGAACAAGAAAGGCTAAAGAAAAGTTTCTCATTGGTAGAAAAATATTCATTTTGCACTATAGGTATTATACCCAGCTTTCAGCCTCCGCAAATGCGTAGAACAAATAGGCTGTTACAAAACCCATCTGATGCCTCAGGAACGAGCAAAGAGAAAACATACTGACTGGGAAGTCTCCGTCTCTCTCTGACCTACTGCAAGAACACCAGGATCCCCACAGCATTATTTTAATCAATGTTGCTTTTCACTGGTCTCTCAAGTGAAATTACAGCATCAGTTTGTTCTTCCTGAGCTGACAACACTCCCAATTCTACAACTGCTGGCTTTCCATTCATGCCTGTGAAAAAAAAGGCTTCACTCATTAGCGCTTTTTGTTTAAAGTGACTAATCCCATTCATCTTCCCCATCTGCCTGAGGGTTTCTCTGAGCAGAAGAAGGAACCAGCGCGTTACACTGTGTAATCAGCCTGAGGTTTGCTCCTCGGTGGGGTTGCAGGAGCTTCTTGCGCGCCCACGACAAAGGGACGGTGAAGCCACTACAAGGCGGCGAATCCAATATTGACACCGGGGTTTGACAAACCTCATCAAGGAGCAAACACCTCAGCCTCGCAGGCAAAACTTCCACAGTTTGGGGAATTCAGCTACGAAACAAGGATATGCTTCCAAAATATATTTGCAAGTTACACCAGGAAAATAAACAGGGTATATATATATATATATATATATATAAATAAACAGCATCCATAGGGTACAACTCCCTTGTCCAAACTGACCACTCAGCCAAGAATGTATTTTAAGGACAAACCATTCCATCATTTTAAAATCCACCATCTTCTCCAGACATCCAGAACAATGCCATCCTACAAGACCTCTCCTATTTCACCGCTTCTAAACAAAATACTTCTCCAATACTTATTTGCTCCCACAACCGTAAACCCTCAAATATTCTTGGCATTTCTATACACATTTAGGTCCTCAAACAGCTTTATAATTACCTACATAAGACACCAAGAATCCAGTTTATAACTCCTGCTGAAGCCAATGGCCAGTCTTACATAAATGCTAATGGCTTGTTCCACGGATGTTTATTTGTAATATTACAGCAGTTGCATGGAATTTAAAAAAAATAAAATATCACTCATAGTGGAGAGGATATAACCATTTCGATAAAGAAGAAAAAATGCTGAGCTGGGACGTTTTTTTGTTTGTTCGGGTTTTTTTGCTTAGGCAAATGCTTTTTAAGGTTTCTGAAGGTCATCACATTACAATTGCCATTTCCAATGGCAAAATGCCTCCATCCCTAGAGATTGTCTAAATACTAACTTGGGACATGGAGCTTGAGAAAAGGTTTTGTTTCCTTTTTTTTTTTTTTTTTTGATGAATTAAATGCATGTCACCGTGATATTTCTGAGTTAAAAATAGCTTCACTACTCCAGCACAAGCTGCGGAGTCTCTTTCCTTCTGCTGCCAGCACCTCCCACCCCATTCCCCTACGGGAACCCACAGGAGGAAGAGGAGGAAGCAAATGCCATGCCAGAACCCTACGCCGCTCCCTGGCTCACCATCTTCTTCCTTTTAGAATCAGGAAAAAAGATTGAAAACTCTAAAATAAGGAATACCCACATCAACTGTTTGTAATAAAAAGTGAAGTTTTCCTAGTAACTAGGAGGGCATTGCCTGGTATCTAAAGCATTCTCTTCTCTTCAGTCAATCAACACGTAATACATAGTAAAGTAATAGTTTTGCAACTGATAGCATTTTATGTTCCCCATTCCAAAGCTGCATTTTTGGAGTTCTGGGTTTGTATTTTTTCAGGACTTCTTCTGTAAGTGCAGCATTTGCTAGGCCAGAGTGGATTTACCGTCTTCAACTGGACTACTCTTCCATTTTAAAATCAGGGATACGCCTCAGTGGTTTTTTGAGCTGGACTCTCAAAATCTTAGGTTTTGACACACATCCTTTTTTCCACTTTTTGGCAATCTGCTAAAAAGTGCAAGGACATCTCACCACTGCTTGCATTATTTTTTTTCATGACTAAGTCACTGAAGATCTTTAAGGTGTTTGGTAAAAGTAGGTTCTTGCAACTACTGAGTCGTTCCCTTGATGAGTATAACAGCTTTCAAGGGGAGGCATTTACCGAAACAGAATGGATTTAACTCCTTTCTCTGTGTATTTGAGAGATCGGTAGCGCTAGTTTTGCAGCTCCTCTGAACAGATAGTGTTCGGATGGCCTTTAAGAAACCATTCCATGAGATATTCCGGAGAGACGCTGGAAGATGCAGCTCTATAGCCAGCTGTGAAGCAAGCAGCCTAGTTTGTGTCATAGAGGTAAGAATAGCGCAAAAGCTTGTAACGAAAGCATGAAGATTAGTGCAAATGGAAAGGGGTATGAAGGAGTGAGAGCAGAAGGGGTTTTAAGACGTAGCCTGAGTTCATTGGCACGCAGCCCTGAACGTGTGGTTTCCTTCCAATGAGAGTAAGGCAAGAAAAAGAAGTTGTTTCTTCCCCAGGTAGGAGGACACGGAGTAAAACCTGCCCTGCACGAAGCTCAGGGATGTTGGAAGTGCCACCTGGGGACCTGCCAGTCTCCAAACACAGCTTTGCTGGCACCAGGCTTTCACCACGCTGAAAATGAAGTATGAAGTGAGCAGGTTCTTTGTGTCTATGGCACCCTGACCCTTTTCCTTTCCAAAAGAACTGCTATAAATAAAGGTGAAATACGGATGAAGTTCAACAGCAGGTTTTTTGGTTAGGTCTGGGGCAGGGGGGGCGGAGGGGTGTTATAAAATTGTGGTTTTCAGCTGTTTAAATACGCTGAAGGAGAATTAACTTGATGTAAAGAGCTCACATCAGAAGGACAAGCAGCTGACTCTAAGCATTTATGTCCTCCTTAATCTGCAACCTGCAACAAGACACAGGGGAAAAAAAATACACCTAGACTGAGGTGTAATTCAGGGGCAGGAGTTCAAATACTTGGCGATTTAAGCACTTATCCTCGAGCACCTTTGTTCTAAACCGCAATGATCTTCAGTCGGGGTCCTGACAGCGACCTCATCACTGCCAAACTTTCCCGCATTTCTGGGAAAGTAGAGAATTGAGCCACGGTTTCAGTGTTCGGGGTACGACTTCTTCATCCTGCTTGAATAATTCAAATTGTGTCTGAAATAGCAGCTAAGAAAGTTGTGTGTGAAAGTCGGAGTAAACGGGATTTACCTATTCAGCAGGAAAACCTGCTTTTCCAGCTATACAAGTTTAGCAGAAAAATTGAGTTCATTTGGCTAAAGTGACCGTAAAAGAAAGAGATACCAGGAGGGAGGCATTGCTCTGTTTTGGACAGGAATTTCAGGTACCTGAGAGTTTGAAATGTTAAAGTCATCCTAAAAACAGGCAAGACCTCTTCATAACACAATCTTTAGCAAAGTCAATAGGAAACCTGGGTGAGGAGGCAACCTACCTGAAATGCTACAGAAAGGAGAAGACTCTCCCTTTTTACCCTTTCTTTTTCTTTAAACTTGCCTTAGCTCTATTCAATTATAGTAAATAAAAACACAGAACAAAAAATTATATAAACCGGAGACATCATAAAACAATACACAGTTGAGCAGGCAAAGGCACATATTTGTACCTTACTGGAACCCAAATGGAAAAGGTCTAAACTGAATAACCAATAAAGTGTTCTTGGTTTATTTAACTCACAAGATGAGGTTGTTAATGCCAGACCACTGCACAATTTATTTTGTGCTCATGACATCAGCTTTGGAAATACGAGCTGAGGTCAAAAACCAAGACACATTCTGGATGATATTCAAAACATCGTCGGGTATTGACTGAAGCACATTATACACCAAGAAACGCAGAAAAAGAAATGTAGCTTAATACATCTTCTCTCTGGTACTCATCCAGACTACTTCTTCTTCCTGCTCAAAGTTTACCACCCCATGGTTTTGTTTGCAATATAAAGCAAACGGTACGAGAATCTGGATTATATTTCAAATTCAATAATTCAGTAACCCAATCTGGTCTGTACTTTCTTAACAATCTGTACAGCAAAAACTGAAGGGCAGAACACCAGCTGGCTGAAAATCACTATGTTAACATTGAACTCACTGTATAGATAACCATTTACAGCATGGCACTGCTTTCTAGGATGCATAGTTGCTTTCCCCTTGGTGAGGTGGACAGAAGTAGGGATACTGATGTGGGTTCCTTCCCAAATCCTGTATTTGATTGATAAGCGAGAACTTAAATAAAAACTGAATTTAATACTCTTAATAAAGCTCAATACTTGCACCTGAAAACCGTACCTACCACATTTTGGTAGAAAGTGTGTAAATATGAGATGAGGGCAGCAAAAGACCTCGTCGGCGTTACATTGCTTTTCCTAAGCTGCAAATGCTACCGATGGGCACTGTTGGCAAACAGCATGGGGAAAGCGTGCACAGGTGAAATAAAGGATCAGGAATAAATCCCGCATCTTCACAGCTATGTATTTTAGTAATTACAACACGATTCTCTGCCCTAAGGAGAAATAAAGGCGCGTTACAAATCAAGACGTTCTTGCCCGTTTCTGTTTTCTTACCAGTAGCAATGTAATTCACTATCTAAGCACAAGTAACAGCCAACCTTGCCACATGCCATGATTCACGATTACTGCAGCAAAAGAATCATTAGAAGTTTTCCGTGTTTTTGTCACCAGTATGACATAGATGGAGAGAGGAGGAGACACTGACGGACAAATGATGCGCTTTGAACTTTGAAAAATACCTCGGCTTCCTTCCTGTAAATTCTGATTTTCTACTTATATTGTCACAATATTTTCAAGCCCCAGTCTATTATGCTCCACCTGTACAAAGAAAACATGATACTACTGCAAGGAATTTTTGTCAGCAAAAAGAATGTGCGCTCAGTTCTTTCAAGTGCATACAGCTGTGAACAGCAATAGTCATCTTTACAGGACCAAGATCAAACCAAAGAATCTGACCAAACAATTCCTACCACGGACTACTGTTAAGTTGCTATGAGCCTGGAAAAGGAAAGAAGTAAGAGACAGCCTAGAGCTATTCAGAGTATCTTAAGAATATTTAGAAATTAAGGAGATTTGGAATCCTTCATACATAATCACGTCTCCCATGAAAGTCAATGGAAAGTCTTCAAAGGTGACCCAGCGCTGTGCTTTATGCAGCTGTCTGCACGAGAATGATAGTAAAAATCCATCATACTAATGGTACTTTTCTCTTACAATATTTTAAGGTTGCCCTTGCTACTGGACAGACTTGCTCTGCTAGCTGCTTTGTGTATTTCAAGTACGCAATCTGTGACAACCCACTACGGTCAATTTTGATACATCATCATAGCACTAAAATGATGCCTTAAAAAGGCTGATAGTCAAAAAAAACCCCGAACCTGAGATATTCCTAATTTGGTTATAAATGCAAAACTCTTGCAATTCCGTATCAGAAGCTACGTAAACATTTACATCACAAATGGCCGTATTTGGAGCTCCTTCCAACCTACCCCACAAGTTTGTTCTACTTTTAGACCTGGCGACTTGATTAAACTACAGCGATAAAGCGACATTTTCCTATTTTGGCCCCAGCTCAAGACTTTTATGTTGTCCATGTAAAAATCTTTGTGCACGCTGGACCAGCTTCCAACCAAACCTCATCCTCTCGACACACGTATTACGTCTGTTGCAGGCGTGTGTCCCTACCTGGAGGCACAAACCTTGTAGACAGATCCTCAGCACAATCCAGAAGCCCAAACGCAGCCCATACAGGTGTGTGCGGGACCATGAGGTCTCCTACAACCTTCACGCTCTTTCTGTGGGTACCAAATTGCTGTGTGGCACGGCATTGTCACCTCTTGTCCCCTCCCAGTCCCCATGTGCCAGAGGTCACTGAGCATCACTTGATAATCAGATGATCGGCATCAGATGATGGATCAGCTCAAGGCACTGATCATTTAACCAGCACATGGGACACTCAGGGGGCTTTGGCTGACTGAGCAGGGTCCTCCCTCCACCAGGAGCTCAGGCACGCATCCCCATCACGGAGCTTTTGCAGACCCGAGCTGCTGGGTACCCTCAAAAGTGGCAACATCTTGTTCCGTTGTGAAGAAAATCCTGAGCCAGCCAGGTCCTCCATCCTCCACCAACTAAAGCAAGGTTTGCAAAATGCTGACGAAGGTTTGGTTAATCCCACATTATTCCCAGTTTCCAGTAATACCACATTATTCCCAGTTTCCAGACCTTATTAGTCCCTGTGAGAATGCCTTTCTGCAGGGGCAAGGAAAGAAAACCATCTTACAGCACCACTACTTCGAAGAAAAATGAATAACGTCACATCCTTAGGGGACCACACTGAGGAGTCATAGAATCACTTGGGTTGGAAGAGACCTTCAAGATCATCGAGTCCAACCATAAACCTGTGCCAAAACCACCCCTAAGCCATGTCCCTCAGCACCACGTCTGCCTGTCTTTTAAATACCTCAATCCTCCAGAACATCCACTAAGAAGTAATTGGGTTTAATGGCAAGCGCGTTAAATTTAAGAGTCTTGCACACATCCTGGAGGCCTGTTGGGTGCATACAGTTAGGCCAATACACCTTGGCAGTCACCATTGCCAAGGACCTGCATCAGAAGTACCTCAAACCAGGATAATTTGATCTCTCTGGAATGAAACACGGCTCTTGCATTTCCCAAGTCATTTACCAACATTGCCAAATCCCACAGGTTTGGTTTGAACATGAAGATACACTGTCTTCCAGTCCAATACATCTTGTTTACACTTTAAGGGAATGAAAAGCAATATAGTATGTTTTCCTCCTTGAACATAATTAATGTTATTTTTACAGTAGAAATAGAAAAATATTCATGCACCACTTGATCAACAATGTGAAGTGAGAGCATCAACACCCACTTGAAGTGTTTTTCGTAGGCTTAAGAGTGCCCCCCACCCTGTCATAACAACCCATTTATTTAGATTTTTTTTTTTAATCCAGTGCTTCTGTAAACCCCGTGAAACCCACATTGTTTATTAAGCACAGAAATCTGCCTAGAGCTATGGTTGGCACGTCTTGTTTTCTACATTTTAGTAGCTAACAAAGTCGAGCAAGTCAAATCAAAATTCCCTGTCTGCCACAGACGGACACCGTAAGAGGCTGTTCAGTGCAGGTTTCAGAGGCTCGGTGAAGAAGCCATCTCCTTCACGAAGCGCAGACGTTTGGTTACCCTAAGGAACAGCACGGAACACCCAAGGAGAACATCTCCCCCTCCTTCCCTCCACAGCCTGCACCAGTACGACCACAGATGTCCACACGGGTTGTTCTTCTCACTGCAGCAGGAACGCAAACGCCGGTACGGCAAAGCAAAGGAGCTCATTGAAGGCAGGAGAGATGATCCCATCTTCTCAGTGCATTTCTTTATCACGTCAGCGGAGGGAAACCCTCAAAACTTTTCAGCAACGGGGCACTTGGGCAAGTTTTACCATTTGCCAATTGTCGCCATGATGTTGCCTTTTAAAATCAATCAGTACATCCAAGCCATTTGCCATCTTAGAGCTTGAAACTTGAAAAAAAGTGAAAAGGGAAGAACGATTCCCAGTTTTGTTATTATTTTCTGTAAACATACAAATAGTCAGACAGTCTAACGAAGTCGGGGAGTTCCACAGCAGGAACTTCAAAGGGGAGTAAATCCCCATACACAGAGATTACAACGGCTTTGATGTTCCTGAAATAATCTGTATTTTTTCCTACAAGTTTAAAGGAAGATGTTTTAGAGGACAGGCATCCTTTGACAAATAGCAATCTTCAAAAATTTTCATTTTATATGTATTTGTAATGTAAATTATATGCTAATAATTTCATAGTTAAAGTATTTATTATTATTATTGTCAGTACCAGATAAGTGAAAACAGTATTTATAATAGAAACTCACGTAGAGACTGAACTTATAAATATTCTAGCTAATTGGTGTAAGTCATCTTTTGTGACCATTAACCTCTGATTTTCAAATTAGTTCCAGATGGGTACAGCCTGAGGATTATGTGAAGAAAATGCTAATGGAAATGTCCAAACATAAAGCAGAGCTTTACAAACCAGCTAACGTACGGCCTCGCCCGATTTACCAATATTTTCTGCCCATCTGTCATTTGGTACGTTTTGCTTTTCAGCAGAGAAAAACTTGTAGAACTACAACGTATCTACCTGCTTCTTTTGATGCTCTTTCCATTTATCGAGTCAGAACTTTCAGAATCACGTTAAGGACAACAAGGTGCCACCAGACACTGGGCATTTAACCCCAAGGGAGTTTGAATTAAAATATTGCCTTTTTCCCCTTTTTTCAGGTCAACGTGCCCAAGAATTATCACGTGAACCCCTTGGAAACCACCCTGAAGAGAAAAGCTTACCTCCCTATGTGTTAAAATAAGCACAGCCATTTCACAATGGCCATTAGACCATTTCATAGTTCAATTTCAGAGAGGGTAAAACCGGGTCCACGCCTCAGAAATTAAAAGGAAGCTTGAAAACACGGAAGCAGCGCTGCCACTGCTGCGGCGGCTGGCTGATATACGCTATCAAATTATTTTAAATAAACATCATGAAAATACTCATAGCAGACACATTAAAACATTACAATGTGAGGGGGAGGAGGAAGTGACAAGATTAATACATTTTCTTCAAGCTGCTTTAAGGCAGAGCTATTAATCTATTTTTTATGGAATAGAGTCAAACTTAATAGCTGTATTTTAAACAAATGAATTTCCTATAATGTGTCACTAATAAAGCATTAGTCTAACAAAACATGATCCAACTTGGGGATTTTTTTATTTTTTTTATTTTTTTACTCAATTTTTTCCTTATGCATCTATCACAAGCTTGAATAACAAGTCTAATAATTCCTGAAAATCCAAGTCCTAGTCAATGAAATTCCATGGATTTTCTTTAAAAGGTAATTGCTTTGTTGGGTTGAGGCACATTTATGTACAGAAAACGAGGAAAGCCCCACGTGCCGTTGAAAAGCGATGCGGGTATACCTATCCAAACTCACACTACAGAGGAGGAGCAGAAATCCAGCTACGCACTCCAGTTAGACCCCAAAATAACTTAAAACATTATTCTTCCAAAAATGCCATCGGGTATTTTCTGCTCGTAATCTAACAGTTAAAGCACTTATAGAATACCTGGACTCAATTCTTCCCCTAGAGGGTCTCATCTCCACATCGTTTTTGTCATTGAGAGAAACTGCCTAATTTTCCAGCACAGAAATACCCTCCCCTCTGCTTTGGAAGCTCCGACACTGGACAGAGAGGAATTCAAAATGCAGCAAATCTCAGAAAAGCAGCATCAGAAGAAACAAACAAAAAAAATCCATATCTTGGAGCGTCATATTTAAATTACCTCTAACTGCTCCTTACTAAGCTAAGTCTTCAAGACAAAGTTATTAAGAGACTCTACCTAATGACTTAAGACCACCAGGATGCTGGAAACGTACCGACTTGCCACAAAGTATGTTATAAATGACCCACCAAGCCAACCCACCGGCTCTAGGTTTGACATCAAAATTTGACAACGTCGCACCATCTTTGAGCCGAGCTGAACAAATTCTCCAGCAAGAAACACGGGACATGGTGCGAAACTCAAGACGCTTCAGCTTACACCTCCTGCAAAATAATTTTCCGGGATGTCTCAGACTCCTAATTGCTCTTACGGTCCTACCAGTTTCTTAACCAAACGGGGAGAGAGCCCCAACCCCGGGTCTGTGCCGGTCACTGGACAGACCAGCCCAGGCAATTCTCCGCTTCCCTTTCCATAGTAGCCCTGCTGCCGACTGGCTGGACCACCATGAACTTGGAGAGACGCTTCTTCACGGCCCATGCGTGGTGCCAAGAGCAGAGTACACTGATGCTCTAGGCCCCTTTGTATGCCAGATTAAATTCATGGAGAGGAGTTCATGCTCTTGGCCTCTTTTACCTAAAGAAACGGGTGCCAGCAGTGTCCCAAGTGCCACCGCAGCCCAGCGATGGAGATGACCACACTGCTGTGGACGTGCTCCAGAGCTGGCAGCTGGCAGCTAGCCCGTGCAGCACCAGCCTCTGCTCCAGCTTGAATCACTCTTTAAAATTCCATTTATAATTATCTCTTCTTACCTAGATGCCTGACGTCCAGTTAGGTAATTCCCATTTGCTTTTCCTTTTCAAGGAAATGTAAATATATACACACACCTGCCTTTCATTCCCACTATTAAGGAGTTAACTTCCTCTTGATCTGCCAAAAAGCCGAACCTGGTTATTCACCCAAAAATGCTGCGAGCACTGCAGGGACAACGACAAGCTCTTTCGTCGATTCGCCCTGAGATGCTTCGCGTGCTCTCTCCCAATAAAGTAAGTTTAGGCCATTAGTGCTCTTTTCAAAACAAGCCCCATAGAAAGACTGAATTTCCTCACACAAGTTTGCATTCTTTGAATGAAGTTGCAATATCAATTTTCCAATTTTACGGTCTGCTGCCACCCAAAAATTATAATTCGTGGGACTTCAGCAAGCCAGTTCACGCACACATGCAGCTTCCCTCATTCCACTAATACACTGATATAAACTCCAAACCAAGTACTTGGTTAGTTTAGGACTGCAGCACCTCAGCAGTAAACCCCAAAGCAGATGGCACTCCCATCTGACTGTGAGAACACTTCTTGGGGCCCTTTTTCTTCACCATCGCTTCTTAAGCTCCACTGGGGTTTAACCCCATGGGTTCTCATCACAGAACAGCAGGGGTTGGAAGGGACCTCTACACATCACCTAGTCCAAGCCCCTGCTAAAGCAGGTTCACCCGGAGCGATCCCCTAGATCATTCCCAAAGAAGGTTCATTTGATGCTTCCAGACCACCTAATCCTTCTATTATTTTTAAATCCTGCTTAAACTTCAGACATCTGCAACATTAAATCATGTACCTTCTTCATGCTCCGTTATTGACCCCCACATTTTATACCAAGAATTACATTTGACAAGTAAGGTTAGCGTCAAGCTTCCTATAGGAAGTAGAGATGTTGCCTTGGAAAAAGAGTAATCTTGTTACCACTCCATTTTAATCTGTCAGATCACAATTCTGATGAATAAATCAAAGTGGGTATTTTGTGCTCTACCTACAGAATTTTTTTTTTTTATTTTTACACTTAATGATCAGTGTAGCCTTTTAACTTTTAAAGGATGCTCTAACAGAATCACACAGAATCACAGAATCACTTAGGTTGGAAGAGACCTTCAAGATCATCGAGTCCAACCATAAGCCTAATACTGCTAAACTACCCCTGAACCACGTCCCTCAGCACCACGTCTGCCTGGCTTTTAAACACCTCCAGGGATGGTGATTCCACCACCTCCCTGGGCAGCCTGTTCCAATGCCTGATAACCCTTTCGGTAAAGAAGTTTTTCCTAATATCCAACCTAAACCTCCCCTGGCACAACCTGAGGCCATTTCCTCTTGTCCTGTCGCTTGTTACTTGGGAGAAGAGATTGACCCCCCTAGCATCCTTTTAAATCTACAGGAAGAGTCCCATTTTAACCAAGCCCTGACACATTTCTTTGTATTTTTTTCAAATGTCTATTTAATGTTTTATTAGGCCTTATTTTTTTCACATCACTAAGTTGGATTGATTTTCTTTTGACCCCTTTACTGACAGAGCCATCGTATTCCAAACAGCTGCAAAATCTGAAGGACAAATTCCACCCGGTGTTTTGGTTTTGCTTTTCAAGCAGCATCATTTTCCCTTGCTCTCCAACTCGTTCTTAGCTTAAGGTTTCCTCATCTTTGCTCTCACGACAAATTCTCATGTCTGAAGAAATCCCTGGGCTTTCTGCGGTGAGATTACACTAGGATTTTACACCTCCTGCCAGAATGTCTCCCATATGTCCATCAGCACAGACACTTGCATTACCAGAACAAAACCCCAGGGAACTCTTTCTCCATCCTCCTCCATCTCTTGTCCTCCAAAGAACACATGAAAAAAAGTTAGGAACAAGAAAAAGAGCAAGGTCACCTCCTGCAGTGACTTTATTTGTGTTAATGAAACCAAAACCTGCTGTCATGCTGATTCTTCCCTGCCTTTCTCAGCTTTCTCCAACTCATCCTATTCAGTCAATAAATAAAACCAAACAGTCAATCCAAAGGCCCATTTCGACCTCATTTTCCTAAACTATGTATTTCCTTTGTCAACATTTGAGCTAATAATAGGATTAAGCGCCTTGAAATGCCTATTCATAAGGACAATGCCACCACGTCACAAGAAAATTTTTGCTTTTTAGAAGTGAACTCCAGAGTCTCCTACAGCGCTGATTTCCCTCCAACCACCCTTACACCCAGAGGTCGATGGTATTTTGCTGTAGCGAGGCGAGATAAACCGAACACCGCGCAAATTACAGTGTGTACTCCAATTAACAGACCTTTGCACAGCGCTCACAAAACTGTGTCAACTGCAGTCCAGAACTATCTTGCTAATAAAAAGCGTTTTGTCCCTGTCCCCCTGCTCCCCACTCGAGCATTATTCCAAAGATCATGTTTTTGCTGGAGTCCCCAGAGCCCCAGATGTCTCTCTTGAGCATTTCACAGCATGTAAGCAGTGAAATTACTGCTCATTTCCTTCCCTTGTTTCCACCTCATGGTTCCCTGACATTTGCAATTCAGTCTCCTGTCCACTTCCTCCTCTTTTTATCTTCAGCCCAAAACTGAGTGTCCTGACATCGTAGGAGCAATAAACTTCCTTCCCCAATTCCAGCCGCTATTATACAGGAGGCAATTACTTCTAGAATTGCGTTTGGCTACCTACTTATTTTCTTCCCTCATGATCTCCTTTCACTTGAAAATCTGTGTCTCTCATCCTAAAACTAATTACCTACCTAATCAAGAAGTACAGCTCCTTCGCGTAATTATTAGCCATGTGGCTCTTATTCAACCCTGTGATGCTTTTGCAAGACGCAGGTAAACCGTGTGAAGGACCTGCCAGCCAGCACTGCTCTGGTGTTTATTTTGAACAGGTTTGGCTCCACCAAAAATGACCAGTTACGAACACATTACTGGACGTTTAGGTAATGGCAGCTTTGAAGATAATCCTCTTCCTAAGCCTCTTAGTGCTGGAACCTTCACGTCAAGACAGAAAGTTTAGCATTCCTTCAACATCCTTAATGGACTCCTCACTCCTCCGCTAGATATAGCCCCCCTCATCTTCCTTTAGCCCCACCTCCTCCTCCAAAATATTATAATATTTGGCCAGGCGTGGACATTTCAAGAGCTTTTTTCAATAGCTCATTTTTATTTTTATATCCCCTTTCCTGTCATGAGCTCATTTCTTTCTCAAATGTTGTTATTCACCTTTGGAAATTCAGATTTAGTGATGCTTTTCAATGCTTGTCTTTAGAAAGACAGACAAAAGGGGTTTTTTTTTACGCCATGTCTCCCATCTCTGAAGAAGTGTCACTTTACTTTTAAAGGTCTGACTGTCCTTTGCCAATTTGTTTATGGACTTACAATATAATCTCTTTTAAACTCTCTCTTTGCTTGCATACTGTAGCTTTATGTTTCCTACCATCTGGCCTACTAGTTATTCTCCACCCGTGCCAGATTTCTACTCCTCTTCTGTACCTGGATGATGGGTTTGGATTAAAACTGCCGTAAAAACTGTCAGTTGCAGAAAAACAAATAGAATCAAGGAGAGGAGGAGACTCCCAGAAGGTTTTTTTTTTTGTTGTTCATTTCATTAGTTGCCTTTTTTTTTTTTAAACTTGCCTAAATTGTCCCATGCACTTTCTTACCAATTGACCCTGATCCCTTTCCTAAAAGGCAGGCAAGCATTACGTACCCACTAATATGATATTATTAGATTTTTAGCATTAGATATTCACCCTGACAAAGCCCTTTCCGTGTTGCGAGGCTGGATTTTTTTGTTGGCTTGTTGGGGTTTGGTTTTAAGTTTCTAATAGCAGTGCTGTCTTACCTTTCTTGTGTAACACAGACCTAAAGCACCGTGCCACCTTCCAGCGCTTTCTGATTGCCATCCAATCTCAGCTCCGTGCCTCTGAAGGAGACAAGCAGCAGAAGGCACCGAAAAGAACGTTAATTCAGTTCAGCTAAGTTATTTGCCTTAAAAATACCCAAGTGGCAGGTCTCAGGTGACAGTAAGGAAGTTTCTGCTTCCTAACACTTAGTCAACAATCTCATGGAATCATAGAATCACTTGGGTTGGAAGAGACCTTCAAGATCATCGAGTCCAACCATCAAACTAGACTGCCAAAACCACCCCTAACCCATGTCCCTCAGCACCACGTCTGCCCGGCTTTTAAATACCTCCAGAGACGGCGATTCCACCACCTCCCTGGGCAGCCTGTGCCAATGCTTGAGAACCCTTTCGGTAAAGAAGTTTTTCCTAATATCCAACCTAGACCTCCCCTGGCACAACTTGAGGCCATCAATATGTGATACTTCCTTTTTTTTTTCCCCCTGATAATTTTAGGGTCCTTCTTTACAGAGACTGACTAGAAACAAGATCATGAGTTTTCCGCAAAGGTTTACAGGCCAATTGAAATTTCATGCCTCAAACCCCACATTTAAGTTTCTTGATTATTTGAGCATATTACATTTCTTAATGTTCATTTGCCCAACACGTGAATGACACTAACGGGGAAATACTAACAAAGACGTATCTACAGCTCCTCGTGGCAACCCACTACAAAACCGCTACTCAAGTAGAGTGGAAGGAGGACCGCACTTCAGCTCTGTATTTCTACATTACTTCTCTTTTTCAAACGAGAAATTGCTTCTCCTTTTCAAAGAGCCTTTGCTTACTTATCTCCTCAAACAAACAAACAACAACAAAAAAGGGAAAAGAAAATACAGCAGCCGGCTTGCGGTTCAGAAATAAGGCTGACCCATTTCATCAGCGCTGATTATTATAGATTTATTACATTCCTTTTCTGCTTTTTTTTTTTTTTTTTTTTTTTTTTTTTTTTTTAATATTCTCGATTATCTCTCAACTCCATGTTTTCTCTTGTGAGATGGGGACTGGAGGAGCGGGGGGAAAACCTTGATTTTTCAATTTTTTTTTCTGCAGACAGAAGACCCTATGGGCAGGACCATCATCACCCACAGCCGCGCTGGTGCGACCTCCCCACGCACGAGTCGCCGCAAATCCCCTCTCCCCCAATGTCTCGCTCCAACTTCTCCTTGGCTCAGACCCCAAGAGAATGAAATTCCCTCATCGCAAGACTGCAATTCCTTACCTACCAGGCAGGCTCAGAAGCTGAGGCGTATGTTGTTGTGTACAAGGTTTGGCCATGAACATGTTTTGAACAATCAAAACACCCTAATGAGTACCGTGTATCTGTTCCTCCAGCAATTTCTTCAGAATAAAACACAGTTTCCCAACAGTTTACCCTACAGCACCCTATTCAAACCCATCAGACTATTTTCCATAGAAATTTCATCCATTATTTTAACAGAATTGGGAGTATTAATCTGATCAATCATTAAGATCCTTCCTTAGAGCGTTCCTCCTATAAACATGTTTTGAAAAATGCGTAACACTTAATTACACAAATCAGAACCGGGAAGACAAATTCATGCTCTTTGTACGCTATCTCATAATATGAATGATTTTTTCTCAAAGTTGTCAGCTTTCTGAATATTTTAGGCTATCAGCAGCAGACAAGACTTGTAAAAGCTTTTTCTGTGCATTTTTGGAAGTATGGAAAACTCTGCCCTGCTCCGGCTAGTTTTTGGGTATCTTGTGAGATGGCTAAAGCTGCTTTTTCCATGTCTATTAACTTTCCAACCGCCCCATAAAACATTAAAAGAACTAGTTTGATCTCTTGCCAGTTTTCCAATTCTAATAGAAAATAGTTATTGTCAGAGAAAACTAAACCATCCACGTTGAAACCTTGAAAAGTTGCAAAGCTGATGAATCGTGAACTACAACTTCTGCATGTAAGGTGACTTGTTCCTAAACCAAAAAAGTTAGCAAAATCACCTCTAACAACATTAACATTGCTGGAAAGGACATTAAAAAAAAATACTAAGGCCAATTAAACAAAAGACTTTGTGGCAGTGCGGAATCAGCATCCCCATGACCGTCAATGATACCGCTTTTTAAACTTAAATAATTTGTAGCATATATTTTTCTAAAGAAAGTATTCACTGATGGGAGGGGAAATTCCTGGAAAACCTTTTTGGTAAGACCAAGTCTTCTCTTCTACAACATGAATCTCCAGATACTTCGCTCCGATCTCTTTTTGCTGCAGTACACCTCTTCTTAATACTTTTAATTGTTACCTTTCCCTTCCAAACACAAGGTCCCTTCTACTTTTCTCAAAGATATACTTGTCCTTTTGAAAAAGGTGGAGAAATCTTAAAGACGTGAAAGACAGTTTGGCAACTAAATAACTCCCCCACCTGCACAGCCTTCACTCTGCCCCTCCTACTCACCCAGCCGCATTGTGCTCACTTGGCAATTTATTCCCCAGTAAAATTTAAAGCAAGAACAGAAGAATTAGCATTGAAAATAGGCAGGAGTATTTTAGTATCCAGATTGTAGGAACAGATTTTTCCACAGTATGAACAATAAAGTCACAGAACTTCTTCAGATAAATCAGCATTTGAGTGATGCTCATTTTACAGAGGTCTCAAACACGCCTGAGTCACGTATCAATAAGATTTCCCCAAACCTTTGAACAGATGATCATTTGTACTGCTCAAATAGAAGCAAATTCAAATTATTCAAGGTGGGATTTGATTACTCCCTACTGATTACACAGGGCATGTTATCAGTTAGGTCATAAGCGGGAAGCAACAGACCTCATCGTGGCAGCTTTTTTGCTTTTGTGGGGTTTTTTTAAACCCCTCCATGATGCCAGGGAAAAAAAAAAAATCTCTTGAATGTCCGCTTCACCTCCTAAATCTGATGCTTTTTAATTGTGGATATTAGAAAGACAGTCCCAGCACTGACGTCTGGTAAAGGCGAAAGAATTTTGTTCTGCAACGAGCTGCTAAACACCAGGGCTCGCACATCCTCTGTCCTCTCCTAAGAGTCAATGTCATCCTGGCTTTAAAAATCCTCCGCAAAGACCTGGGTTTTTTGCTCGCCTCCTGTTGCCGAGGAAAGGATTAGTGCAGTAATAGAGGATAAGTGAGTCTGTATCCAGGATTCGGGAATGCGAAGGAGAGTGAGCTGTAGAGCAGCACAACCCTAGAAAGCATCTCCGAGGGGTTCCTGGGGACCACGTTTGAGGAGGAGAGCCCTGCTCACCACCTGTGGATCCCATCCTTCAGCCTGGCTGGAGAGCGGTGGAGCAAACTGGAGGGGGACAGAATCCCAGTGCCAATGCCTGAAAGGTATCTCCACCTTCAGGAACAGAAACTAAAAATCGACAAGACAGGAAAAGTCTTTTCAAGATCCCTTAACCAGCACAGATTTGCACCGTTATAATACCAAAGATTTTCCGTGCGCAGTGTTTTTAAATCTATGTTCCGCAAGGGCTACAAATAGGGAAAAAAATGTTTTGACATATACCACTCAAGTGTGAAAGTAACCTTTAGCTTTAATGGTTTATTCAGGAACTATCCTGGTGTTTTTAATTAGCTAATGCTTCGCTAAGATCTGCAGTCCCCAAAAGACCATAATAGTTCTATAAAATGGCTCTGTTTTAATTTCTCCAGTTTTAATGTAGCACGCAATCTCCCATCCTACATCCCCAACTGTAATTAGCATGGCTAATTACTGAAACTGTATGAATCGTAGTTGCAGTTGCTATAATAAGTACATTTAGTGTATTTCTAAGTACATTACGGGTATTACAGAATTTATTATGAAGACAGTAAGGAAAACAGGGCAACAATGCCATTGAATACACATGGGACTGGCGGAGGGAAAAAAGTTATTCTTATGGAAATAGCAGATCTCTCCACTGAATTAGGTGATTTCCAGTGCTTAGGAAATTTTTGGTACATAAAAAACCTCTCTTCGTTTAAAGAAAAAAAAAAAAAGGAAGGGGAAAGACAGAACACAACAAACCTCCTCAAACAACTGGCAGAACACTGATTTAAAACAACTGTCATGAAAGTGAAGAAGAATTTATTTTACAATCTTTAAACCACATCAACAATATTATTTCCTGACAGAAAGACTATAAAGTCCAAAACCTATTAAAAAGGGGTTTCACATCTTTGAGACTTGACAATAAATTCCAAAGATGTGAAATCCCGTTTTAATAGGCTTTGGATATTAACAGTAGTATTTTCCTATAGTAAGATTACAGGCTGAATTTACAGATCTCAAATGATTTTAGAACGAGTCAACCTGGCAAAACTCTCCTCACCCAAATCCATGCAAGGGACAGAGGCAGCCAACTCTCTAAATTTATCTTTCTTGATAAATATTAATTCCTGTCAAAGATCACATGCATAAATAACGGCATACTAAGTCACCTTTCTTTGCATCTGTATCACACAAACTATCCCAGAGAGAAACAAACATATCCATCTAGCTATACTTCGTTAACTGAAAGAGAAAGCAAAATTAAAAGTTTAGCAGGTGGTGCTGCAGACATCCCACCATGATATTCATGAAGCATGGATACTCAGTTTTGTACCTCTGAACTTGTGTTTTCTTCAAATATTAAACAAGTTAAAAACATGACCTGGGGAAGGAACAGGAGCTCACATATCAGTGTTTCAGCCAATACAAGTAACTGCATCATGCCAGCTCGGATTCAGGTTCAAGTCATATTTTTCAGACCAGACCAGTCTCGAAGGAGAATTTGCCTTCTGGTGAAGGAGACTCTCCATAATTTTTTTTAAGGAAAATGCAAAACAAGCAAAAAATTTAGAAAAACTAAACAGGCAGACAAACAAAAACCCACAACCCTGCTGCACCAACCTCTCCTCCAGTCCCACCAGAGGGAAGAAAGTCCTGGCTGAGCTGGACAACTGCAGTTACCCAACACCAACTCCTGCCACAAGATAAAACCAACCCAATTTGCCCCAAAGCCACCAGAAAAAGCAGCAACAGCAGCCTCCTGACACACCACCACTTCCATCACTTCTGAACCATGTGATGGAAAACCCTTCCAAATGCCCGAAGTGGCAGCAAGTTTTCTATTGAGATATTGAGCAAGGAATAGGAAGATCGCTCGCCTGTCCCAGGAAACGTTGTGCAAAATTTTGCTTCGGAAAAAGAACCTCATTTGAGAACAAACCAGAGATGGTACTGGCTGCACTTCGGGTCATGAGGAAGGGAATATTTTTCCAGGGTTCTTTTTTAACTCCTACTTGCGTGTCCAGTTGGATCTATTTGGGAGCATCCTGCTCCCTTCACCCTGCTGCCCACACTACCCTCCTCAGTCACCAAGAGGTGGGTCACAGTCTACTCCCATAAATCAGCATTTTAATTTATTTATTTTAAATGAAGCATGGTAAAGAAAGAAAGATGAGCAAAGTCAAAAAAACTACTAACAAGTTTGGCCAACTTTTGAGTACCCCATGACCCAAAGCAAGATTTTGAAGCATGACAGCCTTTTCCTGTAGGGAAAAGATCCTGGGGGAAAAAAAAAAAAAGAAATCTTTTTCCCCCTGCCTTTTCCCCCTTTGCTTTCCAAAGCAAGAAGCCTCACTTCTACTAATCAATAACTGACAGTACGAGTTTCAGCTGCAAGGAAATCTTGAGGAAATTGGTGGCGGGTGTCAGACAAGCCAAGATAATAACAGAGATGTTCTTCAGAAATTTAAGTGTCATCTCATTACCGTGGTGCAAAAAGCAATGCTGTCCTTTAAGTCTCCGCTGCGTGTGTATATGCTGGAAATAATTACTTGCTTACTGCTCCAGGATGCGTTGTTGTCTTGTTTTTTAACTTGTGGGTAGCAAATAAGACAACTTCATTTCACCAGAAGATGCTCACGCCAAGCTTGTCTCTCCAATACTGTCATTCCATGGGAAGAAAAAAACACCACCTTAGTTCAGCCCTATCACGCTGAAAGGGAGTACCTGTTTTAATCAACACGTCATACGGAAATATTCTGGCCCAGCAGCCGCTATGTACCCAGTTACTTTAACACTGTTTTGACCTCACCAAGATTAAATCCATTTACAAGTGCCATGGGTACCTGTATCACTAACTGTTGGCCAAGCTCAGCTCCTTTTTTCCTGCACTGCAGGACAGCAGAGCCCTAAAAGCAAATGGCACCTCAAATCTTAGAAGTGAGTAAATCTTGCCCTAATATCAGATTGCAGGAGTGAACCTAGCTCAGCATCTGTGCTACATACTACGTAGTCCCTTTCTGTTTATTTTTGTAAGAGACTTGATGGGGGGGTACCACATTATATTGGCTTTGTATCAAATTTTTCTGCAAGCAGCCTTTTTGAAGAACCAGATAAAGCTATGCTTTACTGGAGAATCCTTTGGGTATACAGGTGGTTACAACTATATGAAGTGTGCCTGCAAAGTGCGACATTTAGGGTTAAGAAGCTAATCTTGTCAAACACCCATTTCTTCAAGGTGTCAGGAGTGCAGGATTTACTGATTTTCTCACCTAGAATGCCAAGTAACAGTTCTAAATGACACGCCATTATCAAGCTTGCTATCAAACTTGAGATGCAAGTTGCACAACTGTTGAAGTCTACGTATAATTTTTGAAACTATTAAAGAAAAAAAAATTCTATCAAATGCAAATACATAAAAGTTCAGCGTAAAAGAAACAATATGACTGAAGAACTGGAGCATGTAAAACTTGAGACATCAGATGCATACATTCTCAGAAATAATTTCTTAAAACTATTAGAAATATCCAATACATCCCCAAAATCTGTTAATACTTACTCCAGACAGTTCCTCACACAAGTTAAAAATTTTGCCACCGATTTTTATTGAGAAAGTCCATCCCTCCACTGTTTGGGGGATTCCCAGCGATTCCCAGTGATCTAAACAGCAGCAGTTACAGTTCTGGGGGCATGAAACTTCCACAGTTAACAGCAGCTTAACTACGTTGTCTTTACTACTACTAGAGTAAGGGGTGAGTTGTCCCTGACATCTGGCTTGTACTGACACAGCTACTGAACCTGAAAATTGCACTGATACCTGGGAACCTAAAATGTTATCGTATGTCTTCACTGGGAAAAGACCAGATTTGCTTGTTGCCAAGCAAGCGTATTAACTCTTGCAGTAACTCAACTCCAGGATGGAATAAATGTGGATGTGCTAATTTTATGATCTACCCACAAAACCAGAACGGGCAGCACTGGGCAGGCTGGAATTCAAAGACACCTCTTTTGACTCTCATGAATATAGTGTCTTTACGATGTATTTTCCAATTCAATAATGCCAAGTGCAGGGTCCTGTACATGGGCCGGGGCAATCCCAAGCACAACTCCCGGCTGGGGGGAGAATGGCTGGAGAGCAGCCCCCAGGAGAGGGACTGGGGGTGTTGGGGGATGAGAAGCTGGACACGAGCCGGCACCGTGCGCTGGCAGCCCAGACCCCCCCCGGCCCCTGGGCTGCATCCCCACAGCGGGGGCAGCAGGGCCGGGGGGGGATTCTGCCCCTCTGCTCCGCTCGGGGGAGACCCCCCCTGGAATCCTGGCTCCAGCTCCGGGGGTCCCAACAGCAGGAGGACACGGAGCTGCTGGAGCGGGGCCGGAGGAGGCCCCGGAGATGCTGGGAGGGCTGGAGCCCCTCTGCTGGGAGGACAGGCTGGGAGAGCTGGGGGGGTTCAGCCTGGAGAAGAGAAGGCTCCGGGGAGACCTGCCAGCCCCTGCCAGTGTCTGAAAGGGGCTCCAGGAAAGCTGGGGAGGGACTCGGGATCAGGGAGTGGAGACACAGGATGAGGGGGAACAGTTTTACACTGGAAGAGGGGGGATTTGGATGGGATATCGGGCAGAAATTGCTGGCTGTGAGGGTGGGGAGCCCCTGGCCGGGGTTGCCCAGAGCAGCTGTGGCTGCCCCATCCCTGGAGGTTCAAGGCCAGGTTGGACGGGGCTTGGAGCAGCCTGGTGTGGTGGGAGGTGTCCCTGCCCAGGGCAGGGGGGTGGAATTAGATTGTCTTTAAGACCCCTTCCAACCCAAACCATTCTACGATTATCCTGATATCAATAAGCTATTATCATGCAATCTTTCCACAGCAGACTAAACTGCTGCCTTTTAGCTGTTGTACGTTGGTGGCTTGTAAAGGAAAGGTTCTCCCTGTGCCAATGGATGCTCCCGCAAGACTACTTGCTGGTTCAGCAGAATATCCCTATCCAGGAGCTAGAAAAACAACCACCACCTTTTATAGGGGCCAGATTATGAATGCAGGCTCTCCAAAGCTGTTTTGACATAAATCACAAAGATGTAAAAGACCAAAAAAAAAACCCCACCCCAGAACAGTCCATAGCTACAGTTCCCCTTCATGTCCTCTTATTCTACTGCCAAGAAAATGCTTCATGAATTGGAGTATTTTATCAATTCATACGAGAAAAGCACCATACCCTATATTAAATACTAAGCAGGACTTTTCATTCTGTCCAGCACAAAGAGCATGTACTAAATTTTTATTACATACAGCAACTGAATAGTCTAAGGCAATTTTTCCAGAGCTGGATGCACAGCTGGTTTCCCAGCTCTCATTACATTAAAAGGTCACTGAATCATTGACCCTCCATCGTTCCGAGATGTGCCTGCTGGACGGGAGGCAGCGCAGGGCTGCCGTGCTCCGAGCCGCAGCCTCGCGCGGATCCGTGCTGTGCGCCGGCGCCTCCGCAGGGACCCAACACTCCGCAAACCGCCCTCGCTACAGGTCTGCTGGCTCCTTCCCTTTCCTTTGCACTCAACCAGTAACCCGTTCTCCCAGAAACTGCCTTGAGATGATTCGCTCGCATCGTAGTTAACGCACAAGCACTCATGATTAATTTTTTCTTTGATGGCTAGATTTTAAAAGTCCAATAATCTTTCTTCTAGCAGCTGAAATTCTCATTTTTACCCCAATCTGGAGCAAGAAGGTTTTTACCACTACCCACCTCTCCTTGTCACACATTCCCTCGTGCTGGAGTCTGGCCAGCGTCAGTCGTGCTCTGTCACGACCGCTGCAGCTGCACCACCTTTGCATTCAGGTTGTGTTCACTTCGGGGCTAAAGGTGTGAGTTTCTGATAAGGGCAATCTCTTCACTAAAGCTCAAAATACCAGTCCTGACTACTTTCCTCAGCGTCTCCAACAGCGGATGAAGACAAACTGAATAAAACATGCTACTCCGCAGTCACTCGCTTCATGCTTTTGGCATCTGCATGAAACCCCTACAAAAGTTATTTTTACAAGAACTTAGTAATACACCACTGGGTTTTTTTCCCCCCCTCTTAAGAGCTTCTCCTGAAATGGCATTCTATACTGGCAGGGCAGCTAAATCAAGACTCTCCTAAACTGACTACATGTTGCATGATTTTTTAATATAGAATCATAAAACCTGGTACAGAATCATGTTTTTACCACAACGCTTCTCCTACCAAGCCTCAAAGAAGATACAAACCCCCAAAAAATGGTATTGCAGAAACACACTGAAGCGCGCAGAACGCAGTGGTTTTCACAAGCATCTTCTTTATGTTTGATAACAAAGTCTTTCTTAGTAAATTATCCATAATAAATTAATTTTTATTTAAATCAAAGGGTGAAGAGAATCAGAAATACAAGGAGTTTGGTACTTAATTTGGAATCGTGGTTAACCATTGGGTGTGAAGAGAACTAGACCCTCTCAGCTCTCACAACTCTAGAGATCAATTGAACTACCGACCTAACAATAAAGGCATAAACATATTCATATATTTCTTTTCAGAGCAGAAAAAGTTTTGAATCTTAAGTGGGAGACAGTCCTGCCACAGGGAACAGTGTCAGGTATAAATTATTCCCCAAAGAAGAGGCTGTAAAAATTGGAATTTGACCAGATCGGTATTACACGTGTAGCCACACAGCCCAAAAAAGTGGATGTCCTCAGCCACTACTCGTCCCTCTAGTTCCCATGGGTTCTTCAGCGAGTAACGATAAACCCACTGAAGTGGCCCGTTTTAGGCAGTGTCCTGTTGACGGGTCTCTCTACTATTGCAGCTGAGAAGCTTCTCTGAGGAGCTGGTCACTTAAACGCCACATTACAGGAGGGAGGATGACATTTGGGGAGCTGGCACCTGTTTGCACAGATAAACTACAAGTTCCAAAAGACTAAATGCGCTTTGCGTGGGTATTTGCTGACGCCAATTCCCTGCTGTATTGAATGGACATTACTGATACGTCAATGCACGCTGGGTGTTCCTCAGTATCTTCTATTTCAAAACTTCAAAACATAAAACAGACCAGCAGCAACCTGTAGAAATGGCGGCATTTCTGCAGCGTGCCACAACTTTTGAGGTGGTTACAATTACGGATGCCTTCCTAGTGTATCGCAGGCTGTGATTTCATTTTTTTTCCCCCATTATGGTTTGATCTTAGCACCACCAGCTATACGGAATCTGTAGAGCGCAGTTAACATCTTTTTTCTGGCGTTTCTTTCAAACGTTCTCCGGGCTCAGCGAGAGCTCAGCCACGGTGGAGGGTCGGCTCTGCTCCCAGACCTGCCTCCGCGGCTCTTTCCGCCGGGAAGCGCAATAGCCGGGCCGCGGCGCATCGCGTGCTCAGGGAATTTCCACCCCTGGACTCCATTTCCTGCCCACAGGTGCCTCCCCACCCCCTCAGCTGCTCACCCATCTCCAAACACAAAGCTCTTATCATCACGAATAAGTAAGAAAACATAAAAAAAACCAACCCCCAGCCTTACGCTGATCCATTTGACACAGCATGCTAATTCCTTGCATTTTTCCAGTATCATTCCCCCCCCCACCAGACCAGTTATATCCCATTCCTGTTGGTATAAGAAAGCCTCTACCTTTTTATGATTTATAAAATAAAACCACGTTCTAACCAGCTGACAGCGTGCATTTTGAAGTGACAGCAAACACTGCCAGCATTTAAAACCCGCTATTCTTGAAAATTATCCATTTGTTCCGTGGAAGCAAATGCAAGCAGATTTGCCAGCTGCGCAATTCCACATAGTTTTCATGTCTACTGTGGATTGCGTAAATTACTTGAGTTATGAAACCCAGGTTTGAGTTTTTTTACGGAGCCTGCCGAGGTCAACGAGAATTTTTCCAGTGATTTCAATAGGCAGTGGATTAGGCTCCATGTGAGACACAAATTAACTGAGCCTGATTGAGAGCTGTGCTGCACTTGAACCTGGATCTTGGATTGGTGTTGTCACTTCACAGGCAGTCGTTCTTCAGCGAGAAGAGCAGCTGCTGAAGAGGGCAAAAAGCAAAGAGCAATTTCCTCCACAATACAACCATCAGGGAAAGAAAAAAAAAAAAAATACTGGAAGAGATCAGCTTTCCATGAATTCATTCCGTCTCCACTGCAACACGTGCTGGGAAGACCTATTGAGAACATAAACTCCAGAGCAACTCACCTTTGAACATCTGTTGCCCTGTAACAGACTACTGCTGTTTCATGGAAATACGGACACAGGCATCCGATTGCAAGGACTATACATTAAAAAGGTAATTTAATGCTATAAAGTACCTTTTCGCTTTAGGAATGTAAGGAAAGAAATGTTAGGAAAGAAAATACCCTTACTTTAGGACTTAGATCTAGAAAATCATGTCAGATGCCACAGTGTTTTACCAATGTACATTATAGCCAGCATCTGAGAAACTGCTCATCCCTCGGCGCTGGCAGGCTCCAATCTGGCCGAGGTCTATAAATGTACTTGTGCGCACTGTGAGTAATTTCACTGACTCACAGGGGTGGCTCAGACAATATTGCGAAACAGATGCACGCTTTTTGCACATTCGGGACCTCAAAATACACGAGTCCCTCTCTGACAGCTCAGAGACAGTCTCAGCCTGTTCGGGTCTCAAAGCTGGAGCGTTCCTCGCCATCCTTAAAAACTCCAGTGGCAACTTTGCTAACACCAGTGACACGCATGAGGAAAGACGGGTACCTCAGCCCCGGCTGGGCAAGGGGTGTAAGGACACAGACCCAGAGCAAAACCACTGCCTGAGGAGAGTCAGCCCAGGGGGACAATCCTGTCCCTTCCCGCAAGAACCTGGAGCAAGAACCTGGAGCAAGAACCCTGCCTGAGGAGAGTCAGCCCAAGGGAACAATCCTGTCCCTTCCGGCAAAATCCTGGAGCAAAACCACTGCCTGAGGAGAGTCAGCCCAGGGGGACAATCCTGTCCCTTCCTGCAAGAACCTGGAGCAAGAACCTGGAGCAAGAACCCTGCCTGAGGAGAGTCAGCCCGGGGGACAATCCTGTCCCTTCCTGCAAGAACCTGGAGCAAGAACCCTGCCTGAGGAGAGTCAGCCCAGGGGGACAATCCTGTCCCTTCCCGCTGCAAGAAGCACTCCATCACAGTCCTTCCTGACTTGGTAAAATTCAAAGGAAAACAGTATTCTCCCTCCTCGGAAGCTTTGTTATCCTGAAGAGATCAGCTTGATGCTCCTTCCCAGCAGCGGGCTTCCCAACTGCAGCTTGGCTTCCGGCTTCCTTCAAACACAGTGCCTTGATCGCGTCTCCCCAGACTCCCGGAGACCGAAGCCTTCCACCGGACAATTCCTTAGAAGCAGCCAAAATGTTTGCAACGGGAACATCTCTGCCCAGAGGATTAGAAGGGGAAGCTGTTTGTTTTCCAGGGACCATCACTGCTCCAAAAGCGTTAGGGATGATAACGTTTACTAAACTACTAGTTTCACGACACCCGAGTTTCGTCTCTTTTCCGGCGCCTGCCGGCGCAGCTGCCCGGCGGGGACGCGCCACCGCTGTCACCCCGGGACTGGGATTTTGCTCGGGAGCACCAGTCGTGCCTGGCTGCTGCTGGGATTTCCCACCCCAGCACTGCCCCACCAGCCAACCGACCCCACGGCTGCCTCTTATTTTCACAGCCCTATTTTCTTCCCGGTGCAACCGATGCTCAGCCTCACCCGCTCATTTAAACCTTATTCTTCCCTTCCGATACACATTTATTTCCAAATAGTCCAACACCAATCCTAAACGTGCCCTGGACACCGGCTAATTATCAGCCATCATGTACAGCATAAAATCATAAGCTTAGTTAATATTATTTTGGGAGGTGGGGTGTGGTTTTTTTTCCTTTTTACTTAATCTGTTAACACATATTTCTTCTCAGGGAGCTGGTGCAGCAAATGTCTTCTGTAATAAAAAAAACTCTTTAACCCAGGAGTTTTTATAACACTACGCAAGTGAAGATACGCACACTTAGTCAACCCCACCCAGTGACAACAACTGCCTTTAAAGAAACATCTTTCTGTATTATTTTGTATAGTGCATCATTTGTAGTCATGAGGGAGATCACAATTCTGGAATTGTTGAAATTATTCTAATTTTTTTTTTTCCCCCGAAAGAGATAAGGCTCGAGTTATTCGCAAAAGGAACTAAATAGAAGCAGTGACTGATTAACGTAACTCTGTGAAGTAAGTAAACAGCACAAAACACATATCTCCCCACGCCTGTGGATTCAGATTTTTACTTCATTTGCTTCACTAAGAGGTTTTCCAGTAATAAGCAGCCAAGTTCACTTAGAGGAAGAATTTCAATATATGTGTGTGCTGAAGAGTGTAATCACATCAGAGCCTGAACTACACGAAAGAGAATATTTCTATGGGTCACAGACCATTCTGCAGCTGTGCTACTCCACATAAATTCAGTTTATGAAATACCTCCCGTGGGGCTAAAACAGCAAGACTTTGACGAGGACTGCAAATACACAGAGAGTCCCTAACCCTGAGGGTATTTTATACAAAACCTGCAGAGATACATGAAGTTCTGATAAGCTGAGAAATTCCTTCGTGACCAGCAGAACCCTCATCTTTCTTTTTTTGACTGTGTACAGCCATAGTAACCATGAAATCTGTCTTGGACTTAAAAAGACATTAAGAAAAACCTCAAAGTTATCATCTTAACTTTTATATTAGATATTCCAGTAACCAGATTATCACTTCCTGCAATGAAATATAACCAGGAGCTAAATAAAATGGCATCGATCAACATGGTTCACTAAAAGGAACCTCCAGATTATACAGTTAAATTTCAAAGTACCCTGCATCTTTTAAACGTAACACGCTTTGGCATTTAAATTTCAATTTTCACCTCCTCATTAATGTTGACATTACTTCACCTTGGAAGAGAAGGGTTAAACCCAGAGAGCGAGAGCCGCAGATTTGGAAGGGAGCATTGCATTCTGCAGGGAGGCGAGAGAATGCACATAGTTCATTAAATAATGTGAGTAGTAATGAGGGTTTACACAAATCAAACAGTGTGTTAGGTAATTGTAATGTTGCTTTGTGGTAAACCACCTGTCAGGAAGCACTTCCAGCCGAAGACTCAATCTGCTACGGTGCCTCCAGATGATTTCTAATTAGTGTAAACTTCATCTGTGGCATGGAACCAACATATTAAAAAGGTATCTGGTTGTTTGGAGGGTTTTTGTACCTTCTTTCCCTCTTCTAGCACGGTGAAAATGGCTTTTTCATATGATCCTTTGAAGAAAGATCTTTCACCATGAGTACTCCGAGCAACTTACCACATTCATCTGATGAAAACAACAGCCTCTCACACAAACAGGGAAGAAAAGCCGAGCTCTGGAAAAAGAAGAGTCCTAAAAATACTCAAGTTTGTGGCCAAATGCAATCCTTAACTGTAAAAGGCTAAATCAGTGTGCACCTCTGACACCGACAGGAAAGGACTGCGTGCCAATAAACATCACTGAAGTTTTTTGGGTTTTGTTTTTTTAAATATCAAACATGTTTTTCACGGTTACCCAAGGCAGCAATGGATGCTCTAATAACAAAACCAGCCGTGTTTTAATAACAAAAACCCCTCTCCCTGCCCGACACCACCAGCACTATCAACAACTAATTTCATAGCGGCACTATCTTCACAGCCACCTTCTTCATGATCAAAGAAACTGGAATTATATCCTCCCAAGTTTGTATTACTTCATTGTTTCCTGAAATAATTACAGTTCCCTGAAACACCCTGGTATTTTGAAAACTAACAAAACTTCCCTCCAAATCTATTCAACAACCCAACCAACCCACCCCAAACAAACAAACAAAAAAAAGGCAAAAATCGTTGAGCAGATGTGGGAACAAGGTCCAATATATCAAACCAAAGGAAAAGGCTTTTGCCCATGACTCTGAAGGCCATGGAAGGCACATTCAAACAAGGAGTGCTCTTCAACTAGGAATCCTCAGGTCTGATGGAGATGGAAAACTTTTTTTCATTAATAAAAAAATAAAATAAAAATCTACAGACACAATATTCCCTGCCTTGGAGCTCAGAGAAGAGATTTGAAAGACTGGATAGAGTTTAATTTTATTTTAGTAACTGAAGACACTCCTAGAAATACAAACAAAGCTGTCTGGATAAAACAGGTTTCAAACATCCATGTTTGAAGCCAACTAAGCCTGTTTGCTGCTTTGTTGAAGCACACCTAAGAATTCTCTCGCACTCTTATCTCCTTATCAAAAATAAAATAATAATAAAAAAAGGATTAACAACCAGACTCTAAGAGAACAGCCGTTCTAATGAGACTTTTAGACACAAATAAAACTGGAAAGCAGCAGAAGTCTTTCAAGAAACGTGAATATGTCAAGTACACTTTTGCACTGTTAGCATGAATTTTAGTTTTTATTGAGTTTAATTAGTGGGGTAAGAAAAATCACTTTACTCACAAACTTACACATTTGATCTAGAAGTCACTCGACAGAATAACCATCAGACGCCATCAGACTGTTGACGGGGTTATTCCAGTAATACTGTTCATGATGATAAAAAGCCCAAAGTCCTTAAGTCTGTGTGATCTACCCCGTCTCCGAGCACAGAGATGACTAGCTAGCAGTAGGTAACTAGCTAAGGCCTAACAAAAAGTTGTCTGAGGTTTTCTTCATCCCTGGAAAGCAATCAAGACGTTTGTGTGTGTGATGAGTTTTCCCAGAATGATTGGTTATATTCATTAACTCAAGCAGCACAGAGAGTATCTTTCACTCAATTAATCTCCAGGCATGGGGATAGTACTTGTGAATCATCTTGCCATTTCTCATTGCTTGGTTAGCGATAATTTTGTGCTCCGCTACTGCTCGCTGTTGAGAGAAGTTACAACAATGATGAATGGCAGCAAGTCTCATTACGGTTACTTCGGCATTCCTCTGCCAACCTACAATAGGGTCTTTCTAATTAAAGCTCAGGAGAGTGAAGCTTCTCAAGTCATAATAGATGTTGCGTGCTCTGGCAAACAGTTAAATTTGCTCTAAGGCAAGTCTGAACCTGCATTTCACAAAAAACAAGACTGTTTTATTATTTTAGTATGTCGGTGCGCAACATCCCACATCACAGACGCCTAACTTGGAGAATTCAACTGGATTTCAAACTGGTACCTCGCCCACCCCCCAGGAAATAACAAGTGCAAACCTGGGCTCTACATAAAATGCAGCATCAACAACCGCAAGTCGAAGCGGATCTCTCCAGTTCTTTAAGAGTGAGAGCTGTAATCATGAGTCAAAAGAAAAAAAAGAAAAATACAGAATCACTGCTTCTAATTCTGTGGGAGATGGTAAAAGCTGCCACAGGGACCAGCTGAATGGCAATGCTGGAATTGTGTCAGTCCCCTTCCCCGTCCCAGTACGGTCCTTCAGCCAGGAGCTGATTTATTCCAGGTACGTGGTGAGGGGGCAGAGAAGGGAAGCACCATTTACTACAGCGTCTAAAGAAAACATGGCAAGAAGTACAAAACACCCATTTGAACAAACCTACATATATTTCAGGAAATTAAATACAAAAATGCAAGTTCTCTGCAAGTCCCACACTCACCTTCCTTTTATTATTTTTTTTTTAATACTTTGAAGTTGGAAACGCATGAAGTAGAAAGTTGGGGATATTTTCCTTTTTTTCAAGCTAGGTGCTGATCCTCCTTGTCAGAAGTTTGACTCCAGAACACGAGAACTGCCAGCCAAGGGTCAGTCCACAGGTCCACCTGCAGGTTCCTCTACATCATCCTACAACAAGGAGCTTCACAAACAAGACTGATTTGTGATGAGTGCTCCTTTTTTTTTCCCCCCCTCTTTAGACTGCTGACTGATAACATCGTTATCATTCTTTTTTTTGTGACAAAACAACTCTGAATTTCCTACTGGCCCTTTACAAAGACCCTTTACTGGTCTTTACAAAATCCAGGATTAAAAACTCGACCACGCAAGATTATTTAGAGAATTCCAGGTGTAATAATGAGTTACAGCCATGTGAATTAGTTCAAGGAGTCTGCATTTGCACAGCGCTTCAAAGCCCCGCAGTGGCCTGGAGTTCCTGGAACAAGCCAGTTGCGCTCACGGTCTTTATATCACTCCCTACAAAGTATCATAGTCCAAATATGTAGAAGTAGGAGTAGAAATACAAATATTAGAAAACTAGAGTAGTAGAAATAAAGATGACAGTCACTAATCTCTTAAAGAAAGCTTTCAAATGGGCTTTTAAAATAAATTATTCCACCTACCACATAAAACAGCACAAGCTTGACTGCAAGAAGCAGCTGATAATGAACTTTAATCATTTTCAGCCTGCGTAACTATTACACAAAACGATTTACAAGCTCCACAAATTAATCAATCCAAACAGCGGCTTGCACTTTTTACCTATTCACAGGCAACACTCCTAATTTTATCTAGAAAGACCAGAACGGGTATGTATATATAAGCCGCCACCATCCTGGGCTGGAGGCACTGCTCGTTTGGTGGTACCATCACTCCTCCCCAACATGGCCCGGGGCACCTTCCTGGGCTCCCAAGGCAGCTCCACCAAGGCCATCCACAAATAACGATGGCATTGTGGTGCCAGGATACTGCCACAAACCCACCGGCACAGCCAGCCCACCACTCCAAACAGCCCCAGTGGTAGCTCCTGGACTAAGTAAGGTCTCCTCACTGCAGGAGACAACTTGGTTCCTCAGCAGCAGATCAGGGAAACCCCAGGATCCTTGGAAGTAGTTTCTCAGATTCCCCACCACGTAATCAAGTCAGCGGAGGAACGAGCCAAACCACAGCTCGACGATGACAGCTGGAAATAGAGGTTATAGTTTAAAAACTCATATTGGCACCTCTCAAGGTCTATTTAGTTAAGGATGGAAACAGATGTAGAGCCCAGCTCCTCACCTGGCACAAACCTCCACTGACGCCAGTGATTTATAGGAGCTGTTTGTGCCTCGCTTTTCCGCACGTACTTTCTTTTGGGGCCGCTAGGATTTAGACTGTAATTTTGCCTGACACCCGGTACCAGCCCACATAGGAGGAAGCTGCCTGCCTCGCAGAAGACAACGATAACCAGAAGCGACAGCTTGCATTTGCCACAGCATTTCATTTGCCAAAGTCCTACAGGAAAACACCGCTAACGATACCGCAAGATGATGATGGGGGGATGGGGCTGGATGGGGCTTTGAGCAACCTGCTGTAGTCAGAGGTGTCCCTGCCCACGGCAGGGGGGTTGGAACTTGATGATCTTTAAGGTCCCTTCCAACTCTAACCATTCTATGATTCTATGAGAAAATGGTACTTGAAATTATTCAACAGGTTATGCGAGGAACTCTTAGCCAAGAGGGGCGATACTTCCCAGCATGAAGATTAAAACCTGCTCTCAATCGCACGATGAGTTTGCCTAGTCACTATTTAAGACAATCTGTTGACATTTTGGGATGCGATCCCCTCCCCAAAAATTCACGGTGTTTCATGTATGCGATCTTTAAGACATAATGCTCAAACCAAGATTAAACATTTGCCAGATTTAGGAAACTCCTGCAGTCATGTCATCTCCTAAGTGGCCCGAGACGCCACCAGCGACGTTCATTTGAAAGGTCTCGGGCAGGTCTGTCACACAGGGGCAGCCACCAGAAGGATCTTCCCAAAGGACTGGGAAAGCATCTCACCATGGAGGGCAGCACAGGAGGCTCTCGGTGCCAGAGACACAGCCCAGGCAGCAGAAACCACGCGGGCTGGAGCTCGCAGGCTCCACCTATTAAGAAGCAAGAGGCAGGAGATTTGGGGGCAGGCCAGGGAGACTGAAAGGGAAACACATGGTGCTCAGCAGTTGAGCTGATACGCCAGAGTGGGTGCTGGCTTCCTCAAGATGTAGGAATACCTAAAGCCCTCTCCACCTTCTGGAAAGGAAGATAGTGACACCGAGGGAAGGTACCTCACAGGTGCTCAAGAACTGAGATGATCATGGATTTCCAGATCATCATCCAGAAAGCTGATGATGTTCTCGGACATGAACCGCTTTGTGGGTCTGATTTACCTCTCAGCATCTGCCACACGCACTGCTGCTTTCTGGGGTAAGGCTGGGAGGGGAGGGGGAAGCGAGACGGAGCCTGGAAGAGAAGAGTGTGCCTCTTGGAGTCAGGTCATAAACGATGGGAAAAATCTCCCAAGTTCTGGTAAACCCAGTATGTCTTTATCCTATCCATTTCCCACTCCTAGTGTCTAGCAAAAAACAACCTCTGCAGAGTATCATGATCTCAAATGTCTTGAGCACTTATTCTACACACAGATATCAGTAGGAGAGAGACAAAACATCTGCAACACACACTGCACTTATAAAAAAGCCAGCAGAGATTGAGAAACAAGGGTAAAGAGATAGGAAACTTTAAAACTCCGAGAGTTACAAGCCACTACCAGTATCAGAAGCTACCAGAATTTTGCTTTTAGAGGGCATCTGGAGCAGAACAACATCCATGTAAGAGATGGGAAGCGAGGGGATGTACCTTGTTCCTGAGCCAACGTCTGAAACTCCCCACAGTGACACCACGTCACTAAAAAACACTCTGAGCCGCTCTATTTCAGAAACGCGCCTTGCTAAGGTTTGGAACACAGAGAGCAGCACAATGACGGGGGACTTTCAGACAAAGAGCCATAAAGTGATATAAAGGAATAAAAATCAGGAAAACACCCGTGACCCTTTCCCATTCAGCTGCCACCTTTGTGCAGAGTAAGGGAGAAAACGTGCGATATCCACTGCCTCGCGGGGCAGACGAGGAGAAAGGAACGTCTTGTGTAAACCAGGGAATTGGATATCAGGTGAAGAATCCTCCTGAAGGCCCTTATGAAGTTAGAGAACAAAAATTCCAGAGAAAAAGCAAACTTGTTCAACTGATTTTAAAACATAAACAAAGAAAATAAATTAAAAATAAAATTTAAAGCCCCAAACCTTTCCTCTAACCACAAGCAAGCCTCCTGTTTTCTCCACGGGAATGAGAAAGAAGGAGAAACCAGCATGAGAGTACCATCACAACACTAATGCATGGGGGGTAGTAACATACGTTTTTAAAAGCTCAACTTCAAATCAAGGTGCATTTTGTTCCTGAAAATGAAGTTATTCATCAAGCTTTCTTAGTTGTTACAAATCCGCGTACATTAAGTAACAACAGACTGTATTTCACAGCAGCTAGCAGTTATCTTTTTATTGTCTACCCAAACTAAACCCACCACCTTTAAAGCAGCGCTGGCACGCGTGTGGGTTTTGTATACCATCCAGCACAGAACTGCAGGCTTTAAACAGAAGGCTGCTCTTTCCCAAGTGACAATAAAAATCTGAGTTTAGGTCAGGACTGTCATAAAACCAAGAGGCCATATTTAAGTGCCAGATTTGGGAAGGAACCATAAGCAACATCAAACACCAGTAACGCAGCCAAGCAAATTCTTCAGCCTTTTCCCTGTAGTGATAAAGAGCGATGGATAGACTGCCTTCCTCACAGCCAGCAAGCCAAATTTTAACCAGTTGCTTCTGTTTGAGTTGAAGTAACACAATCTTGAATTTTTAGGTGAGGAGTGGAAGCACTGAAACCATGTTACCAACCAGCAGAAACATCAGACTACAGATAAACCCCCCCCCCCCCCAATTACTAACATAGGGATAGTTTGTCTCCCCAGCCATTTAAGAGCAGTTTGGTGACAAGCCCCATGATTTTTTTCCTCCGGTTGATTTTTCTCAATTTTTTGCCCTGCTAGGGATAATCAACAGAAATAAAAATATATTGGAAAACATGTACTAAAATATTATTTGGAAAAAAAAAAAAAAGGGGGTATATATTCAGGTATTCAGGTACTGAAAATATGAAGAACCACCAATAACGATGCCATGATTTACGTCTTTATTTTCTAGAACATAATCCCTCCTGTGCTTGCTTTGTCAATAAAGGTCATTCGTCCGTGACCTAATTCTCCACTTCCCTGTGGTTTCTGCAATTTTTCTGTCAGTGATGTCGTTCTTTAATTTTCTGCTGTACGCATATGTTTCACCACATTCAATGGTCGGGATTTACAGAAGTGATATAGCCCACTTGTCTTGCCAGGCTTTTGTTTTCTTACGACTGTAACAGGAACGGTCTCACTGCCTTAAAAGTGTGCACAGTAGAACAAAATTTAAAGAAAAAAAAAAAGTGTTCAGTACTTTACAAAATAACTGCAAAGTCCAAGTCGCTGTTTTGACCACTTCGTTAATTTGCCCAGAATTAAGCCAATTCATTACGGGCAACAGATTTTCACACTTGATTTTTGATAATGACTTCCTCCACAAAGATTTTCTAGCACAACATTTGTTAATTAAACATTTCTGCAAAAAGAAACCAGCAAATGGTAAAATACAAATATGGTAATTATTTCTGGCTTATAAGATTTTTACTGTAACACAATTCATCATCCAGGACCAGGAATTAGAGGGGGTTTTTTTTAAGTTATCAGTGATGAGACCACTCGCAACCCCCTGCGCGCTACAAGATCACTTCTCGAGTGTTTTGCTCAATTTTTAGTGGCCTCCACCAAACCCCTTTGAACCTTCCACACACCCTGTTGGTCTCCAAGCAGATTTAATTAGATTTACACTCCAAGACTTTCCTAGTGTCTTTCTTCAAGCTCAAACGAAGTTCAGGCTTCAGATTTCAGTCTCACTTACTCCTGCCTCCCCAGGTTGAGGATTTAATGCAATTAACTCTTTTTGCTTAATTCTACAGAACAAACAGCCGCACATGTCTGCTGTTGGAACAAGGAAGAAAAGAATGCCGACGGGTTAGAGCAAACCAGCCAGTGCTGTGGCATCTTGGAAAAATATTCTGTGTTCTGTGGCGATGTAATTACAGCCAACGGGCCCCCTGCGAATACCAATAAAACAGTCTGCACCTCTGTAAAAAAAAAACAAACATTATATACTTGGGTGACCTGCACTGAATTAAAAAAAAAATCAGCATTTAAATGCCAAGTTGCACAATAAGTGACACAAAGAGGCTTTAGAAACAATTCAAGAGGGAAGGGAAATCACGGATTTCTGTGCTTCGTGTTGAGCTGGATCACTTCCCCACACACACAGTTTCTCTGGCCCAAAAAACCCCCAATAAAATATGTTGTGATATCTTCATTTTGTGCCAGATCTATTTTTCATCCGACACGTATCTTCTGAGAAGATACAAAACTGACAGCCTGTGGTTTGCATCATCTCACAGCATTGAAAATTTTTCCTGACTTCTGCAATGATGTGATTTATATAGGATATTCATTCTTATCTATAGAGAATACCTTATAAATTATACACATTTCCTAACCCACTTTGTCTTTATTCTGCAAGGGGAAGGTCATCTCATTCATTCACGTCAGAGAGCGCAAAGTCACAGCAGAGGAAAAAGACAAACCTGTGTGTACACACAGTCTTAATCTCATTCATAACCGTATATCCACTTAAACCCCTTTTTATTCATTTCTATTTTTATACTCTTTAGGGAATAACAGGGTACATACTGAATAATGTATATAATTCCATGTCCTCTGTAATGCCCAAAAAAAAAAAAAATACACTATTTCAAGATACATTAAGTAGCTTGCTACTGAGGCGTACTAACACATTAGCAAATCCATTACACTGAACAACACTGGAAAAATCACTGAATCAACACTGAAATTAAGAAGAACAGGCTCTGGAAAAGTCTACCACAAAGTCATTGTTTAGGCCATTTAAAACTACCTGGCAGTTCTCAAAGCCCTGGAAGAGTTTCAGTGTTCAGAACGTGGCTGGCAAGAAGCAGCAGCTAAGCCACAGGTCCATCATGGAAGACCACCTCGGACACGATCTGAAGGCAGCTTGGAGAACTTCCCAGTTGACTTTGGTGGGTGGTGGGTAAAGCCCACACAGGAATGGACACTCCAGGGCTCGGGTTCAAGCAGGAGCCAAACAGAGACAAAGCCAGCAGATGCTTCCTCCTACCCAAACTCCAGTTGACTGTGACCTTGCTGACCCCTCAGTGCTCACGTCCCACAAACCGGCCGGTCCCAAACCGCCACCAAAAGCCATTAAGCCTCTTCAAAACTCGCTATTGCCTCCCCGACAGTCAAAAGCACAGGCTGTTTCTTATTATTACTCATTACTCACTAACCGTCTCCATCAGCACTGCTTGATATTACAAAATGAAATTTAAGAAAGCTTATTACCTCCCACACCAAGTTTAATTGACTGTAGATCAGATGCAGCAGAACTGCTTCACGAGCGTATTTACCAACACAGTAGAAACTGAGATACCACAGAGAGAGGCTTGAAACTTCTTTGAAAGACAAAGGTGAACACAAATCCCAGTTTTAAACTCAAAGTTCCGCTTTCAATCAGAGATTTAGCAAAAATGGCTAAAAAAAAAATTGTTTTGAGAAGTGTTCGTTCCTCTAGGTTGCTCCAACCTGGACATCTCACTCAAGAAGACATTACCTAAACCTTGACCATCTGATGCACCACATCCGAATTCACTGTTAATTTTCAAAAGCATAAAACAGAGCGGTTGTGCCATGTGTTTAATGGGCATCTCAACAAGGACAACTGTGGCATTACCCTGTGGATGAATGACCTAATTAAATGCAGCAAAATGCATCAGGAATGGATGATCAAGGGACAGAGTTTCTTACACCAGCCGCAAATTTAGAAAGAACTTCAATGAAATAAAATGCAGTCAGAAAGTCATAACTCGGGTGAGGTTTTTTGTAAACGTTTAGGCACAATTGAGTCAGAATATCTGCTTCTCATCCAAATGAAGTTTATGCTCGTTGTGCAGCGAGTTGTTCACTCTTTCACTCTGGCTTTGCACGATAAAGCTTAGATAAAGCATATGGTGAATTCTTGCAATTAAAACAGTTTCATGACATTACTTAGTATTGGACTTCCCACCACTCCACCAGCAAACACTGAATTTTCCTACCAGCTGAGTATTACAAGAGTTCAGATCATCTAGTCACTATATAAACATTCATTTTCACTGATCAAGATGCCAACACCCACAGCCTAAAACTGCCCATATTCTGTAGCTTTGCTCAATACCAAAGTTTCCTCAAAAATCTTCTTGGCCTTCGGAACAAACTCTTACTTCTTCACCTGTATCTGTATCCTTGATGTGCATTTGAATTTCCTCTTAAAATTCATGAGGCTATTATTTCTGATGGGCTACTTTGTGAAGACTGTATTACACAGCCACCTGTTGCGACAGCAAAAAAACACCAGAAATCCCACTAGTCTCTTATTAACAGGTTTCATCGTATTATATTCAAATTATAAACTAAGCAGGCTTATGAATATTTCCGTTTGAACTAAAATACCCGTTTCTCATGTGAAATCGAGTTTATGATAATACAGAGCTTATCTTCACAGTTTGATGCCTTTGTCCTTCCGTGGATAAATAGTCTGCATATTAACACATCAGTGATAACTGTCCTTGGACTTGTTCAGGAACTTCAGTAGGATTTTTTTAATTTTTTTTTTTTTTTTTTAAAGTAAAAATCACCTCCACCCAGTGTTCTATTGTTGGTCTCACCCCAAATTTTCATACTGGATGGAGCAGAAGTTTTAGAGGCGTTTAACCAGGAAGGAAAGAAAACTAAACAAAAGAATTATTTCCCTCATTTCAAACAAGTAAAATAATTTAAAAAAAAGATAAAAGCAAACAATGCTTGCCACATCTCTTGTACACTTTATCTCACAGCTCTGACCCGCTGCCAGCTATGACACTCCGTGCACCAAGCAGGAGGGCTTTGCGCTGGCATTTTTGTCCACTGGCATTTGGGACAAGCCACGCACGCGCTTCCACACAACACATTTTCACCAAAATTGGACCCAGATTCCTATTTTAAAGCAAGGACTCAGAAGCAAAGGCCTGAGAATACACACACCCTCCCTATTTAAACACAGTAAGTGGCATCAGCACCTTCTCGGCTGTTTTCACTGGTGGGCACCACCAAGCCTTGCTGGTCCCTCAGCGGCCCTCCTTCCAGAAACCAGTCTCTTCCCTTGGGTAAGATCTCCACCTCTCTGGGAGGCAGCCTCTTGCCTTGGACACCCGGTTCCCATATTCTCGTTACAAGTTTTCTAACAATGGTTCAACCAGGAAACGAGAAAACACATTACAAACTTTAATTTCCCCTCCTCCTTGCATTTTTCCCCGGATCAAAAAGGAGTCGCTGCTGACTGAAATGAAAGCACCAGGCGCGCCCTTCGCGCAAGAACAAAACCGCTTTTCTCTTCACACAAGTTTCAGGCATCTGCCTCAATCTCCAGTAGCTCAAGTCACCATAATTCCTTCTTTTATCTCCGTAGGGACCATGCTGCTTCTTTGATAAAACAGTGCTCTCTTTGTGTTTGACTGTTTTCTATTGCACCAACGTCATAGCTAGACAACTCATGTCACGTCCGCTTTCCATAAAATACTGTCAGTCTACACAATTTCCAAGCCATCTTTTTCTCCACTTGATGAAAGTACTCTGTAGCCCCAGTAGAAAGCACAACGCCATCCCCATCACTCACCTTTTTCTCTCCAGCTAAACTATTTCTCAGTAGACAAACATTTCCTCTCCATTGGTTTTGGCCATGCCACTCCCCACATACTCCTCACATTAACCTTATATATCTGAGTAATCCTCTCAAGGCACTCTTAATTACCTACTTAACAGTGTTCAAAGTCTTAACGCTACCACGTGGTCTCCTGGTTACACAATAAAAGGCCAAAGATAAGAAAATTGAGGAAAACTAACAGGACTGTTAACTTGGTTTTATTACTCGCTCATGTACATGGGTGTTGATTTGGATTTGCCCATATGAAGTAGAACAAAAATAGAAAAGGCCGCAATTATTTTCCCCCCTCCTTCTCCTATGCAACATTTGAAATTTTACCTGCTCCTCCAGGTTCTCTCAGGCAGCTGACAAGCATTTAAGTAACGTCTTGCAAGCCAACTGCAAAGCCAGGAGGAGAAACATGTGTAGAGATTTGAGTAACTGAAACAATGAGCAGCTCTGCAGGAAAATGAATTTAATTAAAGTTACTCATGCAGACTCTTAGCCTTAGAAATCTATAAATCTGAAAAATCATTTCCCTTTCAATTAGGTTTGTATTT
The DNA here is from genome assembly GCA_013398295.1 of Chionis minor. Lineage (NCBI taxonomy): Eukaryota > Metazoa > Chordata > Aves > Charadriiformes > Chionidae > Chionis > Chionis minor. The sequence goes on along the minus strand of VZSF01005159.1, from coordinate 150,394 downwards.
GTCATTTCAGAGAGATAGAAACAAGTCCCCACCGACCGAGTTTTCCAATACTGAGTAATTAGGAGAAATACATAACGCAGGACTGCAAAACGTCTCATGTAAGAAAAATTCAGAAAAGCCAGTGAGGCTCTACAGCCCTCACAAGTCCCACCACAGCCAAACGATTCTTTTTTAAAGTTAAAAGTACAGCTGTATCAACTGGAGATGTTTCAAGACGGCGTCTGTGTTATGAGTAATACCCCGAGGAGGACTCGCGTCACCTAACTCGCACTTCTTATGTAATTGCTGGGGGGGAAAAAAAAAATAAGTTTCTTGCAGAGGATTTTTTAGAGCATCTGAATGAGACACCTGATCCCAACTGCACTCTCAGCCCCCTTCTCCACCACTGTCTGGAGCCTGCAGAGACTCACTCACCTCCTAGCCTGGCTGCCCCATCTCTCCCGCATGAGACGCAGTCCAATATATCAAAGGAACGAGCAAAAATTATGCTGCTGACTGCAGAGTCATTTCTGACCAAGTTTTGGACAATCCCATTCAGCAGCTTTCTCAATATTCACCCAAGCCAGGAGATGGTGACTCTCTGCAGCAGCAGCACTGCCACTTCCCTGCTGCTGCCCACTGGTGGGAAAGGTAGTTCTGCAGGACATCACAGGACACATCCAGGTTAACTTTGCTATGTCCAAACAGAGCTTCTGCTGATCAAATAATCCATCGCTGATTTTTCTGAGGTCATTTATTTCTTCCTCTCACCCCCCTGTCACAGCAACTTGCAAGGATGTAGGCTGAACTCCTGATTTCCAATTGTTGCAGTCAAATCATAGAATCACAGAATCACTTGGGTTGGAAGAGACCTTCAAGATCATCGAGTCCAACCATAAACCTACACTGCCAAAACCACCCCTAACCCATGTCCCTCAGCACCACATCTACCTGTCTTTTAAATACCTCCAGGGACAGCGATTCCACCACCTCCCTGGGCAGCCTGTTCCAATGTTTGATGATCCTTTCAGTGGAGACATTTCTCATAATATCCAAGCTAAACCTCCCCTGGCACAACTTGAGGCCATTTCCTCTTGTCCTATCGCTTGTTCCTTGGGAGAAGAGACTGACCCCCACCTGGCTATAACCTCCTTTCAGGTAGTTGTAGATGGTGATAAGGTCTCCCCTCAACCTTCTCTTCTCCAGGCTGAACAATCCCAACTCTCTCAGCTGCTCCTCATAAGACTTGTTCTCCAGAATATTCCCCTTCACGCCATTCTGGTGACAGGGGAGCACTCAGGATGTCAGGAACGGTGGCAATTAATAGTTTGTTGTTCTGTGCGTGCTCACCAAAAATTGCACTCATTCCAGTAAGAGGAATCCAGGGCTCATACTCTCCACTGTTAAGATTTTTCAAAGCCATTTTGTGGTAATCACACACAGTAGAAAGAGCCGTTAGCGCTCACAGATGTGGTATTCACAGTATTCTGGTGGATCAGCTGTTTTTCCAAAAAAATGAGCCTGAATGAAATCAAAGTTAATGTGAAGGTTCCCAGCTCTTCCCCTAGGCAAAACTCCCACTGAGCCTAGCAAGAACTGAATCAGACTGACGAAGGGTTTAACATCACTGGTTTTATTTGAAAGCGGGGATCCAATCCCACAATTTATCTGTGCACACACACAAAAAAAAACCCCACACTTCACTTGACCTGGCAGTAAGTTATTCATTCAGAAGGAATACGATGTTGTCGCTAAAAAAAAAAAAAAAAAAGCTTCAAAGAGCGAAGAAGAATAGATATTTCACCTCATCCACCTCTCAACAGTGGTAAATGGGAGTGATATGTGCAAAAGTTTCAGTAAACCACGGAGAAAGCCATCCTTCTCTGCAGGAAAAGTTAAACCACACAGCCTTTTAGAAATCCCACTTTACCACAGGTGAGGACCGCTTGTTAAACAAACAGGGCAACAGGTCGAATATTTGGGATTTCCTTCCCTCCTCCGTATTCTCTGGTCAGAAAAATTACTACAGCAGTTTGTAAGACGATGGCTGTTACAGGGAATTTTGTCAGATGTGCACCCCCACCATGCGTGCCAATCCTTGTTAAGTTACAGGTTTTTAGGAGCAAGCTAGATCTATAATCAAGTTTGGAGCAGCATCCTAATCCTTAGTGAAGAGGCATGGAGGACACATGGAAGCGAGCAGGGGAAAATACCCTATTACCTCTAAGGAAAAAAAGAAAAGCAGCAACATTTCCCCCCCCACAAACCCAACTTCAATGCAAGTAAAACAGGACTGTGAAAATAAGCGTAGCTATACAAATTTTTCTTTGAATTTATTTCTGCTGTAGCATCACGTGTGTTTACACCGCAGTACTCTAGAAGTTTAGATCTCCTCTGATTTTCAGCTAGCATAACAAAAAAAAAAATCTTCATATTGTCGCATCTGAATGGCATTAACACTTTGCACTTCAGAGACTATGTAAATGAGAGGAGAGATCATTTGCTTATTTGGATCACTGCTTGTTTCTGTAGGATGCGAAGCTCTGGTACAGCTGCTGTCAGCTCGGCAGGAAGATCCCCCAGCAGAGCGAGGAAGCTGGAATGGTGGGCGGTACACACTGCCCACCCAAAAGGACCCCAAAAGGGCACGAAATAGGCTCGTCTTTTATGTGCGAAAGAAATGCTCCAACGAGACAAGACAGAATCATAGAATCACTTGGGTTGGAAGAGACCTTCAAGATCATCAAGTCCAACCATAAACCTACACTGCCAAAACCACCCCTAACCCATGTCCCTCAGCACCACGTCTGCCCGGCTTTTAAATACCTCCAGGGATGGCGATTCCACCACCTCCCTGGGCAGCCTGTTCCAATGCTTGATAACCCTTTTGGTAAAGAAGTTTTTCCTAATATCCAACCTAAACCTCCCCGGCACAACTTGAGGCCATTTCCTCTTGTTCTGTCACTTGTCACTTGGGAGAAGAGACTGACCCCACCTGGCTATAACCTCCTCTCAGGGAGTTGTAGAGAGTGAGAAGGTCTCCCCTCAACCTTCTCTTCTCCAGGCTGAACAATCCCACCTCCCTCAGCCGCTCCTCATGGGACTTGTTCTCCAGACCCCTCACCAGCTCCGTTGCCCTTCTCTGGACACGCTCCAGCACCTCAATGTCTCTCCGACACTGCGGTGCCCAAAACTGAACCCAGCACTCGAGCTGCGGCCTCACCAGTGCTGAGTGTGTTCCATCCAGAATGCGGACATTAAGCAGAGTAGATTGCTGCTCCAAACACAGGGAGTGCCTGAGCCAGAGACTCACTGTAGTCTATTAGAGATCGGACATGCAGCCTCGAGTCATTATATATGCTTAAAGTTATCTACCTGACGAGTTACTTGTTTGCCTCAGAAGGCCGCAGCGACGTTGATACAGTGAGAATTCATTCCTTCTCATTTTGCAGGACCTCCTCTAGGCAGAAGCAGCGCAACAACCCCACCTTCCTCTCCTAACCTTTGACAAGCCCGCTGAAAATAAATATTCAAACAATTTAATACATCTACATTCTTCCGAAAACTGCTTGACCTGACACCCCGGTGATGTTCACATTGGTAATTATAAGAGAAGGCAGTTTATCAAAGCATATGCTCTTCTGGAGAGTTTGTTTATCCACATCCAGACTTTGTGTAGACTGTTGGGTATAGTTCATTAGCAGCCCAAGATGCCCACGATCCCTCCACGCTCAGCGTGCTACACGTATTTTGACAAACAATTAATCAGAACTCAGTACTGCATCTGGCTTGTATTTACAGCCAAAGAATCAATTGGGTTGAAAAAGCATCTGAAAGGGTAATACTTCAACCTGATGACTTTGTAGTTGGGTTTTGTTTTCCTGGAAGGAATCTGCTAGCATATCATGTTTGAGAGACCCAACAGACATTGAATTTATGAGCCTTTAGGTAAACAAAACATATGGTGCTTGCTATGTTCCATCTATCTGGTAATCAGTCATTTAGCAATAAATGCACAATAAAATTTGGCCAGCTTCTCAAGACACGACATCTGAGGAGATCAATTACAGACTTAATTTAGACAAATTTTTCATAGCAATTTTTTTTCTTCGTATTACATTATCTTTCTTGTTCCATGAAGTTTTCATTAACTCCTGTGGAAAATGAGACCTGGGTTCTTCAAATCATAATACGGATGTAAAATATCTGCAAGTTTAGGGTATGAAATGATGGATTAATCTGAGTCAATGACCAATAATAGCGCCAAGTTCTTCCGTCTGTAATTATATCGCCAACACCATCTAAAAAACAGCGAAGATTGTTATTTTACTGTTAACTGAGGCTTCTAAGAAGAGTTCTCGCCTCCCAGGTCTCCATCCTAGAGCAGCACCTGCAAGTCCCAGGTGGGAACCAAGTCCACCCTGGACTTGGGATTACAGAAGGGAGGTCGGGATCAGCGCTTCTCCCAGGGCTTTGGACACCTCCCTGCCCAGAGGGGTCCATGGCCCAGACCTTGGTTACATCCACGCTGGGGCACAGCCACAAAGGAATTTCTCACAGAAACTCAAGACAAAATTTTCAGCCTAGTCAGACACGTTCCTCCAATTTTTAACCACATCACACATCTTAAGGGGGAAGGGGAAAGGGAGTGAAAAATAAGAGAACAAAACAATTAAAGGATGGCTGCCTTTTAGTTCTACTCCAGGGAATGCCACACACTAAAGGGCCACTTGCAGTAAGCACCTAAACCCTTCCCACTTTTAGACGAGACTGCCGGACTGCGGGGACATTTGCTTTGCTGTGCTGAGACAACGAATACTCAGGTTTTCCACACTGAGAGTAAAAATCTACAGAAGACAAACACTCCGAGAACTTCTCCATGTATTTTCTGATCAGATTGGGAACTTGGGGGATACTGAGGCCCATATCCAAGTGCAGGCGAATACTGGGAGCACTGAATTAGGACGAGCAGCGGGACTCGGGGAAGGCAGCAATAGCATCTCTGCCCAGGGACTCCCAGCTGTGCCCCCGGGCAACCTGGCCAGCACAGAGCAGGCGGGAGCGGAGCACCCTGGCAAGCAGCACTTGGCTCTCAGAGGCCAGGAACTATCAGAACCTCTCCAAAGCTCAAGAGGCAGGGCGTTAAAAACACAGGAATTTCACCAGCATGTTCAATAACATCAGCCCGTTCAGGGTCGAGCAGCAACTGGCTCCAAGTCCAAGTACAACAGAGATCACAGAAATCTCGGGAGATTCAGGTGCCCACTGGAAGTGTTCAGCAGGACCTTTGCCTTTTGTGGGTCTATCCTTAAGGCTCCAAGGATTTATATGCCAAACTTTGGACAAATGTGTTGAATGAGTTCCTCCAGCCACATTTCCTGCGTGATTACTGTGAGGGTGGTGAGGCACTGGAACAGGTTGCCCAGAGAGGTTGTTGAGGCCCCATCCCTGGAGGTGTTCAAGGCCAGGCTGGATGTGGCCTTGGGCAACCTGCTCTAGGGGGAGGTGTCCCTGCCTATGGCAGGGGGGTTGGAACTCGATGATCTGCAAGGTCCCTTCCAACCTAAACCATTCTATGACTCTATGCCTTACTGAATGAAGATAGCTAAATTTATCACTGAGATGCACTAAATAAGGGTGACGCTCTACTTGGCAGCCATGTAGAGTTGAGTTATGTATTAATAGGTCCAGAAAATGCTCAAAACTCATATTAAGCAACTCGCCTCTATTCCACAGCCCATGTTCCTCAGACCTTCTCTCCCAATCCCCACAGCACCCAAGCAAGCTTCCAGGTAAGCATTCTCCAAGAGTTTACACGAGGTCCAGGCAGTGTTTCCCCACCCAGCCTGCGTTGGAAGCACAACTATAAAAATAACAGTTTAACCATCCTGTGCCATATAAGACACTTCTCATAATGCTTCTCAGCAAGAATTAGCAACCAGCCATTGCTTTGTGTACACATCCCTGCTTCCATTTCCAGCACAAAACCAGATTTCTTAACGTCAGTTTCATTTATTGCTAAGATGCAGAACAGTGAGAAATGATTAGACACTTGAAAAATCAATTTAAGCATTTTAACATTGGGATCAGACTCTTCAGCTACTGCAATTTGTGTAACACAAGATGCTGCTAAGAGGTCTCCATATAGTGAATTACAGCTGAAATAGAAGATAGTTTCTCTATTTTATTACATCAAGGGAATTTAGCATTAATACTTCAGTAACAAAAGTTGGGAATACAGGAAAAACTGTGGTAAACTACACAAATCAAGATCTGATCCTGCCTTTATTCTAACAAACTTTCTTTACAATAGTGTTGCACTGAAGAACTTTTTTTTTTAATAAACAAATAAAGTACATAATTTAATATCTCATATGGTGTTTAGAAGGCTGGGAGTATGGGGTTACAATTAAATACTGTATTTGGTGTACAAGCACTACAGGCAGAGAACTGGCTTTATACACTGTGTTGTGGGGTTTTTTTGTTTGTTCTTTTTTTTTTTTCCTTTTTTTTTTTTCCTTCATTCATTGGTTCATCTACACTGGAGAGATTCTATAGAGATTCAGATACTCACTCATGTTTTAAAAGCATGTTTTAAAAGCAAAAAAAATCGATATTTCAATATATGCAGTCTGTGAGCTCGACAGAAAAGATAAGAAACAGATGTAGGTCCAGATGAAGAAATGTGTCTATTGTGAAGTTTAAGGGACGATTTGGAACAAAAAATATTGAAGTCAATATGCAGAAAGAAAATCTGTCAGCAAATTGCAATGCTTTACTGAAGTGCAGATACATCTTTCAAAAAAAAAATTTATATGTAGGCTATATGTGGTCTACCAGTTTAAAGGGATTAGAATTCTACTTTACTTCAGCCAAAGGATTCACTCTAAATTAAAAAAAAAAATAATAATAAAAAGAAAGCTCATTGAATTTGAACCATAGATCTCTTAATAAGACTTTCATTTACGAAGCTGCTGGGCCAGGGCAGCACCGCAGGCTCACCAGCAAGAGCATTGTGCTGGGACCAGATACACCAGCCCCCGCAGAGCCCCCTTCCACAGAATCTAACAGACACACAAGAAATGTGTCCTCATAACTGTGCCCAAAAACAGGCATCCAAACAACTTCCAACACAGAAGGTTTGGCGATATCCATAATACTGCCTAGCAATTTCGTAGATTCTAATACGAGAAGTTGTATTTATTCTAAGTCTTGACCAATAACATCTTTCTACCATCTTTGATTAAAAGCCTCCTGCCTCTCCCATCCCAGCTATTACCTCAAGTTCTAAAAAGCTAAAACCTGAAGTTACTAGCAACCAGAAGGCAAATACGGAAACCCAAGTAGTGCTTGAAGTATTTCCTCATCCAGACCAAAGGGTATTTTTTTAATCTTATTTTTCACACTATCACCTTAGCCTCTTATTGTAGCCTATAATATCATCTGAACTCCTGGAATTTTCAAAGACACCAAAATCCAAGTGACCAATCCTTTACCACATTAACAGCATTCATCAGAAACTTCCCAAGGAGCAGCCCTTATGCGCAGTTTGTCATGGTGCCGTCTTACTACTTCCTAGTAAGTGTTAATACTTTATTTAAATGTCCTGAACATTTTTTCTTATTTGATCGAATTCTGCATACTTCATTGCCACGTCTGTTTTAACAAGCCCATTACGCTTCTCTAAGAGACATCTAATATCGTCTCAAAGTATTCTTGCAGCAGAAGCACTGTGTTTGCAATGTGTAACACTATAAATAGAAAAACACTGATTTTCGTTACCTTGTTTCTTTAGGCCTAATTCTATTTACATGTGTCTCAGAAAGGAATTACTACTCATCCTCCCAAGTACAACTCTATCCATTCACCGCTCCTGTAATAAATTAAACAGTCCAAAGAAAAACTAGTGATTTTTCTGAGCTCACGAGCACCGTAACTGAAGTTTTTACTACTTACCAAGTTTTAGAATAGAATCATAGAATCACTTGGGTTGGAAGAGACCTTCAAGATCGAGTCCAACCACAAACCTACACTGCCAAAACCAGCCCTAACCCATGTCCCTCAGCACCACGTCTGCCCGGCTTTTAAATACCTCCAGGGACGGCGATTCCACCACCTCCCTGGGCAGCCTGTGCCAATGCTTGATGACCCTTTCAGTGAAGACATTTCTCCTAATATCCAACCTAAACCTCCCCTGGCACAACTTGAGGCCATTTCCTCTTGTCCTATCGCTTGTCACTTGGGAGAAGAGATTGACCCCACCTGGCTATAACCTCCTTTCAGGGAGTTGTAGAGAGTGAGAAGGTCTCCCCTCAACCTTCTCTTCTCCAGGCTGAACAATCCCAACTCCCTCAGCCACTCCTCAGAAGACTTGTTCTCATTTTCCACACAGACGTGAGGTAGAAGCCTGCTTTCTTTGCCACTTTACGAAGGAAGTCAAACCAGGGCTGATGGAGGCTCAGTGTTTGAGCACAGTGCAAAAGTGTAGAAGATAGACTGCAATCTTGGTTTGAACTTATTATTATGACTAGAGCCAGCCAAAAAAAAAATAATACCAGAGAAGTAGATCCAAGAATGACCACCCACCATTACTAGTGGATAAACGACACTTGGAAAGTGGCCACAAATATTCATGAGCAGGGGGTACTTCTGTTCAGTGCCAGTTCTGCAGAAATTAGAAACAAGACAAGAAAAGCTGACCATGACATAACTAAGACACATATTTTTGCAAGTATATATTTCTTATTCCACTAATACATCTTGAATTGCATATTAAGTTTCCCTTACATTGTCAGGTTTGTGGAATTAAAAAAACCCTAACGCTCACCCTGCCAGTGATAAGCAAATTCTTACTAGCCATCCATGAGCTTGACTATAGATTCAAATAGCCCATTTAGACACCTCTTGTTTAATACACAAATGAGATCAAATATTGTAATTTGCTTCTTTCAAATTAACAGTTTTTCTTGCCTTTTCCTTAGAAACAGGAGTTACCATTGGCTGCTTTAGATGGCGCTTTTTTTGGTAGTAGTATCAGTCCAACAGGAATCCTCCATCACTCCCTGCTGCTCTAAGCAATTTCAAACCAGCTCACACACTTTTAGCACAATTCTAATTAGCTTTGTTCTTACGAGTGGTGAACTTGTTTCAGTCCCATTATATAGATGTTAATTGTTATCTTAACAAAGAATAATGAATTTGCAAAAGTAATAGTTGTTTGACATCTATTTAAAACACCCTTTAATCCCCACTCTGGACTAAAAACAATTAAAATGGGTTAGAAATTATTTTTAATTATCATTACTGTGTTGCATTTTTGTTTAGTTGTTGTTACTGATGATATCTGTACAGCATTGTTTTCTATGGAATCACCTCTATAACAAACCACCTGGAGTTCAGAGGTGGGGAGGCAGGCAGAGTGTCTGGTTTGGTTTTACAGTGTTACCTCTCACTTCGTTATAATACAGATATTTTGGGTGTATGTATATATATATAAATTTTATATATATATAAAGCTCAAAGACCAATAAAATTAACAATTATTTTACATTTTTCAGTCCCTAGGCCACCTTTACTCCCTAAAGTTTCATTGTTTACAGCAGTAGGAGACAAAGGCATGTTTCCAGAAGGTCACCAAAACAAGGTTCTAGCTCTTTAGGAGCTCGACTTAGCATCCTGCACAGCCAAGTCTGCACCCAGACAGGCTAGAAGTAAAAATATTCAAAAATCTGCTAACATCAACCTTCTGCATACAGCATCCATTCACGTGATACCAAAATACTACACCCAACTGCACAACAGTGACAGCTGGCAAAAAATGTGAAGTCATTCTTCCTCTTCGAGAAGTGAAACATGACAGTTTTGTAGCCTCCAAGTTAATTTCCAGACTCTCATGGAACAAAAAGCACCTAAAGATGTTGAAAACATCAGAAGTTTGGGACTGAGCTTCATATAGAGCCCCTTCAGCCCCACATATCCACAAGTGTCATTCACTAGGCATCACTGCAGGAAAATGCAACGTAATGAACTGTACCTTCAAATGCCACAACTACTCCCTTCTATCGCACGTCAACTGCTCCACTACACATTTATTTACTGGTAAATATCAAGACATTACTGTGACAGCTATTCGAGGAATAATTATTCAACAGCAATTTTTGTTCACCCCCAAGGAGTCACGGTATGATCAACCATTAGAAAACTAACCCAAGATTGCAGTATTCAGAACGACACAGCACCTAGGAATGAATTGTCAGGAGCTCTTCAGGATTTTATTGTATCCTGGAAGACAATATGAAAGGCAGTAATCCCAAAGTCTCAATATTTGATACTCTTTTCAATAGTTGTGGTGGTAGCACAGTAGAAGCGCATATTTTAAGTGAAGGAAAGAGAATTAAATCTGAAACAATACAATAGCTGAAGAGTTCAGAGCCAGCCCTGACTTACTATTAGCGCCTTTTTCTATAATTAGGCAAGCCCCAGGAAGCCCAGAAAGAGCAATTACATTTGCCTGAACCAATCTGGGTGAACCTGACCTGATTTAAGCACAAAAAAGCACAACTGGATTTATGATGCTGAGTTTTTCTTGGAAGTAATTCTTCTTTCTCCTTTAATTCACTGCAAAGCCTTTGGTCTCAATACATCCAATAAACTATGGTTTTCACATTCAATATTCATGAAAGCAACATCATAAAAAACCTAATATTGTGTTCGTTTATCTTGTATTTATCTTTAAAAGGTTGGAAAATTATCACTTACCTACTGATTGTATACAAATGAAAATGCTTGGTTACATGAGTGAATGAGCATAACAAGTGTGAAGGCAAATGTTACCATTCCTGAGTCCCTCACCGCGAAATTAAGTGGATTTGTTGGCTGAAGTCACTCTCAGTTTCTGATCTAATGAAGTTACATAGCAGCTAACACATCGCATCTTCTCAACTGCAAATAAAGATCTAGAGTATTTAATTATTGACAACATTAATAAAGCTCCTTTGGTATTATTAATCCTGCCTCAGATGACAATCCTGCAACAGAAGTTAAACTTTCATAATTCAGAGAACTGCCTGCCTTCCATCAGGAAGTTCTGACAACATGTACCTTATCCTCTACCTCCAGCTCTCAATCACAGAAACTAAGGAGAAACTCTAGAACATGCTTCCCCCCAAAAAAGTTATGTGGTAGTATATCAAAAACAATTCCTATTTTGAAAGATAACAAGAATCCTTACCCCAGTTCAACAAGCAAGGACAAGGTCGGGGCGGGGGGGGGGGGGGGGGGG
>VZSF01005159.1:125543-139050 GCA_013398295.1 Chionis minor | reverse complement strand
TGGAGAAGAGGAGTTAATTTTGACTGACTTAATTAGACAGTCCCTCCAAATTCACTTAAATGCATCTGATGTGAAGGGAGAGATGCCGGGGGAGCTCGGTTTCTGTAAAGATCCAGTTCTTTTTGTCTCAGCTGATAAAAAAATACCAGGATGCCTCTTCATGTGCAGATTTTGATGTGCAGATGCCACAAATCCTTGGGGAGTAAAAGCTGCAGAGAAAATTTTCCTCCAATTTCTAGAAAGCCTTTGGGACTGGGGCAAGGAGGTGGGGAGGGGGAGAGGAGAAAGGAGCGGATGGGATATATTTTTCTCTAATAGCATCCAAGTGTCAGGTAACATAAACCAGAAAGTAGCTTGTTGTCTGTGAAGCAAAGAAAACGTCATAGTTTGGGCCCCCTTCCCAGTTAGGTAGCGTAGGCTACAGGTGCCCAAGAAAATCCCTGCGTATGAGCTACCTTGCTGGCACGGAGCCTCCAGCATATCCTACTCTCTTAACACGGACGAGAATAGAAGGTTACCTTCCAGCTCAATTGTCACAATCTCATGCTCGTGACAGACTCAAAACTTTGCTGAAGGCAGAAGCAAGAAGCATGGTGAAAACGTATTTGTACACCAGAGCTTCATCCACAGATCGAAAAAGTCAGCATAAACCTCTTACCAACAGCTGTGGAGTTTCAGAGCACTGTCAATAGATTTTTAGCATGTTTGACACTGTCCGCCTACGACCCAAGCAGATAGGCTGAGACTTTACAAACACAAAAAAAAAAATATACTTCTCGCAACCTGTTTCTCCTAAAGAATTACTGCAAGAAAGAAAATTGTATAGACATCTTCCTGGTAGCTCCTAAATGTAAAAACCACACCACCAAAATAATACCCCATTGGAGGGTTTGAAAAGTGAAGAAAAAATAATTAGTGTGACTCTCAATAGAAAGAAAATACATTAAAAACCCTAATTAGACTTTTCAAAATTAAGGCAAGATCAAAACAAGCAAGAAATGAAGTGCTGTGCTTTTGATTTTTTAAAGCCATATCCCCCACTGAGCCACCTTTGCAGGAAAACATCTTCTGCATTTTAGATTCCAATTAGTGCATTAATCTTTTCTTGATTATTTATTCATATTTAAAAGAGTTTCCTTGTTCCATTTTGTAGTTCGGAATTGCACAGGAATGGGGGAGAATGTAACTGTATATTCACAGGCATTGCAGAAGAAGATGCAGACACCTTCATTTCTCTTCAGACAGGATCAACCATCTTCTGAAGACTGTTTAATAGTCATGCAGATAGTGGAAAAATAATTATTTTAACCGCCATTATTAATAGAAATACGGAAAGCCCCGTTTTTAGTGTTTTCCCTTGACGCTACTTTCTCCCTTGAAAGTGGTTCTTTCAGAAGACAGATTCTCAGCTGCATAGACTACTAGGAACCTATGGACAACCAAGAGATGTTAAAAGCAGCATTAACTTATGCTGGCTGCCAAGTGTGGAGATCATTTCAGAGCATCATCTTAGCTTCTGTGGTTGAGAGCCAGTGGAAGAAAACGGTAAACATTAAGCCACACTGCACTGTGTATCCACCTACTCAGGCTAACGCAAGTTTTCCCAGCTGCCAAGATCATGGAGGTGCTAGCTGGAAACATCTCTGGAGATGTTCAGCACAGCCTCCTGCCAGAAACAAGGCCACCACCGAGACAGGCGACGTGCACCAGGGGATCCGTTCAGCCAAGGTTTAAAGCTTCCCCAGACAAAACATGCCCAGCTCCCTCCACCTCACAGGTCGTGTGTTTGAGGTCCATCACGACCAACTTTGGATCCTTGCACCCCAACAGCATTTCCTCATCAACCATCCTGTGCTGGAGGTCCCATGGAAGACACAGCTTCAGCCAGTTTGAGAGTTCAGGTTGCGTTAGGGTTCTTCCTTTCAATACAGAAGACAATAACCAAGATATAAGGTATTTTGTAATGGGGAGACTGACTGAGAGCAGACTTGAGGACAGGAATAAATTCAAATAACTACGAACACAACCAGACACTCTGAGCATCTGACATAATAAGCTATCTCAGTAGCCAGCTACATTTTTAAGATCCAACTACAGTAATTTTACAGATGTCTTCCTCCCTGCACAGTGACTCTACATTCCTAGCACCCAAAATATCCTTTCTACCTCTTATTCAGTATAAACAGACGCAGTCTTGATTCCTACAGGGAACATGGAGCTTAGGGCTTCTTTCTCTATACTTAGTAAAAAAGCACTGGTATTCAAATTTATTTTAATTCTTATCTGAAATAATCAAAAGTAAACCACTTCCTCGAACATTTTCAGCATTTTAAGGATCTTAACCAAACAAGCAGGAGGAAATCCATTATAACCCACTCCGCAACTTGAAATAGGCAATCCTTGTGACTGCAGCTGAGCAAACTGATAATGACTTCTGATAAATCCCTCCTCCTATCTGCAAATTATCTGAAAACAGATGGAAAAGACGGCCAGACAAACCTCCACTGAATGATTTTTGCCCTGTCCGTACACCACCACCAAATGCCAGGTGTGAAATCACGAGGTCAAGTTTGAGGCTGCTTTGAAAGAGCGTCTTGATAAACCAGCACGGCTGGGGTCCCACCAGCAGGATTATTTGTAGTCTCTCTATAAAGCTTTTTATGAAGGTACATGTCTTACATTAACAGAAAGCATTTGCGCATGGCTTCAAATGAACATCGGAGATTTCTGTAGCGTTTTCCCAGCTGAGTGATTAAAGGTAAACCTCTAGTGTTTAGACACCTCTCCACAGCAACTTTTCTGTAAAAAAAGGTATCTGGTTTCTTTGGGTACTCAGAAGCTGAGGTGATTTGTCATCTGTTAAAGCATAATGATAAAACGCCGTGATCACACAGGTCTTCATAACACAACTTTCAAAGCGCTCTTCAGAGCGTACTTTGATCACAGTGTTTACAAGGCACAAGCTTTACAAGGAGTTCACGAACATCAATCTTTATTAGGGTTATTTACCAACACTGAAGCATTAGGGTGTACACCTATGGAGCTGCACTTCTAATCCAGAGAGTAAATATCTCAGTTTTTTGCGTTATTCTCAAAAAAAGAAAGTTTTCATTAAACCCAGCAGACAAAAGACAATAGATGCGGTTTCTAAACCTATTTCTAAGGAAAGCCTGAAATTACGAGAAGACACAGAGAAAAGGTTGCTGAGAAAGCCTGCGTAACTCACATGTACTTGTAGGGAAAAAATGCAAGGAAAAGCGTAATACTTAATGCTTGGGAAACTAAGAACATACAGAACATGATTTAACATAACTGTAGCAAATTGTTGCAGCATATATTGATTAGATTTATGCTTTTCAGTCTTCCCAGCTCCGCTTCCAATTACTGCAGAAGAACTAAGGTTTCAAGACAAACAAACAAACAAGAACCACACAGAAAAAGAAAACCTTTAAAAAAGCCACAATCATTTTAATATAACTATGATTCAGCTGGAAGACATGAAAATATGCACAGCAGAGCACATCAACTCGCTGAGAGAAAACAACGAGGAATACAAACAATGAGTCAGAATGAGAGACTTGATTACAAAACCCGTGCTGCTGTTCAGAGGGTGCACCAGTAAGGACTGATGTAAACTCTGCCCAGAGAGAAAGCTTTACAAGGTGATTGCACTGAAGATTATTATTTTCTGACTCTAGTGGCCATTACAGAACCATTCGTGTCAAACATCAATATTCTGCAAATCATCTTATGAAGTGCCAAGAAAATAAGGCCAGCAGAAGTTTGATTTTACATAGAAACAGGATATTCAGGAAACATAAAAACAAACAAAACCCCCATACACTCGGGCATCACTTCTCTTAATTCAGAAGATACTTCAGGCTTCATTTTCCTGACTCACTGACCAGCTCGATTTTAGCAATGTGGGGCATACTTAAAACGAGGGCAGAAATGTTTTATTTTAAAAATTGCACCCCTGCTGTGTACTTCAGATTGTATTTTATGTACACATATGAATTTTGGTAGCAGAACAGCAAGATAAATACCCATAATTCAGTTCTCTCCTCACTCTTTCTACTTGCCTACTACAAATCTCTCTATTCCTTTATACCCTCATTGCAGGCTCAGGTTGACAGCCCTCTCTCCTCAGCTCGTGCTGATTTAATACAGCTGCAGCACCTCTCCTCTCCCTCTCTCCGAAATCTCTTCTTGCTGCTTAACAACCCCCAACTTTCCTATCTACTTCCACTTGTTACTTAATTCCAGCTGCATCCCCTTTGGAATGCATTTGGGGTACACACTGGAGTAAATACTATATGAAGAAAATGGTGCCACAACAACGAGAGGAAAAGAACGGAATAGCTTTGCATGCTACTGAGATGAAGCCACTAAAGTAGGAGTATTTTTATCTACAAGTATTACGCATTAACAAAAGGGAATATTTTTAGTGTCTGTATTCCCCAGCCTGTACTGAGAGGATCTGTTAGCCGATAAAGAAATGCAAAAAGAACTTCTCTCAGTTCACATTTGCTTAGTTAGAGTAAGTTATAGCTTAACAGATTACAGATTTCCCGTATCTTGCCTTGCTTTCATTCCAGATCTCAGTACATAATACACTACCAAGACAGATTATTAGGGGATGAGAAACACCTCGCATTCCCCAAAACTACCTCATTGCCAAGGTCACCATTGACGCACTATGTGACACATTTCTCTAGGCTGTTAGAATATATTTCAGAGATGGAAAAACAAAGCCATATTACTGAAGTAAGAGACAGAAGCGATTTCGCAGCAACAGTAAAGTCCTTTTGCTGTTTCACCTGAACAGCAGAATAACTTGGAAAGCAGCAGAAGGAAAAAAGGAAAAAGAGGCCAAGTGATGGTGAAAACTTCGTTAACTGTACATTGAGTGTAGCAACTATACTATGCATTGAGTGTGGTCAGCAGGTGGAGGGAGGTCATCTCCCCTTTTACTCTGCCCTGGGGAGGCCACAGCTGGAGTACTGGGTCCAGTGTTGGGCTCCCCAGTTCAAGAAGGACAGGGAACTGCTGGAGAGGGGACAGCAAAGGGCTACAAAGATGATTAGGGGGCTGGAGCGTCTTTCTTATGAGGAAAGGCTGAGGGAGTTGGGGCTCTTTAGTCTGGAGAGGAGCAGCCTGAGGCGGGATCTCATCAATGCTTATCAATACCTAAAGGGAGGGGACCGGGAGGAGGGGGCCAGTCTATTTTCAGTGGTGCCCGGTGACAGGACAAGAGGTAACGGGCACAAACTTGAACATAAGAAGTTCCATCTAAAGATGAGGAGGAACTTCTCGACTTTGAGGGTGGCAGAGCACTGGCAGAGGCTGCCCAGAGAGGAGGTGGAGTCTCCGACTCTGGAGACGTTCCCAACCTGCCTGGAGGCCATCCTGTGCAACCTGCTGTAGGTGGACCTGCTCTGGTAGGGGGGTTGGACCAGAAGATCCCCACAGGTCCCTGCCAACCCTGGTGATTCTGTGATACCTGGGAATATTTCAAATTACCTGGTAACTAAGTCATACCATGCAAGTCCAATGCCAGCCTCAGTAGGTCACCTGATGACAGACTAGGAAGTATTCTCCAGGCACACGCAGGAAAGGAACTAAAACTGCACACTAGTTGTCACAAATAGCTGCAGTGGTAAGCATATGCATATGATTAGTTATTACTATTTGAGTCCAAACACAGCATCCACATATATGTGACAGGGCAAATACACGCTGTCCCTTTCAGATGGTTTGATTTTTCAACTAATTCAAAGCAGAAAAGCTTTAAAATTTATCTTAAGTTTCTTTTAACCTATAGAAGTCCAATGCAGTTACCTATGACCTCTGGCTATTTTTCAGGGATACTAAGCAATTTAGCATCTTGAACTTTTTTACTGTGATTTTAGACTTTAAGAATCCAGTTTTGACTAAGTTTCTTGTCACCACTGTTTTGGATACTGCATCCTGATTTATGTAACTAGACATTTTTGTGCTTCTCTACTCGCACAGATGCCTACTTGGTCATAAAGGTGCCAAAGACAGGAAGAAAAATTATGTACAACCACCCAATCATATTTTAAGGGAAAAAAAAAAATCCTAGAAAAAGGAACTGCCTACAAACTCAAGCAGACATAAAAAGATGCAGCTCTTCCATGAATAAAGACAAGTATGCTGGAACAAAGTGAACTGTTGAGTTTTAGCCTCAAATTCTTTCCCAGGTTTGAATTTCTGCTGAATACAGATCTAAGCTACACTTAAACTAAGCTGACAAAGCTTAAGAATCCTGATTTGCTTTTGTCTACCTGGTACTTTTCCAGAAAGCAATGAACTTTTCCTTTGCAAACTAAGTTCACCAGGACAAGACTGGACTTTGAAAAATCTATTTATGGCTTCCCACCAATAATATGCCTTTTTTCCACAACAAAGCTCTTTTAACTTCATGACCTTTTTCTCCCAAGTCAGTATAGGCTCCCATAAAGAAGTTTGCCCTTTTAATAAAGACATTTTGAGGGAGCAGAAAGGAGATACTAAAAAGCAGAAAAATTTTTTTAAAAAAAAATTTCAGAACTGAAGACGTAGAGGTTAACAGCACTATTTTTTCCTACTTCAACTGATTCAAAACCTTTTCAATAATTGCCATTACACCACACAGAGAACAGCCCATCACCACTTGGCAAACAGTGTCCCTGCTGCTTTCAGTCACTCTTCTCAAACATCACCCATTTTCACGTGTGAAATCAAGAAAAGAAAAAAAAGACCATTTATAAAAAAAGACCATTTTTGGAAAAAAACATGGAAACAAACATATTCCCATTTTCCCTACATGGGATGCTAAACACCTTCAAACAATTTCAGAAAGCTGTATTATGCTTCCAACGATTCAAACTTCTAAATCTAACAATTTTCAGGGAAAATAGAAAGGAATTTTAAATATAGTTCTAAAAATCTTATTTGCCTCATTGTAAGATTCAGCTGCAGGTTGTGGTGTGCTCATGCTACTGGTGTGAGCTTCCTGGCCTGCTGAGGTAACGCCAGACTGCTGTCACCGAAATACAGTTACACGGAGGTGAAACTTCAGAGCAGAGCTGGATAAAACACATGCAGACTCTAGAGGGAGTTCTAACTTTGCCATATTTTTCCCCTTACAAAATTGTTATCAGTAGTTCAGAACAAACCAAACAAACACATAAAAAAAGGCAAAATCCATGCACAAAGTGTCTTCTGGATGTCTGCTTCTGCCACCTTCCCTCTCTTACTGGGCAGAGTGGGAATTGCCAGGCATAGTCCAAGATCTGCTCTCTGCTGACACTGAGACGTATTTCAGTTTTCCTTCTCACCCCATTATGATGTATAGGAACTCCTTTCATTCAGTTGTTCTTGAGTGACTTTGGTGCACCCTCAGTCTGAATACTTCACCAGTTCATGCAGCATCTAAAAGACTGGTGATGTTTAAGGAGGCTCAGGTTGCCAGTCTTTAAATATTTAACACAACAAAGACGTCGTAAAGTATTTTCACCAACATAAATTGGCTCTTTTCTAATGGACTAATGCTGCCTGTGCATTCCTGTAGCCAATTCTCAGTGTGCCTTTATGTGCATTAACCCGGGCACACCGACCCCTGCACCCCAGTGCAAGAATAAAGAATAGCTGGGTCTCAAAGATCTGCCACACTCCCACGAATCCCTGAACGAGCTTTTAGCTTTGCCAGGACTCCTGAAGCGAGGGGATTTGCTTGGCATTACGCACTTTGCAAAAACGTCCCCGAGTTGTAGGAGGAACTACCACAGAGCTGCCAAGAATGCAGCTATAGCACCCGCATCATCTGTCTTCATACAGCGTTCTACCCTGGCCTTCCAGGATTGAAATGTACTTTCTTTATGGCTCTGATTGAACTTTAATAGTTCACAAATACAGCAAACTGGCTACTGGATAGCAAGAACAACAAAAAGAAAAAAAATAAAAGAAAAATAGAAGAGGACAATATACGTTTCCAGTATTTCTTTATATTGAAGGTAAGCTTAAGCAATCTAATATAGCAGTATATTTCTGCTTTGAGGCACAGCATCATGTCAGCTCATCCTAGCTGAAGGAATTCACAACTGGAATAAAGGCTGGTAATCCTTTATTACTGTGTCTTCCTGTTGATCTAACACCTACTTTCACTTTTGTTATTAAATAGTGTTTCAAAACCAGATTAAAACTTCCTCTTCCCCTTTCAGTAAAGATGACAATTTACAGCGAGAAAAAAAAAAACCAAACACAAAGCTCACAAACACGTACATTCCTCAGGGAAGTCTTCTACCTGTCCAAACATTCATTAACACACACACACAAAAGAAAGAGATTTGCATTTCAAATTTTTCTCAGAGGATAAACATAGCACATTGCACGGACATAACAACAAACTATCTGTCAAAAAACTGAGATGACTTCTGATAAACTTCCATAAGTTACCAAGGAAGAAAGAGGTACACTTAAGACAGCTGTCTATCTCTCAGCCTTCCTCTCTCACTTCTACAGTGTTTTAAGTTGCTAAAATGGTATCAAAATCTGTATATACATATATAAAAGTTACAAACTACAGCTGCCCCCTGACCACTCAGTGGTTTCATTTCAACTCAAAGAGTAAAAACAGTCAAAACTAGACACTGGAGCAATGAGGGGAAGGAAAAAAAAAAGTAAACTGCATTTAAAGTGATTTTTGAAGGAGCAAAAAAAGAGTCCTAAGCCAGATACTCCTTATTTTTCAAGTGCTCTTTCATCCTATTTCCCAAACTTGACTCTATTTCAAGTCAATATGGCAGGACACAACTATGCTGGACTTGGGAGATCTTTTCAGGCATCAGAAACACCCCGTCTGGCAGCGTTCGCCTGCTGAACCCACTGCAAGCGCACAAGTCTCTTTTTTTCTATTTTTCTGCTCCACTTTGTAGAGCAGTGGATAACCAGAAAAAGACCTGCAACACATGTTTCAGAGTTTCAGAAGCATTTCTGGGGTGCTTTTTCCCCTGAAGTAACTATATGACAGGCAGCACAGAAATCTGGAGGAGGAACTCCAGCAGTCCTATTCTTTTGCTCCGTCCATGTTTTTAAAGCATCTCCTCAGCATCCAGAAGTCAAGCATTTGTACAAAGCACATTTCTTTTGCCTCGATATTGATTTGAACCCATTTTTCATAATAGGCTCTGAATAGCAGAGGGGGGAAAAAACCCAACCATTTCACTTCTGTCAAAAAGCAGCAGTGGAATAATGGTCTGGCTGAAAAACGTGTACTCCCTAAACGCTGCTGCTCTGCCATCTACGGCTTGGACAAAGATGCTCGCACTTAAGTGAGCCGCATGAAGTAAATTGCCTATTTGCGTAAATATGCCAAATGACTACTTATACACTTGATGGCGGGTCACAAGCTGAAACATTAATTCCTAACTCTAGATCACAAGCTTCTTATTGGTGCTGGCACAGACTGTGACAGTGGGAAAGCGTTTTCAGGGCACTGCAACACTGAAAAAATCAATGCTCTGCAGAGGGGAATGTGAAGTTGTTTGAACAGAGGGGTATTTGCCTGAGCCAAGCATCACAGGGCTGTTAGGGACAGGAACAACAGCCACAGTCAACAAGCCTTTGCCATCGGGAACACAAATCAGTAATCAATCAGGAAAACAAGAACACAGAATTTACTAGGACTCTGTTTTTTTGGAGAGAAAGGTAGTTTTCCTGCTAAGAATTAGGCTTGACAATATTCTGATTACACCATTATCACTTAAAACCACACGTGCTAAAACTTCACCAGACCTTACAGTACAGAAGCACGCACTCTGTTCAATCCATGGGCAAGTCTGCCAAACTGGGCATAACAAAATCCTAAATTTTTAAACCAAGACCAGATTAACGGTTGGGTTTTTTTGGTTTGGTGTTGGTTTGGGTTGTTCCTTTTAAAATTCCTTACACCTTTAACATCTGGGGTAGAGCAGGTCACCTTTGCTCCCTCTGAAGAGGTTCAAACCTCCCCGGCACCGTGCGGTAATCCAGCTTCCTGGCTGTCCACAACTGCACTGCAACATCTTGACCTCTCACAGAACGGAGAAGAAAAGGAGCTTTAATTTGCAGTTGATTTTTACAATCATTTTTAAGGAAATTATACTTGCACTTGAATTATTTTACAGTTATAAGCCAGTGCATTTCAGTGACCGCCGATCAATGTGTGTAGTTTATCATTTGTTATGAGACACTGATGGCTGTTTAATACTTCCTAAACATAACCTTGAGACAACGGGAGCTCAAAGCATTTCGTAATTATGCTCCTCAGTAGGAAGCAAGTTCCACAGTTGACATATGGAAAGACCAAACTGTTTGCCCATTCAAAATAAACAAAAATATTTCCTGTTCTTTCAACTGTTAAGTACTGAACACTTCAGCCCTGTTTCATTGTACAGCACTTCATGACTTTCTGAAGAGCACTTTGTAATTTCCTCCCCCCTTTTAAAGGGACACAGAAGAGGTAGAGAAGTACAGCTGAAGTAGTGACTCAGTGAGAAGAATCTCGGCATCCCAAAGACAACTATGACTTACAATCACATCATGATTACTATCCAGCATCGCTAAAAAGAGGTAAATAATTCAGCCTGCCAGTAGATCAGACCAGAAGGATATGCTTTATCATCACCTCCCAGCAACAGCCCTCCTGAAAACCCGCCGGTTAAATAGCTCCAAGTGACTTCAGGAGACAGTGACCCTTCAAGACGTGCTAAACCTTTACTATAAAAACCAACCAGCTGCTCATCATGCAGATTCTATTGAGGTGCTTACAAAGGTTTCATGAATAAATGCATAGTTGTGGCTCAGGCACCATAAAGGACAAAGCTCAGCCGATCCCTTCGGTTGGGAAGCAATAGAGAGAGAAATACTTTGACTTGTATATGCATGGCCAACTATAAATCATCAAGATTGCCTCTGAGCTCCTCTTCCAAGCCTGCGCTCAAGCAGTAGTTCATAGGCTGTCTCTTGTACAAGAGCACGCAAAGATTTCCAAGCCCAAGAAAGGGCCTGTAGAAGCTATGCAGATTTATAGACCGAGCAGCCCGTTGACACCAGAAAAAGTCAGCTTACTCATTAGTCTGCCTCCATACAGGAGAAAAAAAAGAATAAAATAAAAAATAAAAAAAGGAAAGGAAAAAACCCAAGTATGACAAAGTCTTTTAATAAATCCACAGCAGTGGTTAAGACTAAAGCTAACCTCCAAACCCTCTTAGCCTCTAAAATGCATACTTTTCTTTTCAAGGTGTCCCGTCATTCTATTGCCCTAGCTTTACAACTGTTCAAATCAGCATTGCAAAAGCCATCTAGGTGAAACTTCGGATTTAGGGAACATCAGGAATGCTCTGCTCGTCCCTATTAGGCGGCTAAAGCCGTTCCAAGGGCAGCAGCTTTCTTCCCTGCTTTTCCGCTCGGTGCTGGGGCAGAGGGACATGCAGCACCTCGCTGCCCACCAAGGAGCTGGGAAGCTTGGTGATTGGCCTTGTGCCATAGCAGAGATCCCAACGACTTTATAAAGGTGGAAATCCCCAGGGAAGGCAGCTGCTAAAAAACAAAGCTCGAGCAGATCATCTGCCGAGAGTCTAAGGACTAAACGTGGGGGGCCCGAGTGCTCTGGTAACTTGCTTTTTAAAGATGCAAATAAAAGCCCACTAAAGAAAGATGTGAAGAGCCGAAACGGTTGTTCAGGAGCAACTCTGGAGGAGAAAAGGGGAGAAAGGAGCCATCGCCACCTCTTCCATAAGATTAAGGAGAACATTGGGAAGTTGAGAGTACGGAGGCCCGGGGTAAAAGCCGTTCTCTCCAGCCGTTTCTGCGGCTTCACCAGGTGGGCACAGCACTCAGTTCGGACACATTTCTCAAAAAAAAAAAACCAAAAAAACAAAAAACCAAAACCACCACCAAAAAAAACCCCCAAAAAAACCCACCAAAAAAAACCTCAAACACCAAACCAAAAACAAACCCAAGGAGAAGGAAAGCCGGCCCCCACCCAGGGGAGCCACCGTCCCAGCAGGCCCTCAAGGCAACGTGAAGCCTTGTTTTCATGCAAACGCACAGACCAGACAAAAAACAACCGAAACAAAACCAAAACACACTACACAACCTCCCAAAAAAATGGCGTCGAGAAAAAAAAGACCAAAACCCGAACAGAAGGCGAAGATGGACAACGCTGGGTTTCAGTGGGCTCTGAGGCGAGGACGGGCCTCGGCCCCGCACCGTGGCGAGGAGCACCGGCACCGCCACACACCCGCGCCTTAAAATAGTCATTAGCAGGACGCTAATGATAACTTTACCCTCCCGCTGGTTACTAAGTATCATATATACGGGCAGCTAAATATTAGCAGGAGGTTCTTCTTCCCAGCTACCGTAGTAGGCAAGAGCCAATTTAAGTGAGCATGTCCTTTAGGATATCCAGGTGAATAACGACCCTAACCGTGTTTTCACACGGCAGCTGCAACTTATTTCGGCTCCCTCGGGCGTTTCTAAAAGCGGCAGGACGGGCCCGCCCGGCCGGGTAACAGCTCGGCGGGAGCCCGCGCCTCCGCTTTGCCCGGTTTTGGGGTTTTTTTTTTATTGACTTGTTTCGCAGCTCCCGCCCGCGCGCTCCCCTGCCCTCCCCTCGCCACCCCGGCGGTCCCGAGGCACGTTGTCCCGGCGCCCGTCCCGTCTCTTCCCGGGAACCGCGCTGCTCTCCTCGGCTTCCCGGCGGGACGGCCCGGACGCCGCTCGGCACGGCGCCCTCGGGGCGGGTTCGCCCTTCCCTCACGTTCAGAAGATAATTCCTTTGTTTGTTTTGTTTTGTGGTACCGATGCTGCGGGGGTTCCAAACCCCACCTTTTTTTTTTTTTTTTTTTCCATTTCTTTTTTTCTTTCCCCCCTCAGCAAACCCCAAACCGCGGGGCACCTGCCACCCCCAGCGCCCCGCGAGCCTACCTTGGCCCTGGGCCCCGCTCCCGCCGCGACCTCCAGCAGCCTGGACGGGCAGGGCAGGCGCAGGCGTTAACGAGCTCGTTAAGGGCCCGGCCCGGCCTTTTATGCCTTCTCCTTCCACCGGAATGGTTTGGGTTGGGAGGGACCTTAAAGCCCACCCAGTGCCACCCCCTGCCCTGGGCAGGGACACCTCCCACCACACCAGGCTGCTCCCAGCCCCGTCCAACCTGGCCTTGAACCTCCAGGGATGGGGCAGCCACAGCTGCTCTGGGCAACCCCGGCCAGGGGCTCACCACCCTCACAGGCAAGAAGTTCTTCCTAATCTCATCTAAATCCCCCCTCTTCCAGTTTGAAGCCATCACCCCTCATCCTGTCTCCACTCCCTGATCCCGAGTCCCTCCCCAGCTTTCCTGGAGCCCCTTTCAGACACTGGCAGGGGCTGGCAGGTCTCCCCGGAGCCTTCTCTTCTCCAGGCTGAACCCCCCCAGCTCTCCCAGCCTGTCCTCCCAGCAGAGGGGCTCCAGCCCTCCCAGCATCT